>CM076580.1:493877481-494337954 GCA_034641835.2 Pinus albicaulis | reverse complement strand
GCTAATTTTGCTCCAATGAGTGTAGTAGTTGATCAAGTGTGATTCATCTTATTCCTTTAATCCTCTATCTTCAGGGTGGCAGGGTGGTGAAAGGTGGAGATTGAAGTCTCCTTCAAGTTGGAGCCTGAGAACATTTCATGGAGGTAGGGTGGTGTTAGGGAAGGTTGGAGATTGTGTGATGTGTTGGATCATCCTTTCAAATAGTTGATATAACCAAGGCATTGGAGCACCCTTATAGTTGGAGCTCGTAAATCAAGGTGTTAGAGCATCCTTTCAGTTGGAATTGATAAATTAGGGGGTTCAAACCTCCTTCCAGTGGTTGTTGTAGAATATTGCAAGTTGGATCTTCCTATTTATGTAATCATTAAAAACCTATATTAAAATTATTTGGTGGTTTTTATCCTTAAAGGGTTTCCACCTAAAAATATCTTGTGTACTATCTTGGTGTTGTTGATTTATTTTTTAATATAATTATAATGGTAATTAATGTCTTGTGAAGATAAATTAACTAATTGGAGTGAAATATTGATTCAACCCCCTCTTAGTATTTCCAAGATCAATCTCTTTCAAGCTTAAATCAGACATAACCTCAACTAATTTCCAGATGGATCTACAAGGGTTGTTTGTGTTAATGAAGAGAACATACATGTTTTGTTATTTCCTTCGTCGAGACTTCAATTTTATTTTCACAAATTACCGTATTTTTGTTCATTTCAATCATTATTTCAAGAAACTAATATTTTTCCTATTGCACAACATGTAGCTCTAGTATCTACACATGCTCCAAGTTGGGGATTTTTAATCTCTTTTTCAATGCGTGAGTATCTAGGTCCTTGGATTTTATTGAAGAAAGTCTTCAAGTTTCATCTTTTATATCTTTGAGTTGATTAGTGACCTTAGAGTCCATATTTTCCATTTTGGACATATTTAATGCAATGTGTTTGTGTGATTCGTATAGATCATTTCACCTATCTTCTTATGCAAATCTATTTGATATACTAAGTGTATCTTTTCTAGGTCCATTGTGAATTTCAAAGCTTTAAAATCTTTTGTTGTTTTAATTATCTATTTTTTTGGCTCAAGGATAGCTATGTTTGATTACACTTTTTCCTATTGTAAGGCTAACATTAGCGTTGTCTCTGATGAACTTGATTCTTATGCCTGAATTTGTGAATATGAATCTTGCTTGAACTTCATGTTTTTATCCTTTGTTTCAAAGAATTGAGAATATATATTTTCTTGTCTCCCTAAAGTTGAAGGTGAAATTACTGCTTGGTTTTTCTGATTTGTATATGTTGATGACAAAAATTCCCAACTAAAGGTAGGCTCGCTTGATGTGGCTTCCTCTACACTCTGAGCTAACATCTCTACTTAGTATTCTCTATTTTTCTATCTTTTTCCTGATTGTTTCTCCTCCATTTGAAAAAATGTTTGAGAATTTTTTTCCTAAGTTATTTTCAAATTTTCTCTTGTGTTTGAGATATTTCTAAAATAGGAGATTGAGAAGATTATCCTTGTTTTAAAATTTTCTTTGTAATATGATTTTCCCAAGTATCTTTTTTGGTGAAATTTCAAAGTCTGGTTTTGTCACATGTACATAAGGAGTAAATTGTTGCTTGGTTTTATTGAATGATATGATCATACAAGGATAATATGGCCAAACTTCTCCTAGGGGGTATTTCATTTGTTTCATCATTTTTTACTTCCTGAAAGCTATCCCTAGTGTTAAAAATAAATGGACCTACTTCTTTCCTTATCTTGAAAGTGCTTGATGTTTCTTGGAAAAAAAATGCAACTGATTTGAGCTCAAGATATGTGTATTATATCTAAAGTAAATATTTTGATAGGAAGTGTTAGTGCAAGGAATCACTCCTTGATTTCAAATGAATTAGCCTTACACATCATAGTTCATTTCAAAGCAAAATATTTTGAATGGTGGGATGGATTCTTAAATAGTTTGAAATGATTTCAACTCTTTTATACCTTCATGCATTTGGCAAGCTGTGGGAAGTATAAATTGTATGGACGAGTTTGCAGTATAGGGGAGAAGATTGTGATTAATGAAAGGTGACAGATAGCTGGTACTCATTCTAATAAATAATCATATCCTAAATCAGTCACACAACTATAAGAGTGGTCTTTTACATAAACTATGTTTTATGTAAAGGAAACAACATTTTGAAATTAGAATACATGCATAAATAATCTCATAAATCCTTCATGAAACTTTCACTAGCATGCTCTACACAACATATGGATGATTTGCAGAATACTGAATAGTAGATAATTAACTATTAGATCCTCTAACAATGCTCTTACTCCTACTTTCTAGCTATTGCAACTCATAAATTAGATGAACAAAACAACAAGAGAAACACACCATACATTAGATAGTCCTTGAAACAAAAAGTCCTCCAGCATGAAGTGAAAAAAGGAGTTTTCTTTATTATGAAAAAATTCTTCAGGTCAACCAAAATCCAACCCTGAAATGGTATTTACAAATGATATTTATAGAGAGAGGCACCAAGGCCATCTCACCTAATAATAAGGATCCACTCTTCCTCTCATTACATAGGAGTTATAGCATATTAAAGACATATCCTATTGAACTATAACTAACAGGACATATGTAGATAGGAAGAAAAAGACTATTCGAACTGTGTTGTTGAGTGTGCTGGAAACCTGCCTACTTTTCTCCTGATCTATCTCTCCATGTTCTTGGTTCTTTAAAACCCTTGTAGCTGCATTAAATGTGTCATTTAATAACCTCAAAACCACTTATAAATCATTACTTGACATGTCAGGATAATTAGGAGCCCTTATCATCCTTGGAAGAGCTTGAAAATTCTGCTAATAGCTGTCAAAAACCTTAAAAACAGATTACCGAAACTTCCAGTAAAAACCTGTAACTGCGCAAAAATTGTAATGCTAACGGAAATTCTGGTAGCACTCTATTTCCTTTTCAAAAATGCACAAGAAGATATTTGAAAAATTATGTGTACATTAAAACATTATGAAAGTTGATTTGTTCCAAAATATAAATAATAGGCAAAATGTTAGATCCTTATATTACTAGTATATTCCCTTATTATTGTTAGTCTAACCCCCTTATTGTTATTGTTGTACCCCTTTAACCCCCATGTTGTTATTATTGTGCCCTTACATTATTATTGTTAGGTCGGTTAGGATTATACTATGGCCCCATGGACTCCTATATATAGAGAGGAGGTTTTGTCATTTGTATCATCCAAGAATTGTTAATTTATGTAATGTATTGGAGGTTGCCCTCTCGAAGTGGTTTATTTCTAAGGCGTTGATCTCTCTTTTCTTCTATTTTTGGAGCTAGTTTCATAACACAAAATGATACTTCATTGGGACATCCTTCTACATCTCCTCATATGCGCTGCAAATTCTGCAAGCTTTTCTAAATCTATTTTACTGTCAATTTTTTATTGTGACCTTGTAGTCCTGGTGGCTATCTCTTTTGCAATGGCCTTTTTCGCTTCTGAGCTCTTCTGGATTGTTCTTCTCTTAGAGGTTCATGTTTACTGGCCTGAAGGAGATTTACCCTTTGCTTTCTTCTTGAACCCACTTGATTCTGCAATTTAAGGAGTTATAGTATGTAACCCTTCAGATTGCCTCTCCACATCTATAAATTTTGTCATCAAGCTTGGGTTATGTAGGGCTTTAGATCTCAGTCTGAATTTGTTGCTATCTCTTGTGTGTATTTTCCTATTGCTAAAAACATATCCTGCGTCCTTTTGCCTTTTCCTGTTGCTAACAACATATCCTGCATCCATTTGTCTTTTCCTACTGCGAACAACATATCATGCATCCTTCAGGATTTCCTCATCTAATTTAGTGGGCTGATAATCCTTCTGAACCATAGGCTAAATGTTTTCTACTAGAACTTCTGGCATCACCTGTTCTTTTGATTTTTTTGTAGTTGCAGTCTTTCCTTTCTACCCTCTGGCATATACCTTGGGAAAATGAGAAATGGGAGGCACAATCTTCATTTATTTGGGCTTGCTAATAGATGAACCTTCTCCTTTTTCCAACTTCTCTTCAAATTTGGTTGGGGGAGTATTTTCCTTTTCCTTTTTTTCCTTAGCCTTCTTGTAGATATTTACCTTTTTTGCTTTTCTTTTAGTCCTTTTACCAACTAATGAAGTAGTTGGTTTATGAATTTCTTCCTTCTTCTCAGCAGGTTGAGAATGTTTTTGTGAGGCTGGAGGTTGTTGATCAGGAATGTTTTGTGTAGGTATAGATTGGACTACCCTATAAAATAGGAAATTCTCCCAAGACTAGTTTCTTCTTTTGAGTTCTTCAATAATCAACACCTTGATAAGAGCTTGATGGTAGATGCTATAATATGAAGTTGTTGCATGGGTTTGTATTCTAGCTGACATCTTAGTTAATCCTTTTAGTAGGAAGAAAGGTAGGTTGAGAGTCTTCATACTTGCAAGGTGAAGCAAAAACCTCATGTGATACAAAAATACAATAGTATACCTCCTCTCACAAGTAAGATATATCTTAATGAGCTTGACATTTTCAGCCCATTCATCCTTGAGATAACTACTAGGAATCCCTTTATCCCATTTAGGGTCTCTATATTCATCCTTGATGAATTTTTTCGAGTCTCCTCCTATAATTACTTGGTATTTGAACCATTTCTCTCCTTCTTGTGGGAGGTGGAAATCTTCAGCAATGGATTTTGTTGATACCTGCAGTTTGAGGCCATAAAAATTTGCTTCTTGTCCATCAAATGAGAGGGAAAATACTTTGGCTACTCCTAGATGAGAGCTTCCTAACCTTGAGAAAAATGGGTACCACTCATCTTGTACAAAAAACCTCATCACATTCGGTTTGGAATTTATCAAATCAGCCCCTTAAGGTTCAATATGCTTAATTTTTCATCCTTTAGTCATCTGAGAAATAATGAAGGTTGTCTACTAGATTAGAAAGGTGTCAAGATCATAAAAACTTACTTTGAAGTGTTGTTGAATCATCAATGTAAACTGTCTAAAAACTTAGTCTCGTCTTCAAGTTGCTCGCTGGAACTGCTTATTCACCAATAACCGAATTTGAAAACTGATTTATTTCCTCTTCTTTTGGTGATTTTAAGTGATATGTTGATTCATTTTTCCATGTACAAGATCTTTTCATAATGGGAAGTATTAGAATCGTATACCACACCTTGTGATATTCATAATTATCATTTAGTTTCCTGCTTTGTTTCATATTTTCTGCAACAGTTGGATGAAGTTGAACGGTGTTTGAGTTGGCAGTAACTTCCATCGCATTATTTATGGTAGGCCTAAATTTTTGGCAGTGCTCATGCATGATTAACCAATCAATAACCACATTAAATCGTAGATCCATGATTAATTTTGATAATAGGTATGTACCTTTGACATGTGGGCAAAACAACTTGGGATGACAGACAGAACAAATAACGATTGGTCTTCATGACTCCACATTGACACCTAGTTCTTCCACATATGACCACTACTAACTATACATCATTCAAATGTATAAAATTTCCTATCACGTGACATGGTTCATGATTAAAAATATTTAAACCTTATTTTATATCGGGAACACGTGGCTAACACAAAAGTGGGTGCACTTTTTATTTTTTTTTAAACAGGGGAAGTTACCGGAACTTCCGGTAGCATCTGGTAAACGAAAAACATGCATAAAATGGAGTTAAAATAGACTGTCCAACAGAGTTAAAATAGACGCTACCGGAACTTCTAGCAACATTCTAAAAAAAATTTATATTTACAATTTGTTTTATCCAAAAAATAAAAATAAAAATAAAAATTTAAAATTTAAAACACACTCATGACTAAGCATAGAACTGTTCTAACATTGGCTCCACAAAGGATAGAGCTCTCCCTGTGAGGCTCTAAGGATATTTTGCAGTTGTAGTGCCTTTTCATTGGGTTATGGAGTCTTATTATGAAACACACTGGTATTTGCAGTGAATTTAGGCCACCAACATCCTTAGTAAAAGAATTTTTTGAGGAAGCGACCATTAAATGGGCCTCCAAACAGTTCTACCCCATCAATATGTTGTAAATCAAAAGTATTGTTTTGCAAAATGTTGGAGATTCTGAAAGGACCAAGCCATAAAGCATCAAATTTGGAGTGCTTTCCTGGGCCTTGATGTTGTGCATCCCATTTCAACATGAGATCTCCAATCTGAAAATATTCTTTTTTAGTCCCTTTATCCAAGACTTGCTTTACAGCTTGCTGATATTTTCTTACCAAATAATATTGTTGTTCTTGCTTTTTTTGCACTTATATGATCTGATAAATTATTCCAGTCATGTCATGTGGTTCAGCGTCATGATCTTGCTGAAATTTAGCAACAGGAATGACTATTTGAATTGGAAAAACAGCCTCATTTCCATAAAACATTTGAAAGGGTGATGTATTAATATGATTTTTTA
This sequence comes from Pinus albicaulis, assembly GCA_034641835.2. NCBI lineage: Eukaryota > Viridiplantae > Streptophyta > Pinopsida > Pinales > Pinaceae > Pinus > Pinus albicaulis. The sequence goes on along the minus strand of CM076580.1, from coordinate 494,331,496 downwards.
TTATCACCTTGTCAGCCCATAAAGCAAATGTTAGTTTAGATTCCCGGGATTTCTTGTTTTGCTCCAATAGCTTGGTGATGATTTTTACCAAACTTCTGTTAGATGATTCAGTTAAATCATTCCCTTATGGATAGTAAGTTGTAAAGTGAATAATCTTAATACCATAATCTTCACAGAAATTTACCAATGGTGTAGCTTTAAAAGCAGCTGCATTATCTGCTAGTAGCCTTAATGGACATCCAAATTTGGTTATGATTCCCTCCATAAAGTTAATGATGACTTTATGAGTAGCATTCATGGTAGGTATTACTTCAATCCACTTGGTGAAGTAATCAGTTGCAACAAGAATCCAACGATTTTATCCACTTGAAGGTGGATGAATTTCCCCAATGAAATCCAATCCCCATTGCTAGAAAGGTGCAGAAACAACTATGGGCTTGAGAGGCAAATATTTCAACTATTTTTTACTAGTGAACTTTTGACATTTTTCACATGCTCTCACCTCAACACATACATCATAAAATAAGCTAGGCCAAAAATAGCCAACTCTCAGTATTTTTTATGCAGTAGTTCTCCAATAATGATGACCTCCACAAACACTACTATGCATATCAAACATAACCTTCTTATACTCATCTGGGTCAATGCACCTCAACAAAACTCCTGTAGGATCTTTCCGATATAAAAATTTATCCTTGATGCAAAATTTAATGGTTTTCAGCTTCAAAGATCTCACTTTGATTTTATCAAAATTTGGAGGAGGTTTAAAATGCTACAGAAAATAAATGATATCCTTATACCAGTTACACTCAATAAACTTCACATATACTTCCATGTTGTCAATAGGTTCTAAAATTTGCCATTCTAGATTGCCATCCATGAAATTTAAGCCCAAAACTCTACAATTTTCTTTAGCTAGTATCTTGGCTAATCCTTGACCTTTGACTAGCTTGGTAGGCTTTATCTCTAAATCAAATTCAAGAACTTTAGTCACCCACTTACTTATTTTTCAATCAATATTAGGTTGAACTAATATTTCTCTAATAGCAGATGAAGGTATATAGGCGATAATTTGAGCATGCATAATATAAACTCTAAAAGCCTTTAGAGCTTTAACTAATGCATAAGCATGCTTTTCCTACATTTCATACTTCAATTCTACATCTCTAAGGGCTTTGTTGAAAAATGTTATGGGGGCTTCCTTATTTTCTGCATATTTTTGTAATAAAACAGTAGCAATACTATCTTGAGAGGAAAATGAGAATATTAAGGAAGGCTTTGAGTATTCAGGGCTTACCAACTGAGGTGCTTCAATGATAGCTTTTTTTATCACCTCAAATGAATTTCTAGCTTCAAATGTCCACTTTACTTCTTTGTCCTTCTTTAGCATACAAGTAATATGCTTGACTACTTCAGCAAAGTTAGGAATTAATCTTCTTAAAAAATTGATCTTACCAAGGAAATATTAAATCTCTTTCTTAGATCTTGGAAGTGTTAAGGCCTGAATTGCAATCACTCTTTTGGGAGAAATTCTCACTCCATATTTAGAAACTATGTGACCCAACATCTTAAATTCTTTAAGAGTGAAATGAGACTTATTTGGATTCAATGATTTACCATATTTTATTCATTTAACAAATACTTGTCTCAAGTGTTGAGGGTTGTCTTGATCTAAAGCTAAAAAAAAAGTAATATCATCCAAATAGATGACCAAGAATTTTCCTTTTCCTCCGATGAATGCAAAGTCCATAGCACGTTGGAAATTAGCTCCAGTATTCATAAGCCCAAATGGAATATTTTCATACATAAATGATACCCAAGGAGTAGTGAATGTTGTCTTCTCTCGATCTTCTGGCCAAACAGATACTTTGTTGTACCTGGACAACCCATCTAAAATGGAAATTTTGTCTGACCCGGTTACCTTTTGAAGAATATGCTCCATATTTGGAAATGCATAATTATCTTTATTAGATCATTTGTTAAGATTCCTGCAATATACACATAATTTGACTTCAACACTCTTCTTTCTTACTGGAACTATATTAGTAACCCAATCTGAGTATCTCAATGGAATGATGATTTTAGCATCCAAAATTTTCTTCAGTTCCTTCTCCATCACTAGTAACAATAGTGGATTGATTTGTCTTAATTTTTTCTGGAATGGCTTAGCACTAGCTTTCAATGGTATTCTAGTCTCAATGATAGATGTGTCATATGTCAAGATCCTCAAATTTTTAGGCAAAAACATCAACAAATTCACAAAACATCTTGTGGTATTCAATCTTTCTTTCTTATGATAAAGCTTTTGACAACTTAACATACCTTGGCTCTATTTTTGTACCAAAATTGTAATCTTCCAATTCTGCATCTACTTCACCTAACTGTGGTTTAATTGAAACTTCATTGTGATAAAAAAGAATCTCAAGTGGGATTAACCCCTTGGGAATATGATTGATAGGTAGTTGTATGATAGGCTGATCAACAATCTGTTTTTTCATATTTTTGGTATCTTGATAATCAGCATTATCTTTCATGAGATCTTCATCCTAATCAATGTTTATGACAACAAATTCTTCAACAACTTTAATGAATCTTCTAATCTCCTGGTCATCCTCAAAAACTTTCCAATGTTTTATATAATCAGGAATGAGAGGTCTAAACCTAACTACCACTTCATATTTCAGCTTTATAGGTATTGGAATCTTGAATGAGCTTACTAAAATAGAAAGTGAATCAACCAAAATATTATTTTCCCTTGGAACAAAATAAATGTTAAAGGCTAGGAATGAGTTTTCTATAATGCTCCATACTGCATTCTGGTAATATCTAAGTCTGGGATGCTTAGTTTGGTAAACATTTCTAATTTGTTGAATAATAAGTTCAGTATATCCAAAAACATAAATTTCTAAAATATTCATGTATTTTGTTGTTTTTAAACCAACTAAAATAGCTTCATATTCAGTCACAATGCTAGTTGCTTCCAATTCAAGTTTGAAAGAAAAATTGGAGCTCTCTTTCAAGGGGAAATGAGAACTATTCCTACACCAGCTCCTTCTCTAGAACATGAGCCATCAAAATACATTTGCCACACCTGAGAACCCTCATGACCGATTTGATTTTCATCAAGCTTCAAAATATGAAAACTTTCTGTAGGCAGGGAAGGATTATCCATATGTAAAATTCTTGAACCCATATCAGTTGTTTCAGCATAAATTGGATGATTAGTGGGGTATTTGTTGCCACTACTGATATATGCTAGTTGAGATTCCCTATAAAGTCTTCTTTTTTCTCCTCCAAAAATAGGGACAATAGCATAAGTGAAATTGATTTGCAAAGTTCCACCCAACCTTCTAATCCATGACATAGAAACTAACATACCAAATCTTGGAGGAATGTCAGCTACAAAAATATCCATTACCATCCCTCTCATGGGTAACTGAAAGAGGCCTAACTGCAAGGTATTTGATGACATCAAGGCAATGGAATTGGGGTCGGCAGACTATTTAAAAGTAGACCATACAGAATCGGGGTCGACACCTTGCTCATGGGACTTGTACAAATGCAAATATGAGCCGAGTTCCAACTTAGTTGTAGTCAGTTACTACTATTTTATTCCTACATCATTGCATTCAAACCATCGAAACTTGACCCAACAATGTATTTAACACTTCTGCTAAGAAATAAAATCACGCATTAAACCAGAGTTTTCTCACTGGGAGATCTCAAAAACTCACCAAGTTTGTGTTAGTAGAATCCAACAATCCACTTATCCGAGCAATTGTTGTTGTCTAAATTGTAAACTATAACCTGCAAATTATGTGAAACAATGAACCATTAGAAGTCCAAATTATGCACCACAACGATTAAACCACAGATTAATGTTCATGTTTTTACCTGTTAGATGGTCGTCGAAGAGGTCAGTAATCCTACAACCTCACACATAACCAAACACCTTCAGGGTTCCACATAAAAAGTTTACTACTCACATTTGGTGAAGTAAAAAAAAAAATGCAACGGATAACTCACTTTGTAACAATGGAATCCTCAAAACGAGGAGTTATGCCGCAAAGAAAACGTAGGCACATAAACGAGAATTTCAACCTCAATGAGCACCACAACACCAAGAAAATAAATTAGAGCCTTTGAACACGGAAAATAGCTAAATGCGCTTATCGATAATCCATTAATAAATTGTCCCACAACACTCTTAAAACCAAATTTATGCCACCAAACCTCAAAGCAGCCGAAGTTAACTCCCAAGTGTACGAAGAATCACCCTTTCATGTACCTACTCTGTACTATCCGATCAACCCGATCTATCGTACATGGCAAGATGGCATCCACCTTCGAAATCTGGAATCGGGAATGCGGCAACAGACTGACATCACTCAAAAATTTCAAGGAAAAACCAAGTGTTTATTATAGAAAATTGAAAAATTTCAGCAGTATAGAAAAACAAATAACTTAGAATCGATTATGAATATCATTGCATAAGCAGTAACATAATAAAATAGGACTATAATCATTAAATTAGAAGTATTAAGAAATCTGATTATGTATAAATAGAAAATGGCAGCCTAGAATATTAATAAAGTTTTGCTTCAAATTAATTTATATGAAATAAAAAGAATGATGAAAACTTAGAATCAACAATGTTAAAATTTGTTTGAAAAAAAAGGATAAGGAGGAAGCAAGAAGTTTAATAAACGAATGAATGTTGAAAGGTCATTAAACGAAAATGAATGCACAAACAATTTTAGTATACAAAAGAAAATTGAAATAAAAAGGCTATTTAAAACCTAACATTTCATAATCTTAATATCAAATACATAAAAACTAATATTTTTTCTACATCATAATGTATTTTACAAATTAAAGATATATTTAACTTACATGTTAAATTTTTAATTAACATTTAAATAATATTTTATACAATAAAAGTAACACATCTTTGAAATAAAATATACAATTTAAAAAACCAATTATATAAATTGAAAAACTCTGTTATTAACTTATTTTACATAAATATTTAAAGTTTAATAAATATATCTATTTATTTGATTAATATTAATAACATTAAAAAAAATCAAACCTTTCCGTACTTCTTATTTCTATTAAATTCTTGCAAATGTCATCTTTTTCTATTAAAGTCTTGTTGCACATGGTTCTGGACAGCTAATTTCCGTGCAGCAATGACGGTATCCATCCAGACAAAAAAATGAGAGCGCTCCCAACGAACTCGTAAATTTTTAGGCACGTTGTATATAAAAAAAGCTAGAAAATGTAGTTGTACATTGACCGAGTGGCAACCTTATTTTAAGTTGGGTTCATAACAAGCAGTGTTCAGAGAGACTTAATAAGGCCAAGTCGGTTGGTTGACGACCGCAAGCAAGCTTCGAGAAGCCTCTGCTAGAAATTGGTATCAGAGCCAATAAGTCTACGCTGTAGCCTGGTTCAAGATCTTGAGTAATATCCAAAAGTTTTTTTTTTTTCTCTTTCATCTTAAACAATGGATTCCTCTATGTCTAAATCTGTATCTTTCAGAGAGCTTGCAGCTGAAGAGCAAGCAGAACAAAATCCTCTCAGAGACATGTTTGCGTCTAGTAGTGGTCGTGTGATCAATGAGTCTGATCACCTTTATGAAGAGGTTGAGCCTCAAGCACGTTGGGTCCTTCCCAACATCAAACCCTCTCAAGTATATAATGATTTAGGAGTCTGGCACCTAAAAGCTGCCACAAGAATAACCATTAAAGAGTCTGTGTCGAGTATCCAGGAGAATAGTGATCAAGCCCAGCTGATTTCTATTTTAAACCCCAAAGAACTTCAAGCAGAAGCTAGAAAGTTGGGAACTGAGTTTTTACATCTGGGTTGTTTAAGGGTTGGCATAAATGCTCTGGTGCATCAAGGAGTCGATGCATATGTGTTAGCCACAGTCCGTGACTTAACACATAATAAGTACACTGATTCATTAATCAAGCCTTAGATAGCTCCACTTATCAATGGGCAGTCACAGTTTGAATGTTACCTAATTTCTCGATGTCGTGTTTGATGAAACATTGGCACGATGTCATGACTCCAAATCCGCACAATGGGATTTGATATGAATAAGAAAAGAAGGAATATCGCTATCCAGTTTCGTGGCTGTTTCCGCCACACATCCACAATGTTTCCTGCTGTCCTCCATGCCCCTAGCAGAGACTCTAAAACCAGTGTCGTAGTTCTCACTGATGCTAAAAACCAAAAGATTGAGCATCAGGCAATCAAGTGGGAAGATCTGCAATTTCCCAGACACTGGACAATCCCAAATCCTAAGCCTCTGCAAGTCCAGAAAATCACCTCTGCAAACATAGTTGAAGATCAATCCTCTGCGACCTTGTCTTTTCCCAGAAGGTCAACAATAGATCGCAGAAGAATTGAAGCTGAGTGTAAAAAGTCTCCTCGGTACATAGAACCCGATTGTACAGATACGGGTTGTAGTTCAGTTGTTTCAAGTTGTAGTCATATTTCTCTTTTTGAGTTTGCCCAAATAGTTAATTTTCAGCCTGTTAAAGTTGAATGCCCACAGTGTAAACAGTCTGTAAATCTGCAAAGCCTTGCCTATGCTGCTCTACATAGCAATCATAATCCCAGGACAGGTCAAGCTCCTCCCAGCACATCTGTAAATCCCTGTCCAAATCCAAAATGCACAGATATTCCTTTTCCACATGAGGGTGATAAACCTCATGTCATGATGATGCATTTAATACCTTCTTTGGAAGAAGAAGATCCAATATTAGTAGAACTTTTGTTGAGTCAAAGACCACCGGGTACTCCTCGGTATGGGTTGGGATATGAAGAAAGAGCCAATAGGTTAATTCCAGCCTGCAGATTCAAAGACCTACCTCCTGATGTCAAGAAGCCATCTGTTCCAGAAATCCATAAGTTCATTACCCTCATGGATGGTTGTTCCAGAATACTAATCCCATATCAATGGATGAAGAGAATGATAAATTGGGATTTATTTACACATCCAGATGCAGAGAAGTTTGCTGAGACTTTTCCAAAAGAAGAAAAGATAAAGATGTCTGCTGAATGGAAAAGTTATATGGAAGAAAATAATGTGTGGATTTCTTTCTACTCATGGAAGAAACAGATGGAGCATGATGTTGTATACATGGCTGATACTACAACATCTTCTACACACTCTTGGACTGCACAAGATGGCAGTAAGATTGAGACTTCCACTACCTATCCTCCTTTCAGAAGCATTGTGATAGGAGAAGGGTCAAATTCTGCACATGCTAGCCCTTTGGTTCAGCATGATAATTCTCTAATGGGTAGTGAAGGAAGAGTTCAGAAGGTGAGTGAGCAGTTGAATTGGACTAATACTGCACTCACAGGTCTAGAAAAGAATGTTGCCAAAACTGCCTTGGTTAAAGACCAAATAGATTCTGTCCAAGTTTCTGTAAATGATGTCCATAGAGTTTTGAATTCTGTACAGTGTGACTTACAAGTAGTTAGAGGTATTACAGAACATTCTTCTGTTAGATTTCAAGAAGTTGAAGAGTGTGTCATAGATCAATCTATGGCCACACGGCAGTCTGTATATAAGTTATCTGAGAAGTTTGAGAATTTAAATGTCAAGAAACCCAGCAAGCCAATTCCCATGTCTTTTATTGCTGGTAAAGCTAAAAGTGTTGTGCCACATGAGATCCCCAGACTAGAGTCAAGTCCTCCTGTCTCTAGATTTCCACATCTCATGCCCAGAGAAGTTCCACAGTTACCTGTGTCAGAGTCTAAGCCTGAGTCAGTTGAAGAAAGATCTGAAAAGATCACATTAGATGAAGTGTTAAAAGACTCAGAGTCAAAAGATCATGTCTTTCCCATATATGAGCCCTTAGAGCCTCAGTTCACTCGGCATGCAGCTCCTGACCTTTATGGTGCAGGAAAGATTCCCCACAGGGAAACTTTTCATGATGGGAGCCATAAGGAGTGGAATGTAGACAACATGACTGCAGCACAGATCCGTCAAATTCTGGATCAAATGATTATTGAATATAAATTGATGTGTGCATATGGAAAGACAGAAATTGAAGCCTGCAAAACAATTATGCAGTGTTTCACTGGCACACTTGCACGATGGTGGGAACTGGAATCTTCTCCAGCATTGATTGAAAGGATGGAGAAGGAAGTCATAAAAGATGAAGAGGGTGACATTAAGTTTAACCCTGATGGCACTGCACAGTCAAATATGATTGGTGCTCTCACAGCACTAATTCAAGAACATTTTTGTGGTTTAGAGTATGTTGCAGCTGATAAGCATGAAATGATTTTGATGAATTTGAAATGCAACAATATCAATAAGTATGAGAACTTCCACAGAGATTGGATGCAGAGAATATTTTGGGTAAAAGACCCCAAACATGTTTTGTGGAAACAAGTCTACCTAGCAGCCTTGCCTTCAAAGCTGGTAGATATTTTGAGACTAGAAGAAGCTTTCCCCTTGCCTCTCGAGACTTATGTATGGGGAGATATTTATGGCATTGTGACAAAGATTTTGATTTCTTTGTGCACCAGGTCCAAAATGCAAAAGTCCATTGATAAACTCAATCGACTTCCTGGCACAAAATCCTTTTGTAGCAAGTATGGGATTACCGTGGATGATCCTCTTGTGCATCGCAGAAAGCACAAAAGGCAAGAGAAGAAGGCTTACAGAAAACGTAAGTCAGAATACAGAATGAGCTCTGCAAAAAGAAGAGAAATTCGTAGACCTCGAGATCACATATCTAAAGCACCAAAACGGCAATCAAAATGGAGGCCGAACACACATTATTACCAGCCCCATGACATTCGGCCAAAAGATGCAAAGTTGGCTCGAATGAAAGAAGTTGAATGTTGGTTATGTGGTGCAAAAGGACATACATCAAATATGTGTCCCACTGCTTTAGAATCTAAAAGGGGACTAGGCAAAAAGTCCGCTCATTTTTCCAAAAATAAACAGCCTTCCTCTTCCCACTCTGCTACTGTCAAACAGGATCCTGATGCTTGTGCTTATTGTAAATCCACTTCACATCGCATCTCTGACTGTCCTGCCTATCAAAATCGTCGACTGTCTATCCAACAGCATGCCATTGCCTCTTCTACTTCTTCATCCTCTTCAGGTGACTATTCATCTTCCTCTTCAGATGAACAAGTCAACATGCATTGTTATTGCACAGACCCAGAAGCCTGTAAATGTGAGTCTTCTTCTGAGTCTGATTCTGAATCTTATTCCTCAGCCATAGAAGATCCTCCACATGTCCTTATGGCCCAGACAGATGATGATCTGAAAGTCTTTGCCCAGATCCGTGCCATGGACGAAGGAGACCTGAAAACTGCTCTCCTTGATACCTATCTGAAAAATCTTCCTGGTTCTTCTGGTTCTACATCTTCCTCTCGCTCGTCTAAGAAGCCCAATTTTGTTGAAGCTTCTTATGACCGGAATACTAAACCGTATCTCCACCAGAATAGCAAAGCTCGTAGCCTCACTTTGGGGGAGGTGAATAAGGAGATACATGAGCTCAAAGATGAAGTGCGCAAGATAAAGACTGAGCTTCAAACTCTAAAAGCTCAGCAGAACCAGTCTGCTTCACCTTCAAGTGCAAAGTCCACAAAGCAGACCAACTATACAGTGCACTCTCAGCCCACTACTGAAGTCCAAACTTCCTCTGGGAAATTTGTTTCTTCAGGCTTCAGTGAGATCGGAGACATGCAGGTCTTCGCTGTCCAGTATCAGCAACATCACATCAAGGTAAAACTCTGTGTTGCTGGAAATATTTATGAGGTTATTGCATTGATAGATTCTGGCTCAGATCTTAACCTCATATCAAAATATATAATCCCTTCTAGATATTGGACTACTGCTGAAAGAGAAGTTGAGGGATTAGGATCTAAGCAATTAAAGTTTGAAGTATCAAAAGCTGCTGTTTGTTTTGATTCAAGATGCATTAAGCTTTCCCTTGCAGTCTCAGATATTCCTGTAGATTGTATTCTGGGAAATGTGTTCCTGGCAGCAGTAGAGCCCCATGGATCTTTTAGATTTCCTGATGGTTCTGCAGGAATCTTCATTACTGTTTCTGGTCAGAGATTTGAACTCCCATATGTCTCCAGAAATAGAATTTATCCTATGGTGCTTCATGTTAAAGAAAAGAAGCTTCAAGCTGCAGAAAAGAGTCTGGTAGAAATTAAAGATCATAAAGAGACTATCAGAGTTGAAGAACAATTAAGTTCACCAGAGATACAGAAAAAGATTGCTGAGATTCAAAAAGAATTTGAAGAACAATGCTGTTCCGAAGAGCCAAATGCCTTCTGGCATAGAAAGCAGCATAGCATTGAACTGCCCTACAAGGAGGGATACACTGGCAGGCCCTGTAGGTCCAGAGCCATCCCTATGTCTGTTCATGACAGACAGCACTGTCAACAAGAAATAGAGCAGCTTCTACAGAAGAAGCTAATCAGAGAATCCAGTAGCCCATGGAACTGCTATGGATTCTACGTCAATAAAAGAAGTGAACAAGTCAGAGGAGTTCCACGTCTAGTGATCAATTATAAGCCTCTGAATAATGTGTTAGCATATGATACTTATCCAATCCCCCAAAAAGGAGATTTGATAAGAAGAATTTCAGGAGCCAAAGTGTTTTCAAAGTTTGATCTGAAGTCTGGTTTCTGGCAAGTTTCCATTGCAGAAGGAGATAGATGGAAGACAGCATTCAGTGTCCCACATGGACATTATGAATGGAATGTTATGCCTTTTGGTTTGAAGCATGCCCCATCAAAATTCCAGAAGGTAATGGATTCTATCTTTAAACCCTATGCAGATTGGTTGCTTGCATACATTGATGATCTGCTGATATTTTCTAAAAATCCGAGTGACCACTTCAGACATTTGAAGATCTTCATGAAGTTGGTCAAACAAAATGGTCTTGTCCTAAGTAAAAAGAAAATGGAACTCTGCAAAACAAAGATAAAATTCTTAGGACATGAGATTGAGAATGGCCAGATTGCTTTGCAGCATCATGCACTGGATTTTGCTGATAAATTCCCTGATGTAATATTAGATAAAACCCAGTTGCAGAGGTTTTTAGGATGCCTCAATTATGTAAGCAATTTCTATCCAAAATGTGCCTTTGATAGGTCTCTGCTCAATCAGAGACTCAGGAAAAATCCTAAACCTTGGACTGATAAGCACACCCAAGCAGTCCAAGAAATCAAATCCAAGGTAAAAAATTTGCCAATTTTGAATGTTGCTGATGATAATGCTTATAAAATTGTTGAAACAGATGCCAGCAATATTGGTTGGGGAGGTGTGCTAAAACAGAAGCCAAAGAAAGAAGACCTAAAAGAAAAAGAACAAGTTGTTCTTTTTGCCTCTGGAGTATGGAGCAAAGCCGAAGTAAATTATGCTCCCATTGAGAAAGAGGTAAAAGCAGCTTGGTACTGTTTAAGAAAGTTTTCTGTTCACTTGGCCAATAAGTATTTTCTGCTTCGGACTGATGCTAAAGCTCTAGAAAAGGTTCTATCAAAAGAAATTAAGAACCCTGAAGATGCCAAATTTGCAAGATGGCAGGCCCTTTTTGCATATTTTAGTTTTGATGTTGAGCATATTAAAGGTTCTGAGAATTGCATTCCAGATTTTTTAAGCAGAGAATACCTCCAGAATCAAGAACAACAGAATGACAATGTACAGCCAGAAAAATATCATTGTTTTGTCATTCTAACAGAATGGAATCAGGCCTATAAGAGGGAAGAATTGAGATATATTGCAGATGATGAGCCCTGGCCTGTTTATTTTGAAAAATGGAGGCCAACTTGGATCCTCCGAAACACACAAGTGTTGGACGGAAACTTGCAGAATCACACAGATTTGCAACACTTGGTTCCAGGCAGAAAGGTGTACCCCAAAGGAAGCAGATGGATACATGATAAAATGTATTCACATAGCATGGCTGCCTCTCTTGAAGCTGAGAGATCTCTCTCAGAAGATTTCTGGGATTTGTACGTCATTGGTACTGGTGGCGGTGACAAATCAAAAGAGTTTTATAAAAACTATGTTATAAACAGAGTCAGGAAAATGGGTCCTTATAGATATGGTAAATTTACCTCATGGCCACAAGATGATCCTAAGCTTATTTTCCCTGACACTATTTATAATTTTTCAGGTTATGAAAGATTGTGGTGGGATCTCCTTAACAGAGATGGACCTGAAGAGACCCATTACACAAAGCTGAAATTTGCACCAACCTGGATAAATGAAAGAGAACCATACATTCCTTGGTTATCTAACTGGTGGTGGCATTATGGGCCTAGTCCTTATAGTATGGATCCTGATTGTTTTCAAACTTATCATAGACATTTTTGTGATGATTGTCTTTCAGGACCAGCTGGTGAGTGTTTTCACTACCCAGTAAACACTGTTGGAGAACTTGCCAGTATAGAACACACAATGCTTGACAATCCCATCTTAAAAATGTATATGCAAATGCATTACCAATGGGCCGTCATGACAAAGATCAAGCATCAGGTAGTGCTTAACAAGCCTATGATTGTCAGAAGAATCTACACGAAAGCATGGGACGATGAATGGTATCATGTCAGATTTCCAGGTGCCAAAATCCTTGAAGAATCTGCAAGCAAAGCCAGTACTAGTGGTCCTCGGGAGCCCCACTCATGAAAGGCTTTCCCTGTGTACATATGATACCTAGTCACGGGTTCATAGTGACGTAGCTTTTCTCTTGGACTTTTCCTACGTCAGAAAAGTATCCAAAGTGTAATTTTTTTTAAGTTTTGATTCCTCGTGGGCCTTTGTAAGGTATCCACAGTGTATTTCACATGTTTTGCACTTTAGTTTGTCGGCATGACAGATCTCCGTGCGGATGTCACCTCTCGGTGTTACCCGAAAACGATGATCTTCTGCCAAGTGTCAATAATCGAATGAACCACAGTAATGTTTGTCCCCCTCTCATTCCTATAAAAGGAGAGGTAAGGCTCATTTGTGATTCATTCGCATTTGGTGTGTTTGGAGTCTTGAGTCCGAGTATTCTCTCCCTGCTCTGCGTCTGCGCCATCCTGGTGATCTGCTCGCATCACGGAGTTTATTACTCATAGTCCGAGTAGTTTTCTTCCTGCTCTGCGTCTGCGCTATCACAGCGACCTGCTCGCAACACGAAGATTTTGCTCACAGTCTTTAGGTTGAAGTGAGAAGCCTGCGCGTCTGTTCATGTGACAGGCGAGAACCTAAAGTGGCCACTTCATTAGTAAGTCTATATAGTTTTATGTCTGTGTGTTATCATAAAACTCTGAGACAGAGTCTGTAACTCGGCCAGGAAGCCTCTGGTATCGATCCTTCATTCGTGAAGATCAGAAGTCCAGTAAATGCCGATACAGTCAATCTCTGATACAGAGAATCCATTGTAATCTGATTGTGAAGCATTCTGCTAATAAAGAGAGAAGACTTTCATTTGAGTTTCCGCATTATTACTCTGTGTGCTTAAACTGTTCTGTCAAAATACTTGCACTGCTATAAAAGTTCACCATAAGTTCGCCGGAGTTCGCGAAGGCTACGGATATAAAGAGAAGAGTAAGGGGCACTTTACTCAATTTGTATTTAATTTAGGGATATATGAGTCATCTACAAATATATTAATTATATAATTTCTTTTTCCTTATAAGAGAATACTTAATGTTGATGTTGAAAGACATGTGTAAAACAACCAAATAAGTTGTTTAAGATCGTGCATTAAAAGAAAATATATATTAAAATTCTAAGACAATAGTGAAATTTCTATGAGCAGTTTTGGATAGGACATTGTCAAATGTTATATGGACTAAATTGTGTAGTTTGTAGATTTTGCTGGTTTGTAATTAGCTTTTTGTAATTTTTTCCCTTTAAAGGCGTGTTTAATTTTTCTAGTTTTTCCCCTCAGCGGGAGGTATTGAGTAATGTGACTTTGTATTTCTTACTATGTATCATTTTGCATATTGTTGCTTCATAATTTAGTTGAGTTTATTATCAGTTTATGTGTCTAATATATTTTGGTATTTAGTATTAATCAAATTTATTTTAATTTTTTGTTTATGAAATATTAAATGTAAAAGGGATATATATATATATAGATTTCAAATATTTAATAAAGTTGTGATTTCAATGTGGGGTAATTATTGCTAGTAAAAATTCATTTGGGATTTATTAATCAAAATTAAATTAAATTTATTGGATAAAGGGATGACTTACAAATCAGTCTGAGGAAAGATTGTTGGTTTCACTTGCATTAGATTGTTGGTTTCACTTGCATACCCTAAAATGTTGTGCACATATCTTACTGAATAAAATGTTAGAAACATTCACACTTGGGAAAATCCATTTTTCTAGTTGAATTTTAATGAGGTGTTATTGGGGTCGATCTGGAGTCGATAGACCTTGCTGACAACTATGTAATGAAAGGATAGATCTGATTGGGCGATGCCCATCCTCATTATCTCCTCATGGACTTAAGAGACAAATTTGGAAGTGAAGGCACCATGTTGCCCAGTCGGTGCCCTCTCAGTTGTGACAAGGGACGTAGAAGGAGGCTCATATATATGCATCTCAATAATGAGTTGCTGTTCTACTATATTTAGGAGTTTCGTGTTGGATTTTTTGATCGGTGGAGGTGGATGCTTTGGGCAATCAATGACTGTGTTAGACCACTTATTTTTCCTTCATTTAAACCAATGTTACCAACTTGGAATGTAGAGATTGAATTTGAATTATTGGGTGCTTATTGTTGGTTTTCAAACCACTTAGTGCTTTCATGTCGATTGTTAAACCACTTAGTGTTTTCCTATTTGTTGTTAAATCACCCACACAGTGAACCCCTTGGTGCTTGTTGTTGGTTGTGAAACCATTAGTGTCTTTTCTATTTGTTATTAAATCGCCTGATCATTGGGTGCTTGTTGTTGGTTGTGAAACCACAAGTGATTGCTTATTTCTTGTTAAACCATTAGATTAGTATGTGCTTGCTATTAGCTGTCAAACCACTCGATCATTGGGTGCTTGTTGTTGGTTGTGAAACCATTACTGCTTGCTTATTTGTTGTTAAACCATTAGATTACTAGGTGCTTGCTATTATTTGGTGCTTGTCTATTGATTATTAAACTACTATGCGCTTTCGTATTTTTTGTTAAACCACCCACACAATGGAACACGAGGTGTTTTTTGTTGGTTATGAAACCACTAGTGCTTGTCAATATGCTATTAAACCACCTACAAAAGTGAAATCAATCCTATGAATCTAAGTAACACACTTCTTTGAAACTTGGGTGAAGTAACTCGTAAGAGCTTGACCAATCCATTGGTGTGAATTTACCCTTAACAAAATAGTTCCTATGACACCAGATCTAGCTCGAGGGTGGTTAGCTACAAAGCATATTTCAATGTACTTGACCTATGGTTGTGTGGAGAGTGAAAGTCCCTTCTATAGTTGCTAGCTAATTCAACTCATTCAGATAAGTAAAATGGTTTATGCTCATTATATTTATGAATGAAGAGTTTATGGGAAAAATGCGAGAGGTGAATCGTGTTAGTGCAGACAATCAAATTTTTACTTTTTCCTTTCTAAAAACCCATACGCTACTTTACTGAAGGAAACTAGCATATATACGCGAATATCCTTTGCAGAATTCGTGTATGTCCAGAGATCTAATTATGTGTTTGAATCTTAACTCAGATCATTGCATTATTCATTCATCAGATATTTTAGAAACAGTAAACAGGTGCAGAAAGAACAAAATAATCATCAAACATATGCAACACACATGAACACCGGGATTTTTAGGTGGAAACCCAATTCGGGAGAAAACCACCGCTGTCGTTGCTTCAGCCTTCAAAATTTATTATTAAGAAAACTTCTTACAATCATGTACTTGTGCAGAATCAAACCAGCACGCAGGCACCCACCTGCAGAAGGTTAAAAACTTCTCTCGTTTACCAGCCTATCCTAGAAGGGAGCTACAACCCCCTGCTCTCGTTTACCAGCCTCTCCTGGAAAGGAGCTACGACCCCCTGACTGAAGGCTTCGACCCTCAGCACCACTGCAGACCACGTTTCATCAATTTTCAAACTGGATCAAACAGCTTCAACACAACCCTTCACTTATCAATAATCATATCTTGCTCAATGCTTCAAACAGAACAGTGAGACCACTGTAACAAGAATATCAGATATAACCCAGACTTCATAATAGATATGCAGAAACACATTCAACCTTCAGCAACCATTAGATCAGAAATCATACGCACTTTTATTTAATCAGACCCGCATATATACGTGCTTTCTAGAAGACGAACCTGCGCATACTTCAGTGCAATTTCAGAGAAAAACCCTAACTGCACATACGCGCTTTTCTTTCCACAGACCCGCGTATACACGCACTTTTCATGAAACCAACCTGCATATAGATCTATAAAAGATGAACTTTGCAGTACAGAGCAGATCTATAAACTTACCCAGATTTCTTCAATCTCTTCAACAGGATTATGCCAGGTCTTCTTCACTTCTTTTCAGATCATCCTTGACATTCACCATTTATAGATCTAGAGATCTTGAGCCTTCATCATGTTCATAGGTGCATCATAGATTTAGATCTATCAATTAGGAACAGGGTTCAACCATACAGATATACTTCAGAGTGAAGTATTCATCAAAGCCCAGACACTTGCACACCCCTTTACACAAATGATTTTCTTCTCCTTATATAGGGTTATCCTTCATCAATACCATGAGTCAAAACCACATAACTTCCGATGGTATTCCTGGACGGGATCAAATGGATAATCTAACACTCAATACAATGGGTCAATACCATGGTAATGCCCCTAGGTATCATAGTTTTTAGAGCGCAAAAGGCATACGCGACTTTGAGCATGCGTATTCGCGTGTATACACAACTTTGCCTCATAAAAACTGTGTATATGCTAACCATGAATGTATACGCGGGTTCCCTTCACAAAAGTAGAGTATATACGCGGGTTCCCTTCACAAAAGTAGCGTATACATTGTGAAATATTATATTTATCATTTTTTTGGCACTTACTGGAAATGTTTTCTCTGTCACATCTGAGCTGATCTGTAGATACATCATTCTTACATCTTTAGCACACAGGTTGCTTATCATAGGAAACTCATCAAGTAGGTTTCCATCAAGGACAACTTCATTAAGAAGATTGTCATTATCTTCATCAAGTGGGTTGCCATCAAGAACAACAGTCTGCATCATATTGCCAACAATATCCCCCTTTGGACTTGATGGCAACCATGATGGTGTTTGATCACCATAACAGATAGATACATTAAGCACAACCATTATTCATGAAAACACCATGTCACTCTCCCCCTTTGACAGTAAGGGCAAAGGGCAGATCAAAATCAACACAAGGTTTTTCTCCTCATGTAGACATAAGAGCTCTGCAGATCTGATGTGCACTGAAGTTACCATGCTCCCCCTGAGTTCATGCTGAATCTTCAAACATATTTTGCAATGAAGTACATGACTCTATGACCTTCCTATCACCAAGACTCATACTTACATCAAAGATCCAACCAAGTGGATTTACATATGCGACTCAAATACCCAACCAAGTGGGTTTACAAAATTGAACAAGTCCTTACATGACTGAATATTACAATTTACATCATGGGTCTCAACATGACCTTTTCATCAAATTACAAGTATGAATTTTCACAACCAAAAACAAAAAGACCTCAAGAGAGAGATCAAGTTTCAGAACCATCATAATGCCAACAATGCATTATTCTCAGCCAGGCTAATGCTCCTCCTGAAACTGTGCATCCTTTCCATACGACCAAAACTCCTCCTTAGCTTGAGTAACTTGAACACTTTCAACAGAAAATCATCAAGGCATCTTCCCCCAATATCAGAGAATGAAACAGAAATATAAGAGCTGAAACATCACCATAGACGCCATACAGCATCAGAGATACCAAACAACACCATAGCTTGTGCTGAAGAATGCTGACCCAGAAAATTTGTCAGCAACCACCCATACGCGGTTTTCTGTGTATGAACTCGCGTATATACGCGACTGTCTTTAAAGAAACCCGTGTATCCAATTTAATCTTCTAAATTTAATCAGATCTGATCTTCTGAGAGACAGAGACAACACCCAGCTTTTTTCTGAGATATTCGAACGCTTCCCTGGGCAGAGGTTTGGTAAAAATATCAGCAACTTGTTCTTTGGAGGGAACATACTCCAACTTCACCTTTTGTTCAAGCACTTGTTCATGTAAGAAGTGATACTTGATGGGGATGTGCTTGGTCTTTGAATGCATAACAGGATTCTTTGAGATACTGATGGCACTTGTATTATCACACATAATGGAGATAGGAGAAGTACATTTGATTTGAAAATATTCCAAGGTTTGCATCATCCAAAGGAGTTGAGTGCAACAACATACGGCAGCCACATATTCTGCTTCAGTAGTAGATAAGGCAATAGAACTTTGCTTCTTGCTGAACCAAGATACCAACCGGGGCCCCATATAGAATGCACCACCACTTGTGCTTTTCCGATCATCAACATTTCCAGCCCAATCTGCATCAGTGTAAGCATGAAGAGTAAGATCAGCATTCTTTGGATACCATAGTCCAAAGTCTTGTGTTCCTTGTAGATATTTGAATATTCTTTTGACAGCCTGAAGATGAGATTCTTTTGGATTGGCTTGGAATCGTCCAACAATCCCAACTGCATGCATAATATCTGGTCTAGTCCCAGTGAGATACAGAAGACTTCCTATCATAGATCTATATTCTGGTTGATTCACCGTGGGAGAATCATCATGAGAACTGAGATTACATCTGGTTACCATTGGTGTACTTACAGGTTTGCACTCTTCCATCCCATACTTCTTTAGAATTTGCTTAAGGTATTTTGCTTGAGATAAGAATATACCTTCTGTAGTTTGATGCACTTGTAAGCCAAGAAAGAATGTTAGTTCCCCAAGTAAAGACATTTCAAATTCTTGCTGCATGACAGAAGCAAATTTCTGACTCATAGATTCTTCATTACTTCCAAAAATGATATCATCGACATATACAACCACAATCAATAGTTTATCCTTTTCAATTTTTGTGTATAAGTTACTATCATCAGACCCCTTTGAAAATCCTTGTTGATGAAGATATTTGTCAAGACGATAATACCATGCCCTTGGAGCTTGTTTGAGACCATATAGAGCCTTTTTAAGTCTACAAACAAGATTTTCATCATTCCCAAAATGAATCCTTCCGGTTGTTCTATATATACTTCTTCTTCTAGATCACCATTAAGAAAAGCAGATTTAACATCCATTTGATAAACTTTGATTTGATGATGACTTGAAAAAGCAAGAAACATTCTTATGGCTTCAAGTCTAGCTACAGGAGCAAAAGTTTCTTCAAAGTCTATACCTTCTTGTTGAGTATACCCTTTGCAAACCAGTCTAGCTTTGTTTCTTATAACGTCCCATTCTCATTTAGCTTGTTCTTGAATATCCATTTGGTTCCAATGACATTTTTATCATGTGGTCTTGGTACCAATTCCCAAGTGTGGTTCTTTTCAATTTTATCAAGTTCTTCATTCATGGCCTGAATCCAACATTCATCTTTGCTAGCTTGATTGACATTGTGTGGTTCAATCGTGGATAGAAATGCCAGATAGCTAGGAGATCCCACAAGAGTCCTCCTTGTTTGTACACCTGATTCCTTGTCTCCCAAAATTTGAGATTCGGGATGATTCTTTTGAACATATCTGGATGGAGCCTTTTCAGATAAATCATCTTCAGGTTCTTCATTGGATCCACTGTCTATATCATTTCTATTTGATGTAGAAGGACAAAAGTCACCATCATCTTCTTCTTTTGTTTGTCTTTCTTCTTTAGGGACTGCATGAGACTCATCAATAACAACATCAATACATTCAACAATCTTTTGAAGCCTTTTATTGTAACATTTGTATGCCCTGCTTGTAGATGAGTAACCAAGAAGTAATCCTTCATCTGATCTAGGTTCAAACTTGCCAAGCTTTTCATCATTATTTTTGATAAATCATTTACTTCCAAAAACTCTAAAATGTTTCACAGAGGGAGAATTACCATACTAGAGTTCATATGGAGTTTTGTCACTATTTACCCGAACATGTGCCTTGTTAAGAATATTTGCTGCTATGTGAGTTGCTTCTCCCCAAAAAATGTCAGGTGTTCCGGAATCATCAAGCATAGCTCTAGCCATTTGTTGAATTGTTCTATTCATTATTTCTGCTACGCCATTTTGTTGTGGAGTGCCTGCTACAGAAAACTGTCTTTTTATGCCATGTTGTTCACAAAATTCAAAGAATTCATTTGATGTATATTCTCCTCCTCGATTAGATCTAAGACACTTGATTTTTAGATCTAATTCATTTTCAACCAGCGCTTTGAAGATCTGAAATTTTTCAAATGCTTCATCTTTGTGTTTGATCAACCCAATCCAACACATTCTAGAGAAATAATCAATGAATAAGATATAGTATTCTTCACCACGTGGTGAATTTTTCCTCATAGGTCCACATATGTCAGTATGAATGAGTTCAAGAGGCTTACTTGACGATCCTTCCTTGGCATTGAATTGCACTCTAGTTTGCTTACCGAATTGACAGGATTTGCATATGATACTTTCAGGTAGAGAAATATTGGGAAGACCACGAACAACATTAAGTTTGCTTGATTTGTTGATTTGAGAGAAGCTTAGATGCCCCAACCTTCTATGCCATAGCCAGTTTTCTGAAGATTTACTCAAGTAACATTGTTCTTTGCAGTTCTTCAATACATACAAGTTGCTTGGAGTTCTTTTTCCTTTTATAATTGTTTTACCTGTATCAAGATCACGAACCACACATTCTTTTGAACTAAAGACAACTTCAGTTCCTTGATCACACATTTGACTTACACTTAATAGATTATGCCTTAATCCATCCACATACATGACATCATTAGCCTTCACCTTTTCTTTTAGGAACACAGACCCTTTTCCTTTAATTACAGCAGGAGTATCATTTCCAAAAGTAACTTTCTTTTCCTTTTCTAGAGCACTATATGCACGAAGTTTGTGTTTATCACCTTTCATGTGTCTCGAGCATCCACTATCAATGTACCATTGATTTTCTTCACCTTCCGCAAATAACGCTATGCCACAATTTTCAACCTGTGATTCCTTCTTTTTCCATATTTTGGATTTTGAAGGAAGATGCTCTTTTGGCTGAACTTTGCTCCCGCATTCAGATTCTTTATGCCCATAGTTATTGCAATAAGCACATTCAACTTCATTTAGAAGAGGAGAAAAGTTGTTATATGTATTCTTCTTTGTTTCAATATCAACCCTTTTCTTTCTTGCTTCTCTTGTCATGATGGTTTTATATGCAACACATTGAGCAACTTTATGGCCAAAATTGTGACATGAGAAACATTGTCCATTGAAGAAGAAATTTTTGCGATCATGAAATCTTCTACTTGAATTTACCTGTTGATTGGGGCTTCTTTGAAAGATATTCCTGTTAGTGTTCCTTGCATTAAGATGATCATGCTTTACCTGTAAAGATTCTTTATTCCCTTGCTGAGTGGCAGAATTTTGTAAACCAGTTGTAGCTGCTTTTAGATAATTTGGTGCTGAAGCTTGAGAAGATTCTCCAATATATCCAAGACTTGTCTTTATAAGAGGAGAACGTTGTACCTTGATAATCTCATCTAAGGTTTCAGATCCTTTAGCAAATCTGAAATTCAGAGTCTTTGCTTTCTCAAATTCTTTTCTTACACTTACCACTTCACATTCTAATTTCTCATTATGTTTCTTTGCCTCTTCAACCTGCTTTTCAAGAGTCTCGATGGTTATTTTCCTTTCTTCTAAGAGAATTTTATATTCTTCTAAGAGAATTCTGCTTTGTTCTAAGCGTATTTTGAGTTGATTGTTCTCTTCAAGAAAGTCATTGTCCTCTAGGGCATCCACAAAAGTATCATTTTCTTCTTTAGATTCAAAAGCCATGAGAAGTCTAAGATCTTGTTCACATTCTTCCTCACTATCAGATACCCCATCACTGTCATCATGAGTATAGTAACTTCTTCTAGTGCTAGACCGGTTCTTATGTCTAGCTACTTCCTTTCCTTTTGCAGGTG
Organism: Pinus albicaulis; assembly: GCA_034641835.2. Classification (NCBI taxonomy): domain Eukaryota; kingdom Viridiplantae; phylum Streptophyta; class Pinopsida; order Pinales; family Pinaceae; genus Pinus; species Pinus albicaulis. The sequence goes on along the minus strand of CM076580.1, from coordinate 494,309,301 downwards.
TTTCTTTGTGAGGAAACTTAGCAGCATAATGACCAACTCTTCCACAATTAAAACATTTGAAGGGAAGCTTACCTCTAAACCGTCCTGTACCAAGTTGAAGTTTCTTTACAAAATTTGCCTCATCTTCTTCCGAAATATATCCTGATCCTTCTGCTTCTTGTACTTCTTTCCCTTTTGTAGAAGCTCTAAAAACAACTTCTTTGACTTCAGCTGGTCCTCCTCTTCTCATTTCATATGCAGTCAGTATGCCATGAAGTTGCACCACAGTAAGATTTTGAAGATCCTGTTTTTCTTCAAGAGCAGAGACTTTTGACTCAAATTTTGCCGTTAGCGATCTCAAAATTTTCTCAACCAAAGTAGTTTCGGTTATTGATTCTCCTAGATTTTTCATACAATTTACAACATCATCAAGACGTAAAAAGAAACTGGAAATACTCTCATCACTATGCATCTTTAAATTTTCATATTCAATTCTGAGAGTTTGGAGTTTTGCACTTTTTACCTTTGCATCACCTTCATAACTCAGAATGATTTTGTCCCATATTTCTTTTGCTGTATTCAGCTACATGACTTTGACAAATTCTAATTCTGTTAGACTTCCTGTTATAGCATTGACCACTTTTGCATTTGATTCATAATTCTTCCTTTCAGTTGGATCTGTTGGTGTAGCAGTTGGATATTGATATCCTTGTTCAACAATGGCCCATACATCTGCTCCCATAGACTGAAGAAAGGATCTCATCCTCATTTTCCATAAGATTAAATTGCTTCCATTGAAGAGCGGAGGCTTGATAGATGTTGTTCCTTCTTGATAGCTCATCTTGCTTGATCTTCCTTCTAGCAGCTAAGATTTTTCAGAAGGACCTGCTCTGATACCAATTGTTGGGAAAAATACTGAGAGGGGGGGGTGAATCAGTATTTAGTGCAGACAATCAAACTTTTACTTTTTCCTTTCTAAAAACCCATACGCTACTTTACTGAAGGAAACTAGCGTATATACGCGGATATCCTTTACAGAACTCGCATATGTCCAGAGATCTAATTATGTGTTTGAATCTTAACTCAGATCATTGCATTATTCATTCATCAGATATTTCAGAAACAGTAAACAGCTGCAGACAGAACAGAATAATCATCACACATATGCAACACACATGAACACCGGGATTTTTAGGTGGAAACCCAATTCGTGAGAAAACCACCACTGCTGTTGCTTCAACCTTCAAAATTTATTATTAAGAAAAATTCTTACAATCATGTACTGGTGCAGACTCAAACCAGCACGCAGGCACCCACCTGCAGAAGGCTAAAACCTTCTCTCGTTTACCAGCCTATTATGGAAGGGAGCTACAACCCCCTGCTCTCGTTTACCAGCCTCTCCTGGAAGGGAGCTACGACCCCCTGACTGAAGGCTTCGACCCTCAGCACCACTGCAGACCACGTTTCATCAATTTTCAAACTGGATCAAATAGCTTCAACACAACCCTTCACTTATCAATAATCATATCTTGCTCAATGCTTCAAACAGAACAGTGAGACCACTGTAACCAGAATATCAGATATAACCCAAACTTCAGAATAGATATGCAGAAACACATTCAACCTTCAGCAACCATTAGATCAGAAATCATACGCGCTTTTATTTAATCAGACCCGCGTATATACGTGCTTTCCAGAAGACGAACTTGCGTATACTTCAGTGCAATTTCAGAGAAAAACCCTAACTGCGCATACGCGCTTTTTTTCCACAAACCCGCGTATACACGCGCTTTTCATGAAACCAACCTGCGTATAGATCTATAAAAGATGAACTTTTCAGTACAGAGCAGATCTATAAACTTACCCAGATTTCTTCAATCTCTTCAACAGGATTGCGCCTGGTCTTCTTCACTTCTTTTCAGATCATCCTTGACATTCACCATTTATAGATCTAGAGATCTTGAGCCTTCATCATGTTCATAGGTGCATCATAGATTTAGATATATCAATTAGGAACAGGGTTCAACCATACAGATATACTTCAGAGTGAAGTATTCATCAAAGCCCAGACACTTGCACACCCCTTTGCACAAATGCTTTTCTTCTCCTTATATAGGGTTATCCTTCATCAATACAATGAGTCAAAACCACATAACTTCCGATGGTATTCCTGGACGAGATCAAATGGATAATATAACACTCAATACAATGGGTCAATACCATGGTAATGCCCCTAGGTATCATAGTTTTTAGAGCGCAAAAGGCATATGCGACTTTGAGCGTGCGTATTCGCGTGTATACGCAACTTTGCCTCATAAAAACTGCGTATATGCTAACCCTGAATGTATACGTGGGTTCCCTTCACAAAAGTAGAGTATATACGCGGGTTGCCTTCACAAAAGTAGCGTATACATTGTGAAATATTATATTTATCATTTTTCTGGCACTTACTGGAAATGTTTTCTCTGTCACATATGAGCTGATCTGTAGATACATCATTCTTACATCTTTAGCACATAGGTTGCTTATCATAGGCAACTCATCAAGTAGGTTTCCATCAAGGACAACTTCCTTAAGCAGATTTCCATTATCTTCATCAAGTGGGTTGCCATCAAGGACAACACTGTGCATCATATTGCCTTAACGAGTTATGCTTAATGTGATAACAAGTTGATACATGTTTCTGTATGATTCATGAACGCATGCTTAAATCTCTTTGTATCCATGATTAGCAACTGCCTAATATGTCTATGGTTATCTAAATGTCTAGTGTTGTTAGTTATGCTATAGAATTTAGGACTTACATATTATGTCATATTTTGAGTGACAAATAAATGTTTGGATTATGTTGTACACATTGTGTATTTGGATTATGGGAATTGTATCCTATTTATGAATTGCAGATAATTTGCATGCTTTGAATTGAATGGACCATACCTCCCATTAATCAAGTAGACATCATTGTGTAGTTGTTTAGGAATAGTTAACTAGTCAATCGATGGCCCCCTAACATGTATACTAGCCTGCATAAGGCCGACGAAGCCAGACTTCCTACTAGGAGTTTCTTAATCAACTTAAAATATGCGTGGATTTTATTTTGGTTCTATTAGCGCAAGGAGTCACTTCTTGACTGCAAAGGAGTAAGCGTTACACATCATAGTTGATTTCAAAGAAAAATATTTTGGATGTGGTATGGCTTCTTAAAGAGTTTCAAATGATTTCAACACTTTTAGACTTTCATGCATTTGGCAAACTATGGAAAGTATAAATTGTATGGAAAAGTTTGTAGCATAGGGGAGAAGATTGTGATAGATGAAGGGTAACAAATAGCTGGTACTTAGTCTAAGAAATAAACATATCCTAAATAAGTCACATAGCTATAAGAGTGGCCTTTGACATAAACTCTATTTTATGTAAAGGAAACAACATTTAGAAATTAGAATACATGCATAAAGAATCTCATAAATCCTTCATGAAACGTTCACTAGCATGCTCTACACAACATATAGATGATTTGGAGAAGACTGAACAATAGATAATTAATTATTAGATCCTCTAACAGTGCTCTTACTCCTACTTGCTAGCTGCTGCAACTCATAAATTAGATGAATAAAACAACAAGAGAAACACACCATACATTAGATAGTCCTTGAAACACAAAGTCCTCCAGCATGAAGTACAAAAAGGAGTTTTATTTATTATGAAAAAGTCTTTAGGTCGACCAAAATCCAACCCTAAAATGGTATTTACAAATTATATTTATAGAGAGAGGCACCAACGCCATCTCACCTAAAAAGGAGGATCCACTCTTCCTCTCATTACATAGGAGTTATAACATATTAAATACATATCCTATCAAACTATAACTAACAGAACATATCTAGATAGGAAGAAAAATACTATTCGAACTGTGCTACTGAGTGTGCTAGCAACCATCCTACTTTTATGCTAATTTGTCTCTCCATGATCTTGGTTCTTTAAAACCCATGCAGCTTCATCAAATGTGTCATTTAACAACCTCAAAACCACTTATCAACCATTACTTGACATGTCCATATCATTAGGAGTCCTTGTCATCCTTAGACTAGCTTGAAAATTCTGTTGACAGCTGTAAAAAATCATTAAAAACAGACGCTACTGGAACTTCCAATAAAAACTTGTAACTACGTAAAAAACTATAATGCTACCGGAAGTTCTGGTAGCGCTTTTTTTCCTTTTCAAAAATTCACAACAATATATTTGAAAAATTATGTGCAAATTAAAACATTCTGAAAATTGAGATGTTCCAAAATATAACTAATAGGAAAAATGATGCTTCATTGGGACACCCTTTTACCTCTCCTCCATATGAGCTGCAATTTCTGCAAGCCTATCTAAACCTGTTTTACTGTTAATTTCTACTTGTGACCTAGTAGTCCTGGTATCTGTCTCTTTTGCGATGGCCTTTTCCTCTTCTGAGCTCTTCTGGATTTTTCTTCTCTTGGAGGTTCCTGTTTGCTTGCCTGAAGGAGCTTTACCCTTTTCTTTCTTCTTTTGAGTTCTTCAACGATCAACACCTTGATAAGAGTTTGATGATAAATGCTATAATATGAAGCTGTTGCATGGGTTTGTATTCTTGTTGACATCTTAGTCAAACTTTTCAACAGGAAGAAAGGTAGGTTGAGAGTCTTCATACCTGCGAGGTGAAACAAAAACCTCATGTGATACAGAAATAAAATAGTATACCTCCTCTCACAAGTAAGACATATCTTAATGAGCTTGAAAGTTTCATCCCATTCATCCTTGAGATAACTACTAGGAATCCCTTTAGGCCATTTAGCGTCTCTATATTCATCCTTGATGAAGCTATTCAGGTCTCCTCCAATAATAACTTGGTTTTTGAACCTTTTGTCTCCTTCCAGTGGGAGGTGGAATGCTTCAACAATGGATTCTGTTGATACCTGCAGTTTGAGGCCCTAAACATTTGCTTCTTTTCCATTGAATAAGAGGGAAAATGATTTAGCTACTCCTAGATGAGAGCTTCCTAACCTTGAGAAAAATGGGTACCACCTAGCCTGTACAAAAAACCTCCTCACATTCGGTTTGGCATCTATTAAATCAACCCCTTGAGGTTCAATACACTTAAGTTTTCCTCCTTTAGTCATCTGAGCAATAATGAAGGTTGTCTGCTAGATTAGAAAGGTGTCAAGATTAGAAAAAATTACTTAACATGTGTTGTTTAATCCTTAATGTAAACTGCTTGAAAACTCAATCTCCTCTTCAAGCTGCTCACTGGAACTTCTTATTCACCAATAGCCGAATTTGAAAACTAATTTCTTTCCTTTTCTTTCAGTGATTTTAAGTGATATGTTGGTTCATTTTTCCATGTACAATATCTTTTGATAATGGGAAGTATCTAGAACTGTATACCACACCTCATGATATTCATAGTTATCTTTTAGTTTCCTGCTTTGTTTCAAATTATCTGTAATAGGTGGCTGGAGCTAAATGGTGTTTGAGTTGGAAATCACCTCCATTGCATTCTTTATAGTAGGCCTAAAGTTCTGGCAGCACTCATGCATGATTAACCAATTGGTCACGACATTAAATCGTAGATCCATGATTAATTTTGATAATAAATATGTACCTTTGATATGTGGGCACAACAACTTGGGCTGACAGATAGAAAAAACAATGGTTTGTGTTCAAGACTACACGTTGACACCTACTCTTTCACATACGACCACTACTAACTCGACATCATTCAAATGTATAACCTTTCCTATCACGTGACATGGCTCATGATTAAAAATATTTAAACCTTAGTTGATATTGGGAACCTGTGGCTAACTCAAAAGCGGGTGCACTTTTTATTTTCATTTTAAAACAGGCGAAGTTAGCAGAAATTCTAGTAGCATCAAGTAAAGGAAAAACAACCATAAAACAAAGTTAAAACAAAATATACAACGGTGTTAAAAAATACGTTACCAGAACTTATGACAACATTTTATTTTATTTTGCTGTGTGCACTCTTTCGCCAGAGTTCCAAGTGGCATGTGGCGCCGCCGCCTCTCTGAGCGTCGGCCATTCTTTATACATGATCTGATCTCTTCCTTCTTCTTCGCCTCCTGATTTAGGCCGAGGTATCTCTTCCTGTGATACGATCTCTTCTTTTGCTGCGCTACGCCTCCCTGGCTGGGCGAGAATATCTCAACTGCGCTGCGTTTTGGCCTTGGGACTCGGTGTATTGGATTTGCAGGGGCGCTGTGGAATGGATTGAGTTAGCTTCGTTCCTTTGCTGTCGCCATGGGTGAACCCGGGGGTGGGGAAACCTCTCCCACCCCTCCACTTTCGTCCGAAGAAGCCTTCCGTAGATTATTAACACAGAAAGGGAAGAAACGTCCTGCCCCTGAGGTTCCAAAATTCATTAAAAAACTTGAGGAAGTCCCTGAGATAGCCCTGCAAGAAGATTAGCCGATTAAAATTTCCCTAGCCCTAGTTGACAGAGGGCTGGTCGGGCAATTTATGGGGCGTTGGCCATCTACAAAAACCACGGATGATTGGATTCAACGCAACTGGAGGCCACAACTGAAAAACAGTGTGATCTGTTATGCGGTTGGTAGAGGTTTCTTCATCTTCGAGTTCACCACCAAAGAAGACCGAGATCTGGTTTTCAGAAATGGACCGTATTTCATGGGAAATCAGGGTTTGTATCTCAATAAATGGACCCCGGACTTCGATCCCTCAGTGGATGTTCCTAAGGAAGTTCCAGTCTGGGTTCGGCTCCCTAACCTTCCGATCCACTGCTGGAGCTATCAATCATTGCAAAGGATCGGGAACGGTCTGGGCAGATTCATCGACAAAGCAGACAATAAAGGCCAATACACCTGCGCAAGAATCTGTGTGGAAGTTGACCTAGAGGCTGGTCTCCCCGAGGCGATTAAACTTACAGTGGGAGAATGGCATCACTATCAAAAGCTGGACTACGAGCAACTACCTTTCAAATGCAGAACGTGTCATGAACACGGACACTTCCAACGGAATTGCCCCAAATCATCGGCTGGGACCAAGGAGGACGAGGAAGGATGGAAAGAAATCAAAAGAGGCAAAGCTATCCCTAGGCAAACAGAGAAGAAAAATTCAGGAACAGTGGGGAAGCCTCAGACCAATCCAAAGGCCAATGAAGACCCAAAAGTCGGTTCCTCCTCAGGAGGGCAAGCAGAAACCATCGGGGCTCAAGAAGAACTGGATGTCTTGATGAAGGAAGCAAAAGAAACCGGTACTGAAATAATCACCCCCCCAGCATCAGGAGGCAATGAAGGAAATATAGATAAAGAAGAACATATAAGCCTGGCCTCCGAATCTGATGAAGACTCAGAAGGAAGAACTTATGAATCAGACAGCTCACAAGTCACCCCTATCAAATCAGCCAGGGGTCGGAAATCCAAGAAGAAACAGAGAGAGGAGAAAACTTATCTGGATGTTCTCCAAGGCTCTCAAAAAACTCTCAAGGGAATGATGAACACTAGATCAGGGCGCAAGCATGGTTCGGCTCCTAAAGGAGCCACAATCTCCCATGCCAATAAATAATGAAGTACGTCTCCTGGAATTGCAGAGGATTAGGCAGCAAGCTAAAAGAAGATGCCATGAAAGATATAGTGAGAATATATTCGCCTGAAATCCTTCTCATCCAGGAGACAAAGTTGGAGGAAACTCCCCTCCTCCATGCTAGCAAAACCTTCTGGCGTAAAGGTATTGGATGTGCGGTCAGTGCAAGAGGCGCCTCTGGTGGAATCGCTACCTTCTGGGACAGCTCTATCTATGACCTGATTCATAAAGATAGCTCCTCCCATTGGCTTCTCACGAAGCTCCTCCATAAAGAATCCGGCCATCAAGTAAGTATGTTCAATATATATGCTCCTGTTCTTCCTTCTGAGAAAAAATTCTGTTGGGATTCGATTTTGTCCTATCTCTCGCTGCACAACCCTGAAAACATTATCATAGCTGGTGATATGAATGTCACTCTTGCTGCAAATGAGAAGAAGGGAGGCTCCCTGGTCAGGGATCCAGCTAGAGAATGGGTTGAAGACCTCATGTTGGGATGGGAGTTGGAGGATATCAAGCCCACATCTGGGAAGTTCACCTGGTCCAACAAAAGGGTGGGCCCAAATCATATTGCAGCTCGATTGGACAGATTTCTGGCCCAATCCTCTTTCCTAACTTGCGATCTATTGGCCTCGTCCAAAATTCTGCCAAACAGCACCTCTGATCACAAACCCATTATCCTTGAGCTATCCTCTGATGAAAATCTTGGCCCTATCCCCTTTAGATTCAGTTCTTTATGGCTTCAGCATGAGGGGTTCCACGAGATGGTGTCAGATGCCTGGAACAGAACGGTTCATGGATCCCCTTTCTACGTGTGGGAAGAAAAAATAAGGGGGCTCAAAAGAAGGCTTAAGGAGTGGGCTAGAACGCTGAAAACTCCCTCTTCCAAAAGAAAGGTGGCCCTGGACAGTCTTGCTGCCCTCCAATTATCTTTGGAAAATTCTGTTGTATCCCAAGACCTTCTTCAGAGAGAAGTGGACCTGCAAAAAGATTTCCACAAAGCGAGTAGGGAAGAAGAAGAATTCTGGAGGCAGAAATCTAGAGCTCTCTGGTTACAAGCCGGGGACAAAAATACTAGCTTCTTCCATAAACAAGCTGAAGCTCGCAAGCATTTCAAAACTATTAAAGAAATTCACCACCAAAATGCAGTGGTTAAGGACTTCGAAGACATCAAGCGGGCAGCTCACTCTCACTTCAAAGATCTTTACTCTGCCCCCGATGATCCACCAATGGATCCCAATGTCTATCCGATGAATTTGATTCCTCAATGTGTTCAAGATCCTGACAATGATATGCTGACTGCTCCAATCAGCATGAATGAGCTAAAAAATGCACTGGACAGTATGGAATCGGACAAAGCTCCTGGTCCGGATGGGTTCCCTATGAGATTCTATCTTTCCTGTTGGGCCATAATCAAAAAGGACCTTCTGAGGATGGTTAGGAAATCTCAATCTTGTGCAAAGATTGGAGGCGGCATCAATTCAGCGTTCCTTGCCTTGATTCCGAAGGAGAAAGCTGCAGCTAATTTCAGCAGATTCAGGCCAATCTCATTGTGTAACTCTAGCTACAAGCTGATCACTAAAATTATCGCCAATCGCATCAAGAAAATATTACCGGCCATTATCCCTGAAAACCAAGGAGGATTCATCAAAGGAAGAAAGATTCTTGATAACATTGTGCTGGTGCAAGAAGCTGTCCATTCAAGCTATCACCGAAAGGAGAAAGGTTTGGTGATTAAGCTTGACTTGGCAAATGCTTTTGACAGAGTAAAGCATGAATTCCTGTTTATGGTTATGAAGAAAATGGGCTTCTCTTCAGCCATCATTAACTAGATAAAAGCCTGCATTTCCTCTCCTTGGATAGCGCCATTGGTTAATGGGCGACCTTCAGATTTTTTCCAAGCCTCTAGGGGCCTCAGACAAGGCTGCACATTGTCCCCGCTTCTTTATGCCATTCAAGCCTCAGTTCTCAGCTTTCAACTGGACCATAATCAGCAGTCTCAAATCCTCCCTGGCCTTCGTATGGTTCATCATGTCAAAGATATAAATCACGCCCAATTTGCTGACGACACTTTATTTCTGGGTGGGGCAAGCATAAACTCTGCTAAATCCTTCAAGAAGGAGCTGGACATTTATAGAGAGGTCTCGGGCAGCAAGATCAACTTTCTAAAAAGCACAATCTATGGCTGGAACTGCTCGGTTAAGGAATTATCAGATATTGCTAGGATTCTTGATATGGAAGGGTCCTGGGCCTGGGACTCCTTTAAATACCTTGGAATACCAATCTTCAAGACCATTCCTAAAGTTATCCATTGGATGCCACTGCTGGACAAGATTAAAAACAGAATCCATGCCTGGGGAGCTTCATGGCTGAATAATGCTGGGAAGATCATTCTGATGAAAGCTATTCTCTCATGTCTTCCGTTATATCAGCACTCCATCCTCCTTGCCCCAAAAACTTTCATCAACAAAATGGAAGCTCTCCTAAGGCGTTTTCTGTGGGAAGGGGGAAAAAATAACGAAATAAGGCTGCATCTTGTTAAATGGGATACTATTAAAAAGCCATTTATGGAAGGAGGTCTACAAATTCGCGATCTGGCCGCTCAAAATCTGGCTTTGGGTACCAAGTTGCTTTGGGACATTGTCTCCGGAAAATTAAATTGGAGCAAGAAATTTATGTGGAGAAAATATTTTCATGGGAAGCGCCTTAGATGCTTGGACCAACTTCCTCGAACCTCCAAAGGCTCTCCCGTTTTTAAACTCTGCTTCAAAGCTTTGGAACATTTCAGTCATAAGTTGTATTGGATTCCAGGTAATGGGAAAAAAATAAGAATCTGGGATGATCCTATAATGGGCGATCAACCTTTGAGTCAGATGGAAGAACTTACCAATATCAAAGACTGGCTCCAGGCTCGCAATTTGAACACCCTCTAGGACATCTCCTCGTGGATGGAGGATAGTCTTTGGAACAGCTGGCAACTGGGGGAGGTCCCTCAGTGGCTGGAAGGTGAGGCTTCAGCTCTATTGGATAGACTTCAAGGGAAAGCTCCCTTAAAAGCTTCAGCAAAGGACAAACGAGGGTGGGGATCTGTCTCTGGTTCGTATTCAGCATCTGAAGGCTAAAAAAGTATTATTGCCACTCCGAATGTTCCTCCAAACCCTACTCAATGGAAATTTATTTGGGATTCCTCCTCTCTTCCCAAAATCGATTTCTTCTGCTGGACGTTAGCTCACAACGGTATTCTCACTCGTGATAATCTCCGCAGACGTGGTATGGAAGGACCATCCTGGTGCAATCTTTGCATGTCGGATGAAGAAACAGCGGATCATTTGTTCTTAACCTGCCCTTTTGCGATTGAAGTCTGGAAAGGGATCCTTATGCTAATCTATGATAAAGTCGAGATCCCTAGGAACATTCAAAACCTTTTCCAAACTTGGAGCAAACTATCTCCGTTTGGTCTTTCCAAAAACCACCTTCTTAAAAATTGCTGGTTGTGGATCCCCAAGTTCGTTTGCTGGAAGTTATGGCTGGAGAGGAACAATAGATTATTCAGAAACGAAAGCTGTAATTCGTCCAGAGTCATCTCCAAAGTCAAAGCTCTTTTGGGCGAAACTCTAGAAGCCAAATCTTCCAAAAAGCCTGGAAAAGCTCTGAACAGAGAGGAGGATCTCTGGTTGAATGGTCTAGTCCCTAACCATAAGGACTGTTCCTCCCCTTCTGCTAGCATTCACTCCATTTGGGAAATTAGGCTGGAGGAGCAAGAGTTCATTAAGTGGAGGTCGGCTCTGAATGAACATTGTCTGTTTTTTGATGGGGCCTCCAAAGGCAACCCTGGTTTCGTAGGAGGCGGTGGGGTTCTCTTGAGTCCTGATGGTTCTGATGTGTTCCGGTTTGCTTGGGGTCTGGGCATGGATTCTAACAACAGAGCGGAGGCTCTTGCTCTGTGGCAGGGTATTTTTCAAGCGATCAAAGGTAACTTCCTAACTATTTCAGTCTTTGGAGACTCCAGGATCATTATCCAGGCGTTGAACACCAAAAAGAATCCTTCTCAGCTCCATTTATCAGCCATCCTCAGGAAAATCAGACTTATTTTTCCTAAATTCCACAAGATCTCCTTCTATCATATTCCCAGGAAATTAAATACCCAGGCAGATATGGAAGCCAATCTCGGCGTTCTGCGGAGTAAAAGATATCTTTCCATTAACTATGTCGACTCCTTCTGCAATATCCCTTAGGTTCTATGCTCTCTGGGCCCCTTTCCTGCTGGGTAATCCTCTAATCCTTAGGCCCCTCCATCCTCCCTTCTGTCTGATCCGCAAAAACTTTAAAGACCATCTGGAAAAAATCTTGATTCAATCCCTAATGCAGCAGGCCGACCTCTTCCTCCATAATCACGCTCTGTGTTATGTCCATGTTTTCTATGCTGTAAGCGTCCGGATGAGAGAAGGATGGGAGATCATCTTATGCAATTTTGGCAGCAGCAAAATAACTCTGTTTTCTATCAATAGCGAATCCAAAAGAAACAGAAAGAATGACTCCTCCTACGATATCCTGGAAAGTCAAAGGAAGGATCTGATCGCTGTTCCGGAGGGACTTCACACCATCGGCTCCACTCATCTTCCAGCGCTCTCCCGTGGATCTGTCGACAATCTCACCGCCTCTTATTTCGATGCCTACACTCCAATCGATCACAACAGCGCAGAGTATAGAAAGTTGCAGTGGGGTATTTTCATTCTATGCTGCGTTGTTTACTGTCTCAGAAGGAATACTATGCTATGCGCTCCCAGCCAGAGCAATATTGTAATTGTACAATGCCTCTGTTTTGGCGCTCAATAATAAAATATAACCGCTTCTGTCTAAAAAAAAACAAACATTTTATTTTATTTTGAAATTTACAATATTTTTATCCTAAAAGTAAAATGATTTAAAACACACTCATGCCTAAGCATAGAACTGTGCTAACATTGGCTCCACATGGGATAGAGCTCTCCCTATGAGGCTCTAAGAATATTTAGCATTTTTTGTGCCTTGTCATTGGGTTATGGAGTCTTATTGTGAAACGCACCGGTATTTACAGTGAATTTAGGCCACCAACAACCTTAGCAAAGGAAATTTTTGAGGAAGCGCCCATTAAATGGGCCTCTAAACAATTTTGTTCCATTAAGATGTTGAAAATCAAAAGTATTGTTCTACAAAATATTGGAGATTTTGAAAGGACCAAGCCATAAAGCATCAAATTTGGAATTCTTTCCTGGGTCTTGATGCTATGCATCCCATTTCAACACCATATCTCAAATTTGAAAATCTTATTTTTTAGTCCCTTTATCAAAGAATTACTTTACATCTTGCTGATATTTTCTTACCAAATCACAGTGTTGTTCTCGCTTTTGTTGCACTTCTGTGATCTAATAAATTCTTCTGGTCATGTCATTTGTTTAAGCTTCATGATCTTGCAGAAATATAGCAATCAAAATGGCTAATTGGATTGGAAAAACAACCTCAGTTCTATAAACCATTTGAAAGGGTGATGTATTAATAGATTTTTTTATTGTCACCATGTCAGCCCATAAAGAAAATTTCAATTTAGAGTCCCAGGTTTTATTGTTTTGCTCCAATAGCTTGGTGATGATTCTTACCAAACTTTCATTAGATGATTCAGCTAAACCATTCCCTTGTGGATAGTAAGTTGTAGAGTGAGTAAGTTGAATACAATAATCTTCACAAAAATTTACCAATGGTGTAGCTTTAAAAGCAGCTGCATTATCTGCTACTAGACTTGATAGACATCCAAATATGGTTATGGTTCCCTCCTTAAAGTTAATGATGAATTTATGAGTAGCATTTCTGGTAGGTATTGCTTCAATCCACTTGGTGAAGTCATCAGTTGCAAAAAGAATCCAACGATGTTGTCCACTTGAAGGTGGATGAATTTCCCCAATGAAATCCAATCCCCATTGCTGGAAAGGTGCAGAAACAACTATGGGCTTGAGAAGAAAAGATTTCAAATGTTTTTTACCAGTGAACTTCTGACATTTTTCAAATTCTCTCACCTCAGCAAATACATTAGAAAATAAGCTAGGCCAAAAATAGTCAACTCTCAGTATTTTGTATGCAACAGTTCTCCAATAATGATGACCTCCAAAAACACTACTATGCATATGAAACATAACCTTCTTAGACTCATCTGGGTCAATGCACCTCAAAAAAACTCATGTAGGATCTTTCCAATATAAAGATTTATCCTTGATGCAAAATTTAATGGTTTCCAGCTTCAAAGATCTCACTTTTCTTTTATCAAAATTTGGAGGAGGTTTAAATTGTTGTAGAAAATAAATGATATAATTATACCAACTTCAGTCAACAAGATTTACATCTACTGCCATGCTATTAATAGGTTCTGAAATTTACCCTCCTAGATTGTCATCCATGAAATTCAAGCCCAAAACTCTACAATTTTCTTCAGCTAGTAGTTTGGATAATCCTTGACCTTTGATTAGCTTGGTAGGCTTTATCTCTAAATCAAATTCAAGAACTTTAGTCAACCATTTACATATTTTTCCATCAATATCAGGCTGAACTAATATTTCTCTAACAATAGATTGTTGGGTGTGGAGCCTGATTATCTTGTTTATTTTGTATCACAACATTGGACCCCTGTACCTTAATGGGGCGACAACGCTGCCTGTAATTAAACACTGCCTGGGGGGTCCAGGGGGGGCAACTGCGACTTTATGGAGCCCCCCCTGGTGGGGGGTTTTGGGGGCAGCGCCCCCGAAGCTAAAAATAGATGTAAAATTGCCTTGTAAAAGTATAGTAATTTCTAGTCAATATGGGTTGTTCATTAGGTGGATGATCTGATGGTAGAAGTTATGTTTAGCTTAGGGTTTTTTTCCCTAGAAGGCAACCCCTTGCTTTGTATGAGGGTATTTTATTGCGGCTGTGTATTGTATGTGTATTATCAGAGCGAGAAATAGATAGAAGGATTGTGAGAGAGAACAGAGGATATTACAACGCATCTGTTGTAGGTTGTGTCTCTTCATTTTGCTGGATAATAAAAATGAAGGACTGGCTGTTCGGGGTGGACATAGCCCAAACTTTGTGAACCACGTATATATGTGTCTCTCTAGTTTTATGTTTTTTGTGTGCTTGTGTTTTCCGAATATTTTATGTGTTTCATTGCTCTGTAATATATAATTTTCCAACAAATGGTATCAGAGTCGAAGGTCTATTTGGCTGATAAACTCGCACGAAAGAAGGGTTCCTGGTTCGAGTGGGAGAAATGGCAGAAGATGGTAAGTTTAGGGTCGAGAAATTTAACGGAAAAAACTTCCCGTTGTGAAAGATGCAGATGGAAGATTATCTGTATCATAAAGATCTGTACCTACTATTAAGCAGAAAAACAAAGAAGCCGACGACTATGACAGATGCAGAATGGGAGATTCTCGATAGAAAGGCACTCAGAACAGTATGGTTGTGCCTTGTGGCATCAGTAGCCTTCAATATTTCAAAGGAAACAACAACAGAGGGTTTGATTAAGGGATTGGCGAAACTATATGAAAACCCCTCGGCCTCAAACAAGGTATTTCTTATGAAACATTTATTTAATATGAAGATTTCGGAAGGTGGATCTATTGTAGACCATTTAAATGATTTTAATATAGTTACCAGTCAGTTAAGTTCTGTAGGGGTAAACTTTGATGATGAAGTTAGGGCTCTTTTATTTCTGTGCTCATTGCCAGAAAGCTGGAATGGTTTAGTTATGGCCATTAGTAACTCTGTTTCTGGATCTAGTACTTTAAAGTTTGATGATGTTGTCGGTGCTATCCTTAGTGAGGAAATGCGACGGAAAAGCTCTGATGAGATATCGGGTAATGCTTTGAGTGCAGATTCTAGGAGAAGAAAAATGGAAAGAGGAACGAGCTCAGATATCGCGATAAATCAAGGAAATGCGGATCCAAGTCTAGATCAAGAATAGTGTCTTTGAAATGTGGAAAGAAAGGACACGTGAAGAAAAGGCTAGCCAGATCTTGGAAGGGAAAAGAAGGAGACGCACTGTGAGAAACAATCATGAAGAAAATGTGACAGGTGATGTGTTACAAGATGCTTTGATTCTTTCTTTCGAAAATGTTACTAATTCTTGGGTTGTAGATTTAGGGGCCTCATTCCATGCCACACCTGATAAGAAATATTTTCATGACTATGTTCAAGGAGATTTTGGACAAGTTCGTTTGGGTGATGATAAATCCTGTAAAATTGTTGGAATGGGTAAAGTTCTTGTAAAATAGTAGAATGGAAACCAATGGCTATTAAAGGAGGTAAGGCATGTTCCAGATTTGAAGAAAAATCTGATTTGAATAGGGCAGTTAGGCAGTGAAGGTTGTGTGACAACTTTCACAGATAAAACTTGAAAGGTCACTAAAGGAGCCCTGGTAATAGCAAAAAGTGAAAAGGTTGGTACATTGTATTTATGCAATGGTATTTATAAATCTGTTAATGTTTTAACTTCCAAAGAAGCAGATGCAACATTATGGCATCATAGGCTTGGACACATGAGTGAGAAGGGGATGAAGATTCTTCAAACAAGAAATTTGTTACCGGGTTTGAAGAATGTTGATTTGGATTTCTGTGAGAATTGTATTTACTGAAAACAGAAGAGAGTCAGATTTATCAGAGTTGGGAAAGAAAATAAGAGTGAAAAATTAGAGCTTGTGCATACAGATGTATGGGGACCTTCTCAGGTATCATCTCTCGGTGGCTCTTGTTATTATGTTACTTTTATTAATGATGCAACTAGAAAAACTTGGATTTATTGTATTCAGAATAAATCTGATTTATTTGATAATTTCAATAAATGGAAAGCTTTGGTTGAGATTGAGACAGGAAAGAAGTTGAAGTGTCTCAGATCAGATAATGGAGGTGAATATTGTGGAAAAGAGTTTGATAGGTACTGTTTAGAGCATGGAATTCGCAGAGAGAAGACTGTTCCAAGAACACCACAAGAAAATGGTGTGTCAGAAAGGATGAACATAACAATCATGGAGTGTGCAAGGTGCATGAGATTGCATGCAGGATTGCCTTTACAATTTTGGGCAGATGCTGTAGATACTGCTATTTATCTAATAAACAGAGGGCCTTCAATTTCCTTGGATGGTGGTATTCCAGAGGAGGCATGGATAGGTAAAAAGGTAAATTACTCTTTTTTAAAGCCTTTTGGTTGTGAGGCCTTTGTCCATATTAATAAAGAAAACATAACAAAGCTTGAGGAAAAATCAAAGAAATGTACCTTTATTGGATATGGTGTTAATGATTTTGGTTATCACTTATATGATTATGGAAATCACAAAATCATTAGGAGTAGAGATGTAATATTCAATGAAAAGGTCTTGTATAAGAATTAGTTGCAGGAAAAGAAACAGGAAAAAGAAAACAAAGAATACAAAGTTCTTGATGAGATCACAAAAAAAGTAAAGGTGCCTGAAAATAACTGTAATCAACACCCACAATAACAGTAACCACCACAACAGCAATAGGCACCTCAAACACCTGAAAGTGGTGTAAGAAGATCTACTAGGATAAGTACCCCCCTTGAATGATCCTCTCCTTCATTATATTATTTATTGTTGACTGATTCTGGTGAACTCGAATGTAATGAAGAAGCAATGCAGGTTGAAACCAGGAAGAAGTGGGAGCTAGCCATGGAAGAAGAGATGGAATCCTTAATGCATAACCAAACTTGGGACTTAGTTAGGTTCGGTGAAAATTTTAAGAACCCCCCTAAATTTATATATATAATAAATAGGCAAATCCCCATGATACATAGGAAAAATGGAAGGCGATTTTATTAATAATATAATATGTATATATAATTTTTTGGCGAATCTCTCACGGGATTATATTATCTTGTAAAAACATGGCGAATCACCAGTACAAATGGCGAATCACTACTAAAAAATGGTGAATCGTTGTCTAGTGGAGTTCGGGTTGTTGGTTCTAATGAAGATATGGTAGTTGAACCAGGAGTAGAAGGAAGAGAACCACCGAGACCAAGCATGGCACATGGTGACTCATGAGGGAAGTAGTTCTCGTGCAGTTTGGAAAATGTGTTCTTCTAGTTCTGCTAAGCGTAGTGTTGTTTCTCATGCTACTACTAGCACTGATATTGAGGTTGGAGAGGAGTTTCAACAAATTGGGATCTTTGCAGGTCATTTTGTTTCAACAATCCTCCAACACAAAGGCCCATGCCTCTGCCTATTTCTTCAATGAGCAGAACAAGTCGAACAAAAATTAAAACGCCAATAACTAATGAACATAGTCAATACGGCAATCCCAACACACCTCCAAACCGACAGTTGTGCCTCACTGTCTGCTACGCACATCCAAACCGACTCAGCTCATGGCAGAATTTGCTCGTGGGAATGGATCGGGGAATTCGAGGGGGCGGTATCATAAATTCATGAAGCTCAACTCATCCCTCCACAGTCCAATGAAACAATGGAGGTTGGCTCTCCTCCATGCATATAATCACCAATAGGCACCAGCAGTTGCACAACTATTACACAATCCAGGCCTCTCACAACAGTGGCCTCTCACAAGTTTTACCGGCGACGGTGCTTGACTAAAAACTTTAAAAATAAAAGTTTGACCAGGAAAAGTAGTATTCAATTTTTTATCTTGTAATTAAAGAATTCAACATCCCAATATATAAAAATACCATCAAACGAACATTATGCACTCCACTCATAAAACAATTCAGGATAAGAGAAAGTGTAACTTCTCATTCCATTCATAACACAACTCATGATAAGAGAAAGTGCAACTTCCCATAATGGTAAAACAAAAGGGGGAACTTTAATAATGATAAAACAATTCCAAAGTGTGGGGTATCCCACTTTTTATTCACACACCAAACAACCCATCAACAACTTACTTGCACTTGTCCTTGCCAGAAATCAGGAATTGATTTTACATCAGAAATTAATGAAAAAAACTGCATATGGTAGAGAGCCTTAGTCACCGGCTAAAATTTTAATGTTGGTCGTTATGGAAATCGACTTATTGCCAACTATCCAAACCTTGAAGTGAAAATTACATTACAGTATGTACAAAAATGGATATAGTTTGAACATGTAAACTCACCAAGTTTTCTTGTGCCCCTCATTCATGGCTGTTGTTAATCTGTAACATGGGAAACCCCCCCTTCCCTTACAGTTCGCTGCTTAGGGTTGCACAGTTTCCATATCCAACCATCAATCCAACCAGCTTCTTATTATTCAGACGATGTTGGTAGACCGTTGGTTTTTCAAATATGTTAGCAAATTATGAAAAAAATCAAATAAATAATGAATTCATGATTATCTTTGGAGAGTATCTATGTATGATTAATTTCATTGTGACGTAATAGCTAAAGAAAAAATATCATTAGGTAAGCAACCCAATTTAAATCTTGAAGATACATAATCTTCAGTGATTTCAATAACTGAACAATAATTAATTGCTCTGTACCTGTTAGGGAACGGTATGAGGTGTGGCAAACCGAGCACATTTGAAGTCAAATGTAATCTTCAGAATTTTATAATATAATACAACTCTCGCTTACTTACAAAAGAAAAAAAAAGCATATTATAATTTCACTATCAAATATCAAATATCAAAAGTATGAATTATTTCTTTCATACGCCCCCTTCATGGATTCTAAATCTTTGAGTTGTTTACATCTTTAGTCTTTTACACACATTTTTTTTCCAAGAAAAAACTATGTTTTCTATTTCAAGTGTGAAAGAAAAATATACATGAAAAAGTCTGCACTTTCATACAAAACTACTAGTCTAAATACATTGGAACTTAACCATTGGATTTACCCCAAATACATACCACATCCATCTTCTGCAATTGGTATACACTATACATGACAACAAGAGTTACAAGTCAACTAGAGCACCTCCCATTGTTCTTCTAAGTCAATAGAGGATTTTATATCTCACTGGGAAGCTTGCTTCCCCCTTGAACTCCTTGAACAAGAGCAAACCTTTTTGTTGTGCCATAAAATTTTTTGAGAGTCCATTGGCTGATTTGTTAAATTATCTATACAGATGTTGCAACAGACCAAAGAGTGAACCCTGTCTCCCTAATTCTGTGAAGCAAAGGAGACAACACTAAATTAGTGATTTGTCACTTCTCATTAAACCAATGCAATTTTCAACTTTGAAACTCCTGGTAGTTGAAAAGATCTGATTTGACACTTCTCAATAAACCAATGCCATTTTCAACTTTGAAACTCCTGGTACCTACAAATATTTGATATCATTTTCTAAAGCAAACTAAGACTTCAAAAAAATCTACAAGGCAAATAGTTCTATCCTCTTATTTGAACCCTTGATCAACTCCAAACTTTAAGGTAGAGTAACGGGTGAGATAAAAACAAAACAACACCATATCCGCATCTTCTGGAATACCTTGCTCCATCAAAAACCCTTGCTTCATTATGATTTATCTTAAAATCCTTTGGATTTTTATCTTTGCAACTTTCTTTATAGGAAATTCTAATTATATGCATTGCCAGATTCTCTATCTTATTCCAACCGTCCACTTATTCTACCAAATCCTCAAAAGTCCACTTGTTCCAACCATCCATAACCCCCACATAATATAGCTAAGAAGAGCTCAAAATTGAGTGTGTGCAAACCATGTCTCAAGACCCTGAAGTAGGGACCCAGAATTAAATTGTCCTCGGCAATTTAAAGATTGGAGAACATATTTCCATATAGAAATAACATATGAACACGTAATAAAGAGGTGATCCACAAATTTACCTTAACATTTGCAGAAAATACAGCGATTTGGTCCCTGCCAATAGCACTTTTGTCCATTGTCGCAGGTCAGAATTTTGTTTGATAGAGATAATGAGGAGAAGGTTCTAATTTAAGAAATCTTCCAGATGCTTACCTACCATCAATGTCTTTCTTGCAGCAAATCCATGTAGGATAAAGCCTCATAACCTAACTTTTATGTAAGGATACTTGTGGCCTTATTCCAAAAGCATACTATTTCATCCCCTGAAATCTATAAAGAAATAAAATTGTGACATAGTAATGAGCTGTAGGGAGTATATTCAACAAAAAAAGCTCCTTGTAAGTTCAGATATTCTGCTACTAACCAATTTTTTTACCATCTTCCAGGAACACCTTGAACCCCAGCATTAGCCAACACTGACGCTTGATTTGATTTGATATCGACGCTTCTGCTTAGATAATAGGTTTGATCATAGTGGCTAAAGGGGGAGAAAGTAAAGACTTGTCATTTACAAAAAAATTGTGCAGATTGTTGCTTTAAATCACTAGATAAAAATCGGTTGAGATCTTCTTTATTGCCACATTATTTTGAATTCTAGATCGTGTTGATTTTTGCTGTGTATCATGGCCACCTCCACCTGAAGACATTGTGAATTACTTTATTTTGAATTTCAGATTTCTTTGAGCTTAAAGTCGATGCATTGACATGAACAGAATAGGCATACTGCTTGAGACCACTAAAGATTCAATGCAAGAAAGGCTATGCATACCTGAATGGTTCGACGAACTTAAGTTGGCTAGTGATCTTGAGGAATTAATTGCCGAGTAAAGAATGGCGGAGCATACCTCCTGGAGTCTCCTCCGCATTGATTTTTTGGCTGAGTGACTGAGCTTTAATGGCAGTGCACTCTTTGAGAAACATTTCAAATCTCAAATCTCGTGTGTCTTATATGGTTTGACCTACTATGGACGACATATTCACCTAGCTAGCTCAAGAAAAATGAGATCCTTCACACCAGATTGTATTTGTTCATCTCAGGTAATTGTTCATCCAGATCTTGCCCCATGAATGTTTCCCTGATAAAATGTGAGGTTTTAATAATGGAACCAATAGCTACCAAGATAGATTATCGCCAATTCTGAGACTGAAAGGGACTTGAATAAAATGGGAATGTATTTTGATTAAATAGTTCCAAATCTAAAGATTTCTTGGAGTTGAGAATCAATAGTAAATTTAACTATTTTCGCACTATAGAAACAAGTGAAGCCAGGAAATAGAGTTGGATAGCTAGAACCAAATCCAGAGCCAAAGGGCAGAGTTGAGGTCCATGTTCCAAAGATGCTGATAGAAGACACATTGATCCAAAGTTTGGTTTCTTGAAGCTCTGGTTTCCAAACGTGCTCGGTTTGCCACACCTGATACGGTATTGGGATTACTATACCAATAGATTAGATCCTCTCCAAGGGATTACTATACCATATTTGTACATTCTAGAATAGAGTCTATTTGGTATGCATATCTCTCACCCTCACCTTTAAGATATGCAATGGTAGATCCTGAGCTTTTGTATGTGATACCAGGTCCCACAATCAGAGATGCGTTGATTGTCACCATATTCAACCCTCTGTCCATGGCCAGCACCCATGCAGCCCTCTCTGACAGTGTCTTGGCTAATGTGTACCATAACTGTGAACAGGAAATATTGCATAATTAGAACAGGAATACCACATATACCCTAACATTGGCTATCTATTTCTGCACTTGTTTCCCTTTCTTCTATCAACTATGTTGCAGATTTTGAAGCATACTACAACCATAAAACAACACCTTATGAACAGATTGATGAGTAGCAATTTAGCCCTTGAAGACTTCTTTTCTACAACACATTTCCAGTGAACACATAAGGATCAAATGCATACATTAGGCCCTTTTCATCTCAAGTACACACCTTAAAGATGAATGTATCAAATTGTTTCTTCATCTACTAATTGGTAGAAAATGACAAATAGAAATATTCTATCGTATGACCTGCTTCAAAGTAGTTGTTTGTGACATACAAGTTCTCTCATTTATCCAAATTCCTTATGGCTCCATTAGCCCATAACTGATAGGCACCAATTTCCTTCCTTCTCATTCATTCCTTGCTTTTTTCCATTTTTGTTTCTTCATCCTATTTCATACACTACAACCACCACTCATCTTATTAAATCACCTTGTGCCCCCATTCTATAGCCTAGCAATCCTACCTTTTAGGGATGCCCCCTTGAGTTGAAGAAGAGCCAACCAAAAGAGAAAGGAAAAGCTACTCAAAGTGAGTAGGTAATATTCTTGCATTGTAAAAAACTAACACCATCGTGATTGAGACTTTATACTTTTTGAGGGTGCTAGGTTTTGTTGTAACAACAGGGAATCACAGTGTAGATGAAAGATCAGATCTTAAGCCAATTTTACAGTTCAAAATGTAAATAATTACGAAAACAAGATATAATCAAGAAATGTAAAAATCATTACCAATAACAAGGCATATATAAGTAGCAGTAAATGTGTTCAATGCAAGTTTACATACCAATTTAGCTCTAGGCAATAAATACATCCCAAAATATTAAAAATATAAGGTGATAATCACTAGTGTAAGTAGGGTAGCATCAAATTACATATAAAAATTCAAAGCTCCCTCAAAACAACTAAGGAATCACAATAAAGAAGGAAATGTGTGATAATGTAAACTTACTAGAACTTTCCAAAAATTGGAACACAAATTTATTAACCAATGAATTTTTCATAAATGACTCTGATATGATGCTGAGTAACAACATTAGTATCTCATAACATTAGGCAGTTGCAGATCCACTCCATCCACTAGCTTCCACAATATCATTTAGAAAATAGAATGTATTGTTGAATAAAGGTATAAAAAAGCTGAATGTCTGGAGTCATGGAAAAATAAACTTAATTTTCTTCAAAATTTGGAAAATTAGACTAACAATAGTGGAATGAATAAATGGTGAAATTGCAATGCCTTGTATGAGGTCATTGAATTAATGTTGCTGCATGATCAACTTCATCTAGAAGTTATTCAATTTATGCATGAAGAAGCTCACTCAACATGTTATCGACTGTCAAGTGATTCAAAACCACCAATAACCAGGAAAAAACTAAAAAGGTTCACCCTAAAAGTAATTTCTTCAGTGTCAAGATTCAGTATGCAAGCGCACATAAGCAACGGACGGATGTGTGTCACAACAAAGAAAACAAGAATGTAATTATTGTGGATTAAGAGGATAGCTTACTAGTCATGTTGAAAGAATTATCAGACCCCAACTAAAAAATAGTTTTAAGCCATAACCAGCAGCACAGATGCTCAAGAAAAATCGTTAATAGTTGAATTTCATGGTTCCATGGTCTGTTCATCACATTCTAAATACCATCTATAGATTTTAGCAGGTATCAAACTCTCAATACTTCAAGCAAAACTATCATACTAACATTTTTCGAAGGAACCTCATATGAATACTCAAAATGGGTTAGCTGAAATGTAGGTTAGTGACTACAAGAAGGCCATACTAGGAAACATGGTAATGAAGATACAGAAGTGTTTTAAGCATACTTACAGAGATTAAACTTTTAGCTCCTGTATTAACTCGTAACATTATTTATAAAGTTGAGAAACTTGACCACAGCTAGCAAAAGATGATGTTATTTAACATAGGACGACTAGAAATTCTAATACAAGTGTTTTCTTGATCACTAAATCTAAAGCATTGCCGATACTACATAAAGGTTACTTAATAATAGAGAAAGTATACTTACCTCAAAGAACAGATACTGCAAGTGGATTGAATTTCTCAGTCCAAACAAAACCATGCAAAAAAACAGGAAACAAGATATGTACAATGAAAAGCACTTTATGAAAGAGACATATTTCCATAATTTGGCCACATATACAAGGAATGCATGCAAGAAATATAACATGAGCAAGAAAGGCATCAACAAGAGGGAAAAAAATACTTAGATTTTCTCAATGTGTACTTCCAGGAAGATTATATGGACTGAAAATCCGTATGCCTATTTTAGAATCAACTAACTCAACTGCATTTTCCAGAGCTGTCTCTGTATTTCCAGGTGATTCATCCTGCTGAATTCCAACCTCACCACACAAATCCCCATCTTTTTGATTTGGATCTAAGCACTCGACATTTATAGTATCCAAATCTACATTATCACGCCTCTCATGAAATTCAGAGACTTGACTAACAGTTTCTGAATTGGGCATCATAGAAATAGAATGTGATTCTCCTTCACATTCCCTCACTAACTTCAAGGATAGGGAACTGGCAATTTCTAGAAATGTTGTAGCTTTATTTGTGACAGCAATATCTGTACAGTTGTCTATTGGTACAGGAAAGTCCCTGGAAGAGTTTTCAGTCACTCTGAAATCAATGTTTCCTATGTGTCTATTTGACATTGTCTTGTGCTCTTCCGTATTCAATATTGAAATATTTCGTTTTATAAGGGAAGGGACATTGTTAGCTTGCAATGGACCTACAATGTTAGCCTGCTCTTCTGAAAATACTACTGCATCAACAAGATCCACAGGTGCTTTTGAGACATGCATTGAATTAATGCCATAAGTAAGCTCTTCTGGAGAAACTATGGTATTAAGATTTGATTCTTCTGAGAAGCCTCTTGGATCATGATCATCCACCAGTTCTGGGTTAGTGACACCATCTTCAGGTTCTGCTGAAAACGCCCTAGTATTAACATCATCCAAAGGATGTTTTGAACAACCTTTGGAATTGGTATTGCATCCCAGTATCAAATAATCTGCATCCTTTACATTCACCATTGGTTCTTTCACATCAAAAATTGGGTTGTTTTGACTTGAACTGATAGAGTTATTCATTTTTTCATCATCTTGAAGAACCATATAAGGGTTTTGAAGAACAATTCCTTTGAAGAACCATATAAGGAAATCTCATCAAGAAGGAAGGATGGCTTTCTTTTTCAAGATTGGTCTACATTATAGGCTTTCTTTTTCAAGATTGGTCACATTCAAAAACATTTCTCCTAAAAATTCTCTACTTTCTTGGTATTAATTGTAGGCTTAATATGATTTTTTTTGTATTTTTAAGGTTAAAATGTAACCGTTGAATATTAAGCATAGGTGATGAATTTTACGACAAGACCAAAATCTCAAAAGCATAACAGTGATATATTTCCCTATTGCTACATTGGAGTACTTCTAATGTAAGGCACTGGATATTGAACTTGAAAGCTAAATTTTTCATACATTCCTTCATGTCAGCGTATTTATCATCTAGGAGGGATATATGCAAAGTTTGGAAGGCAATATGGTAATACAAATATATAGGATATCCTGTAAATTAACAATGGGTGTAGAAATCCAAACTAAATTCTGGTTATCCATGATCTGTTATACACTAGTATGATTATGATCCATGCTTACAATGACTGCTCACCTCAAAACCTAATTGACAAAAATACATTTATCATCCCCATTAAAGAACCTCATTGCTTACTCCTCTTACCCATTTATCTCACACCTCCATTCATCTATATGAATAGGATCCAGCCACGTTGAGCCAGCATTACTGGTTAAACAAACAAGGAAGTAGTTACTGGACAAAGCTTTACCCCTTATTATCACTTTGCAGTTCTATGACAATTTTCCCTGGACAAAGCTTTACCCCTTATTATCACTTTTCAGTTCTATGACAATTTTCCCTGTATCAAAAAGAAGAACCTAACTCTTTCTTGCGTACATAAAAAGATATCAATTGATTGTTAGGCATTGATTGATATCCAAATCAGCCATAAATCCACAATCACATCAAAACCCATCTTGGAAGCCTTGAAAGTTCACTATAGAAGAAAACATAACAAAATAATGTTAAAAATGGAGGAGCCTTTTGGGGCTGTTGCTTCTTTAAGGAAACCGATGAGTTACAGAGATCGATATCTGTGTATAGTAACAATATCATGGCTGGTTGCCTTCGTGACCTATTATTCTCCACATAATGTTCACAAAAGCGATGATTGTAGCTAAACTCATTGTCTTCTCCAAATACCCTGGGATGGCCACATTACTTCCCCAATGGCCATCCTCAACCCGATGGTAGATTCACGTCATCACAAAGCCCAGTCACAAAGTCACTTTGTGGCTGGCCCTCCGAGGACCCATCTCTACAATCGGGTTAAGGATGGGGCATTCCCCAACAAGGTTCAACTCTTACAACTAATTCATAAAAAAATGTATTCCTTGCAAATTTATTATGCAACAATGTAGTTGAGGGCTAACTTCACATACTAAACATCATTGTAATAAAAGATGGGAAAGAATATGTTGCCTAGTACCAAGTTTGTAGAAGAAACTACAAATATACAAGACTTTTTAACCATGGAGAAAATTCATTGCAACTGCATTACTCTATATTGATTTTGTTAAGGCCTCTCTCATATTAGATCCAATACATGTCAAAGAAACATCATAGCATGCCACAGGTATCCATTGAGATAACTGTAGAAACAAGTTTCAACTGCTTGAGAGGAAGAATCACATCAAACTGAAACTTTTGACATGGAAACTATTGAGTTATTTTGTTCTAGCAGGAGATTTTTTCTTGCAGAAACCAGATTCTGGCCCGATGTATTTAACAAAAGATATTACTGAACATGCAAATTTATTTCTGGACCTTGACTGTGGTTATAAGAGATTGAAAGTAAATAAGAAATAAAGTGTATAAACATGTGTACAAGAAGAGAAGTGGTCAAAGAAGCAGTCAAAACACCAACAAATAGCCCTACATCAAAAGGAATGCCCTAGGCATCTCTAACTTGGGTATAGCTGAAGTGTAATGAAATGAAGGAACAAAATCCAAAAATAAAGAGATTGAAAAAAGCACAGTATTAAACATCTGAAATCAAATTTCGAAGAAATATCCACAGATAAGTACAGTCCCAGCCCATATTCAGTTATAACTGGTATTAATGTTATATACGTTCAAGGCTCAAGCACTGCTACAGGGATAATCTTAGCCCAAATGCAGTTAGCACTAAACCATCCTGAGAATGACAATAGACAGTAGTGTCAACTCGCAGCCCTAGTTTTGTACCCTGCACTAGTTAACTGGTATTAATGTTATATAAGTTCAAAGCTCAAGCACTGCTACAGGGATAATCTTAGCCCAAATGCAGTTAGCACTAAACCGTCTTGAGAATGACAATAGACAGCAGTGTCAACTCGCAGCCCTAGTTTCGTACCTTCATGTGTTGATTGCTTTATAGAATAGTGTAACAATTCGTCTGAGAATGTCAACAAGTGCACTAAGATTGCAAGAAAATGTCACAACAACATTGTTAGGCTTTTCAGATAGACGGGATTGAAACATGTGCAAATTTTGAGAGCTAGGAATTTGTTGCTCCTACCATATATAATCCCAACTAAAATGTCTCTGATCCTGTAACTGCAACATTGGAGATCATTCCATTCACTTCATTTTATTGGTAATGCTTAGTAGATACTTAAACCCTAGATGCTCAGCTTAATTTGGGCATCCTTCTCTGTTTTTGCTATGTGTCTCTCTACTTTCCAAAAACTTTTTCTTGGAGTTTGTCCATTCTTCACCGTTTGCTTGGCCATCTTGACCTGAAAAAAGGAATTATCTGTACCATCAACATCCATGTCCAGGTAGAAAGTAACATAATGGTCATGGATGACACCAATTGTATTCTGAGCAAGCAAATTCCCATCAGTAATAGGCTTAAATATGTATCACCAAACACATGTTTCTTTTAGGAGACGTATGCATGTTTAGATACTTTTTTCATAAATTAAGGAAAATTCAACCTCATATAAACTGTCCTGAGTCTTGAACATTGGTTGGTCTACATTCAACATTAGGCCAATAGGACGAGACCTGAAAAATTCTCCCAGAACAAACTTGTCAGTTTTTCTACTTGCCCCATTTACTAGACATGACCCTTAAAGAGGCTAGAAATCTTGTTGATTTGTATCAATCTTAAAATTTCCTCACCAAGATATTATTGCCACAAGTTTTAAACTGGTTAAAATTCTCACCATTCATTACATATTCTGGAGAAACATAACCATATGTTCCCATAACTCGAGTTGAAACATGGGTGGTCTCCCTTAGGTCCATCTTTTGCTAGTCCAAAATCAGACAACTTGGCATTGTATTCCTGCACCAAGTACATATCTCGCCATAAAGACTTAAGAGAATCCAAAGTGTAACATTGAGTCATCTCATAATTTTGAAGTTGTAGGTACAAACTGAATCCAACAAAATATTGCATGTTTTAAAATCCTGATAAATCACTGATCTTTCAGCCCATCCATGAAGAAATCCCAGACCTTTTGCTGCACCCAATGCAATTTTCATCTTGATAGACCAGGGGAGTGGCAGGGACCCTTCTGCATGCATAAGGGAAGTACCATTGGACATCAAAGATCTAAATATATTTTTCAAAATAAAAATTTACAAATTGGGATTAAGACTCTCTAGAAGGACAAAGAATAATTATGTAGCTACTCATTGCCAAAAAATGTGAAAGCCCTACGACACTAATGCTCAAAACTGAGATTTAACCAAGGGAGGCACATATTTCCTTATGTCCAACAGAAGTTGACAAATCCTGACTAAGGATCCAAAAATTTCATGAAAGAAAAATAAGAGACCATAAAGTATTCGATAAAGCAACACAGAGTTTACTAGTAAATATCATCAAGACATATAGTTTTTCAACCAAGATGGCTTAAAATTCCATATCACCAATGTTGAATTTTCTCGTACGAAATATTCTAAGAAGACATTTAACAAATCACCAAAAATGGATTTTTGTTCAAAAATATACCACCATTCAATCACAGAACATCACAGTAGCAACAAACATTAAAATTTAAGACCTAACAACATGAGGTTCCGTCAAATTTGAAAATCATACATGTTGTTAAATGAATTGATGCCTTGGACGCAAAGACCACCTTTTATCATATGCTTGAAATAAAAGTTTTATCCACTCAACATGGAAAATTTTCTCGAATTTCTTCACCCATGAAATGCAGAATGAGTGTCTTATCATTTATTTTGAATGGGTAGATCTAGTCGTTGTTTTATCCTTGTGACTTATGTAAATAAAACTTTACACCAACAAATTGCATTTGATATAATCCAATGGAGCCTTTAAGTATCATTTCAAGTAATACATTGCAGTACTGTATGTAAGTGCCTACATACTTGTCTATGTCATTGCTTCAGATACGTATCCTATGCTTAAAAACAATTATTACCATCCTATATTTTGTAAATATGATTTCATGCTCGAAATTCGAAACAATGTATTAAATTTCAGATTCATGCCTCATTTTTCCGCATTCAAACAAACAAAAATCAGGTTCCTATGGTGATTATCTACAAGTTGTTCGATATGTATTTGATATATATGGCCGATATGAATGGACTTAAACATATATGTTTCTACATATTGACAAACAAATCATTGCTATTATTATAGAATTCATATTATGACATTTCAACAAACGTATGTTCTTAGATGAATGTATGGTTGATATTAAACATTCATTTGATTCTTAGCATATAATGAACAAGCCACATATATTTTGGCTATTTAGTGAAACCTCCGTTTGGTCTCTCAATAAAAATCTTTGGCACACCTATAACATCTTCTGCGATGTAATGGGTGTGGTGTTCATGATTATAGTGAATGTAAATCTTGGGACAAGATTCACTCTTCTCTCAAACTCGTCTTAATGGTATTAGAATGTGTATGAAGGAAAAACTCGTATTCATGTGATGATTGTTCCATACCCATGTGTCTTATAGCTACGTTTACCGCTTGTATTCAGCAGACAGTGATCATTGATAGTGGAAAAATTTGGACTCTCTCATGGGTATGGTGAAAATAGTGGTTTCAAGCAGGTCTATTAAAATAATGAAGCTTTCAGTTTAGAGGGAGAAGAAAATAGCTGGAGAACGCAAGAAGGAGACAGATTTCAGTGGATGAAGTTCTTTCCAGAACACCTTCCTCGCTAAGAGGGATGTTAGAAATCACAGAAAGCAGAATGGGTTCGTTCAAAGCTCAATTCGAAGGAACCTCAAATAAGTTTATCCTTGAGCATTAACAAAGCCCGGTGAGTTAGGAGCTAATTCCCAAAAAGAGATGAGCTCCAAATTTAGGCAACCTAAAATTTAGAAGTGTTCACAAGCAAAGCATCCAGGTTGTGTGAATGCCGACACGCCTAGTGTGAGTTAATTGAGGAAAGAACTTTCTGTTGAGTTCAAGAGATGAGGAGTTACATGAGTGGTTAACCTGCTAATAAACCGAAATAACCAAAAGCAAACCTTAATTAAAACCCACAAAATTTGGCCATTCGAATTGCTTTAAAAGGAGGAGAAAAGACACACTCTTAGTCATTACCTTGTGACATGTACCGGGAGACAAAGAAATAGGAGCATTTACAAGTTAAAAGGGCCAGGAGGAAAGAGAGCAAGAAACTTGTACATAATTATTAAGAGGAAGAGTCTTTGGTGAAAGTGACCCAACAGGAGGAAATTACTTATAGGAGCACAGTATTGTGTGTTACTAGAGCAGACTGTGCTGAAGAAAAGTTGTTTTTCAACTTAGTGTTAGGAGAAGGTGTATTTCATTGAAAACAGTAGTTGCATGAAGACATTGTCCTCAGCTTTCTATCAATAATATTTTCAACAATCAAAGGGTTTCTCAACAATTTTGTAAAATTTTGTGTCTTGAATTGTGTGAATTGTGTTTATTTATGTTCCTATTTCCGCCTAAAGTTTATAGAGAATTTTTGTTTATATGAGAAGAAATTATATTTATAGCTCATATTAGCAGTATTAGAATTCTTTTGGATTTTATACACTTATAAATTGTTAAGAAACTTTGTATCTTGGTGAAAGTAAATTTGGTTTCAGCTTTAGTTGCCTTGTTTTCGTAATTCATTCAAGTAGTTGTAGAGTTTCAAGAAAAAAATATCTTAGCCCATGGTTTTGTAATTACCTAATCCAAGGTAGTAAATGGATTGACACCATTTAATGAGATATATATATATATATATATATATATATATATATATATATATATATATATATATATATATATGTTAGAACAGAAAGATGAATATAATGATAAATTTTTTTGTTTATGTCATTAGATCCCAAGAAATTGTGCATTTAGACATAAATTACAAAATACTTATTTTATAAACTGCTATGGTTTTCAAGACATATTTTTTGTTTTTAGGGTATCAGTATGTGATGGTTATTTTGTTTAATTTCTAATCCAAATAAGATTGTTACTATGATGCTCAATATATATATATATATATATATATAAATATGAACATATTAAAATCATTCTCGCTTCTCAATGGATTTCCATAAAATTCCTTTGTCTTGATGTGTATGTTTTTGCTTTCATCTTTTTTGTTTGATAATAATCTGCTTACAAAAAGAATTAATCGTACAATAGTTAAAAACTTACAACAAAAGACAAACTTCAGTGATGTTAACAGTGAAATATAGGAAAGCTCACACTCTAACAAAACCATGATTTACAACTATAATTAAATTGATTTATTTGAGGGGGCATTTAAGCAGAGTCAATCGTATTTATTGAAAACTCATGTTAATGTACAAGCGATACAATCTTCTGTGGTTAATTAGATAATGATGTGTTATTTATGTATCCTTCTTCTGCTCGTTCAATGGTTCTGCCACCAAGTTCTTCACACCTACAAGACATCCGAGATGTTGATGCACCGTCCCCCATCTTGTTCCTTCTAAGTTCTTATAGCTGTAGGATTAAGCAAAGCAACTAAAAATCAGAAGAACGCATATGACAAAAAAGCAGAAATTTTTTATTTGACCCGCTATTATTTCTGATGATGTAAGGCTAAAAGCAGATGGATCCTAGGGATGTGAAAGACCGAAAGAGATAATTGATATCCATATTATCGCAATGTGATCGTAGGTGAACATGCTGAAACATACCATGCCTTTAATGAGTTAGGGAGGGACATGAAAGAATGTTTCAACAATATTTTCAAAAGAATGAAAAGAAGATTATAAAATTAGCGTGTTTTTGGAGAAATCCCAAAGATATTGGCATACCCTTGGGCATAAATCCCACAGAAGTTCTTGAAATTATGAAAGAGTATTTATATTTCTATTGGTCAACAAAAGAAAAGGATAGAACAACACACGTTAAATGAACTCACAGAGAAAACTAAATGAGCAAGGGGAGAGAGATTATAATATATACATTACTTTGAAAGCCCTTGCAAGAAGTGTATATTAATTTCTAGTAGTCTGGTGAAAGTATGTCAGCTATCCATATGTAGAGCCTCAAGAATCCAAACGAATATTATACTAATGTTTTTATTTTGAAGGGCAATTATATAGCTTTCCTCTTGTAGGCAACCCACATAAAAATAATTAAATGGGAACAAGGAAGATTTTTGCATATCCTTAGGTTAGATGAACGTATTTAATAAAGTCTCATATGGCACTGTGACCATCACAAACATATATACATGTACAGAACAAACTTATTCGGTATTTGTATGTGAACAATGCTTAATAACGAATGCGCACTGGAGGTATTAATTAGAAGTCATGTGAAGATTAAATGATACATTTCAATTATATGAAAATAATCCCACACTAGACACATAGCCAAGCTACAAAGCAATGTTTTGGCAATGAGATATAGAATGAAGAAAGTAGTGAGAAAAACACTATGTGAAAAGAAGCACAAACATTCATATGGTCGCACTAAGAAATAAGTCTTACTTGGAGAAATACTCCAAAAGCAAGCATGGACTCGGGAGGGTATCCCCACAGGGCAAAGAACATTGCACATTTGTCAAGATACCTACATTAAAATGTGTTTGGTATGAGATGGAAGAGTCATATGTCTAAAAGTGATACAAAGGACTCGTAGAAAATGTCTAAATCTAGTTTGGTGTTCAGAGAATTTCCACCATGATCAGTTCAATAGCCCCCAAGAAATTGCATATTTCTCCAATGAAAACATTGTCTTTCCATTCAAATGCTCCATTAAAATCGATCAATTTATGGTAGGCTTGCAAAATTGTCGTTAGTAATTAAAATCTCAAGATAAGATAACAGAGTGATAATAAAAAATGTTTCTCAGGGGATTTTCTGAATGGATGTGCCACCCAATGTGGAGCTGGGAGAATTTTTTCTTGAGAAACATATTTACATGAAGTTCTTAAGAGAATGCTTGGGACATGGCATGTGCTAATGAGGTCAAATGAGAAGTAAAATTATACCAAAGACAAATGATGCTCAAAGAGACAATTGTCATATTCTTATTCATTATTTCGTCCAAAGCATGACCGTATCCCAGAAAATGAGAAATCATGATAAAGGCTTAGGGCCCTAATTTTAAGACCTGAGTGAATTTAGTTAAACCAGAAAGTGTAGGGTCACCCAATCAATATCCGTTGTCTTAGAATTTTTTTATCTCTTGTTATATTTTAAGTATTCTACACTCCATTTTAAGTATTTTAATTTTATATTATCCTTGTCATCTTTAATGGCTGGAAGATGACCAATAATATTTTCAATAGATGTTTACATCACAGATGGTAATATTAGCAACCTTAATGAATCACTTAGATGGGATAAGACCTGAGGGGAGAACATGGCATTTGCTTAAAGGAGGAACAACCATATCAGCCTCAAATCGTTAAACACCATAATTTAAAATTTCTAGGCATTGCTCAAAATGATATTAGTAAAAAATCCAATTGATTTAAACTATTGGCCAAGCTTTCAGCCAGAGATCCATAAAATCAATAATTAGAACCCTACTTCACGTTCTTACTTGACTACAGCACATCTAATGCATTGTAACCAAGGGTAACGATATAGAAACTTCTGCACCTAATTTATTGGCAATCTCATCACCGTTCTATCCTTCGGCCGATTTTAACTTTTTTCTGCCATTGTTTTTTGTTTTTATACATATTTATGGGTACCTATATGAAATCTCTTTAAATAACCTTGAAATTTTCAAGCCATTCTTCGTTTTAAATTTTTGAAGTTTTCAATTTTCCTTTTACAAAAAAACAGAGTCATTTGAATACCATGTTTTCAATTGTTTTTTTCCGAATGCACACCGCTATTATGTCTCCGTTCAGCTTCTTCTTGATTCTTCTTTGTAAGAACAAGCTCCAAAAATAATATATCCTTACATACCATTTTTCTCACAAGGTCGTGTATCAGACAAAGACGAAGATTGGGCGAGATGAAATTTTTCCACACTATCACTTCATACAAAGCAACAAAGCTTCAAATTTTTCGAACAACATTTGCTGGTGAAATCAAGACACCGCCAAATTTATTTAATAGACCCAGGTGCTGTGCGCAAGTAGTGTTATCCGGCAAAGTATTTAAATCGTATTTACCACAAATTCCATGTAGTCGCAATTACGTGATTTCGCCCCCGAGGGAGCCTTATAACCCTCCTGCATGAGAACACAAATTTGTAGATATTTTCGTGCTTTCAATCGACTATTAAAGGTGAAAATTATGCTTGTATTGTAGCCAGTCTGTGATCTTCTTCAAGTCTTCTTTGTTTCTTTCAGTGTTTTTCCAAATTTAGCATGTTGCCTGTGTTCAACCAATCAAAGCCATCATATAGACATATATGATATCCTTTAGTTCCAAAATATTCAATAAGAGACCCCCAAAGTTTCTTATTTCTTCTTACCAGATATTGGGACCCTGAAAACTATCACAAGCACTTTAATTTTTCTATCAAAATGCAATGATATGTCAATGAGGTGAAGCCAAGAACACCTAGCCTCATATAGATGCTTTTTCCGTCAAATCGTAACAAGGCCGGGAACACTCGTCGAAAGATATGTTGAAATCATAGATATCGTTACCGAAACCCACTTCTTCTTTGCACTATATCTCAAGCCTTGCCTTATCTAGACAACAAAGCATTATCTATGATTGTGCAATTTTTGGTAATTTCATATCCAATGTAAAGATAAATTCCGGCTTTTGCACCACTTTGAAAATGATATTCTCGCTGACGTAATTTCCAGAAACCAATTTCGAATACTCAAAAATTTCCATGAAACCTGCACTTATTTTTAATTGCTCGTATTTTCCGTGCGTTAAGAGTCTCTCATAATTAAACCGACTGTTCACGGTTTACGGCAAAGGACCGATCGTAGACAGATACAATAAAAACCCCATCGTATTGTTCCTTCACATTTCCACATTTCAAACAGTTGGGTTTGAGTGTCTTGGGTTCCACCTTGACTAATAATTCCAATATTTGTTCTCAGATATGGTGGCCATCCAAGAGAAGTAAGAGTGTGCGATAATCTACAATAACAAGAGGCTTGAAGATAGCTACCGTACGATCTACTCCTAACATCAAGCGACTGTAACAAGGCGGTTCCACCGTGTACCGGATTTTGAAAATATAGCTAAAACATTCTTAACATCTCTTATGAGACCTTATTGCCATCAAATGTTTTCAGCTCCTTGTGAAAACCTGCCAACAAAAACCATTTTCCGGTAATATGCCCTTATACTAAATGTAAGCTTGGCATGAGATGAAGAGCTGGCAGTTCAAAAGACATAAAAGGACCTCGTAGAAAAATGTTCAAACATGTAAGGTAATTAAATCAATAAATAATTAGTTACAAGATCAGACAACTAACAACAACATGTAGACGGATCAATGCTATAATAATATTGGTATGTTAAAACATCATTTAAACAATAGAACATGCGCAACTTGCGAAGAACATGGCAGTAATCCCCAACAAAATGAGTGGGGCAGCCTTTAAGAACATCACCACTCTTAATCAAAAGTTTTGAGAATTTTTTCAGCGTACTACTTTTCAGAATTTGTAGCCATGGCACCAGATAGCATCTCAAGATCTTCAACTAAACCTTCCACTAATGTAGTTCTACAACAACTCATCTTTAAAATCACTACAATCAAAAAGGGGACTTAAATTTGTGTTGTACCTAAGAAGACCACTAAGGGCAAATATAAGCTCTAAAACGTTGGAGAAAACAGAAAAAGTGGAACAAAGGAACACAAATTTATGAATTAATCATGCAATTTCTTTGGTATTGTTTCCAATAAGTGAATTAACAAAATATTGTGAAAGGACTGAATACAAACCCCACAGATCCTAACTTTCCAACCTTGCCACCTTCAAGTGTCACACTAAATCATTGCTTTTCAAGTCACAAAGGCTGACCTCTTTCCCTCCGTAACAAAATATGGAAACGTACCCACCTCATATCATGAAAAAGTTCAGTGAATAATTGTTTATTAAAGAAAACTCACCCCCACAGCATAAACACACACACTATTGAAGAGTTTCGGGAGGGGGCATAGAGTGAACTCTACCTCGAAATTGCATGAGATAACCCAAGTATTTTAGGAAAGTCACACAAAATTTCAATGTTTTGAGAATTATGAGTCCATTCTGCACTGTTCCATAATTTTGGAAAAGGAAATCTTTGGAGATTCATCTATTTTCCATATCTACTTACTCAACTTAGGCCGATCAGAGTTTTGCTAAATCATCGTTGAAGTACGAGTTTCCTTAAACTTCCATGTTGCCAGGCTTCTGGTGTCTTTAGTTGAAACCTTTCGTATCTGTACCGTCGACATGTATGAATCCGAGAATTTGAAAGTAAGAAATTTAGAACTCGAACTTCACAAGCCCTCATGAACCTATATATCGTGTTTTCTCGTCACCACCGACATCTCTGCTTTCATTTTTGAGATGAATTATCATCGTTTGCCTGGCCGTAAAACTTCGAATGTCGGTTCCTACCGTAAGCGATTTACGCGTTTCTATTCTTTTAGATTCAAACTTCTTTAGTAAATCACCTCCAACTCTTTAGAAAACAACTCGTAAGCGTAATCAGTCTAACCTCCTCCTAGACTGAAATCTGTGCTAATGCTATGGAAAACTTCCAACTGAAAATTGGGGAAGTAATTTCATGTTTCTACTTTTACGCCTCTTTTTAAAATAATATTTAATAATTAATTATTTTTAAAATATTTATTGGGCTAACTTTATTGTTCATAGAAAATGGCTTTATATAAAAAATTCACCCTAATAAAATTTAAAACTTTGTAATTCCCATTGGGCTAAATCACTTGTACTGTTAGGTTTAGGTGTGCGGCATTTGGCTTGTAATACCGACTCACTCGATACATTTTATACTGTTAGCTAATCTTTGGGTCAAGAAGCCAAGATCAACACCTACGCATATGGTTTTAGTGGCAAAAAAATTAGGGCATCTTTACCATAGGACGCATATAGTGTAAGCACTGCATCTTTCATTCTTTACATTTTGGTTGATTTCTTCGCTAATTAAAGGTTTGTGTTCTTTTTCGGATGTTGGAAACACTCGTAATAAATAACCAACATTTTTGAGTGTGTGAGGATGTTATTAGTTCTAGATTTTTTTATTATCATGCGTAAACAAACAAAACCATTTTTCGCTTTGATTTCTCACATAGATTAAGTTAAAGAAAAATTCATTTCATTTCACTTTGTCTTGTGTATATGGCCACAAATTTTCTATGATCATAGTACTCGATCCCCCTCAAAAAAATTCTAAAATTTAACTTGAGGAACTTCAATGGTTCCACCGAACTTACTCGTCCATCGTCTTTGACCTCCTCATTATCATGGAGCAGCTCTGGTGTCTTTTCAAAGTATTTAGGCATCAAATATGAATGTTGACAGTGGTTGTCTCCTCCTTTCTTGGAGCAACCTTAGTTGGGAAAACCCTAGTTGTCTCCCCAACACCACACCACATCACTTCCCCCCTCGTCCCCCAAGGGGCAAAAGAGTGCATCCCATATGTGCTTTTCACCCACTCACAACTAGGTACATCACAACAATTGCTCAACCAAGAACTTCGTGTTCAACATTTGAAGTGGCGGCCGACCTTCCTACTGGCCTCCTTATTAGGTGGTATTAAATCTACCTCTTCCTGGATTTAACGGTTTCATTTTGGGGCTCATCTCACTACACACACTCCCACTGGCTCTCCCCATGCCCTTACTTTTCTAAGCCCTTCGTACATACCACAGCTTTAGGGCAAGCAAGAGAAAGACCTGGGAATAATATATATCTATTTTCACCTATGGTGTGCTCATGTGAATAGAACAATACTATAGTGTTCTTAATTGAGGTCGTTTAAATGTGATTTGATGAGTAGCTACTAAATGGCACGTTTTGTTAAATCTTCTCCTTCACATAGAACCTTTAGCACCTTGTTAATATTACGTTCCTCACATACTTTCAAAGCTACTCATTCACCACGATTTAGAATGAAGTTACCGACTCATTTAGCAACCCTCTACTCACATATCGAACATCTCCATGAGTGGGAACGATATCGTACGTGTACAGCACAACTCATTTACGAAAGTCTCTTTAGATTATTCTTGAAAATTACAGAGATTTCAAAGGACAAGCAATGTAACCTCACATCCGAAGAGGACACAACCAAGAGAAAGCCTAACAACTTGAACTAATTCCATATGCAACCGTATACATATACAATATCTCATTTAAATACTGCTACCGCAACTATCAAGAACACAAAGTATCGACCAAGAAAGACAAAATTATTGGGTCGATGACCCAAGGGTGCTTAGCAAAGATTGGTCAGAATCTCAAAGACACATGGGTTCACCATATGTCTTCACTGGATTTCAAAGTCGCTACATGCGAGTAATTGATTGCAAGGGGCGCCATCGATTACCAAGGAGGACCTACTCAAGGCTGAGGGACAAAGCATATAGGAAGAAAAACTACAGAATAGTTTCCCCGATGGGGCCTAGGTGCAACATAGGACAATAGTATGCTTCACCCAAGCACATAAGCCATCGACTTCAAACAATGCATAGGTGAAATTTGGGGCATTGTCCCAAAATCAACCACACTGGAAGATGATCAGGAGAAATACCCCTTCCTAACATGGTTAAATAAAGTTAAGAAATAAAACCCAAAGGGGAACCCGGACATGGGGGCAACAAACCAATAGCGCCCATCAGTGATCCTTGCCAGTAGACAACCTCCAACTTAATGAAGAACCAAGAGCCAAGAAATGCCCAAAAGCAAGGCAAAGGACACCAAGAACAAACTATTCTGAATTAATATGTGTGAGTATGAACTACACTACTATTGTCCAACCCTAGCTAAAAGTTTATATAACCTAGGACAAGACATTCAATAACTTTATTATCCAAGAACCTTCTGTCCAGGAACGGCCATTAGTGTTAAAAACCTCAACGATTCTAGAAATAACCATGAAATTTACATGGTCAGAAGAAATGTTTTTCCAAACTCGAATTCCAGAATTAATACACCCTACCGTACAACAAGAGACATTAATAGTACGTCCATATAAATTACACACCTTTTTCGACTATTCCAAATATTCCTTTAGAACCATTGCCAAAAATTGTTAAAGGGGGTTTAATAGGTGAGCATGTAACTACTCTAAAGCAACACACACCCTAGCATCGAGACTAGCCCAATCACCTATCATTTCCCCCACTTTTAGAGGTAACGTAGTGATGTGCTCAAGCAAATGAATCCCTACTTTTCTGTCAGAGGTGCCACGATTCCTCACGACATGCACATGATGGCTTTTCGTATCGAGATGTTGTAAGCTACCCCTAGGCTTCCCTCCATGGTATCGCCTTCCAAATACTGTTGGTACATAATATCACCATTCACCTACGTGCTGTCGATGAGGCGCATCCACATGCATCATGTCAAAGAATGTATGGCACAGAGTCCTAGAACCCAACCGTCATCACACGTACATATGACGGCCGCCCTCGACCCCATCGATTTCTTTCCAAATGCACCATTCTTGCCACTTCAAAACAAAAAGGTCTACGAAACATCAAATTTTGGGATGCCTGTCATGATTAAAACATACTTTGGTGGAGTTACAAGGAAAGTTAAATCGCCATATCATCCTTCATTTTCTCGCATCATGATGTTCCTCACGCAGTGATCGAACTATTACAAGACACCAAAATGCAGCACACAACGAAAAGTGTCCTTTGACCAACATAGATATGGTTTTACCCTTATGTAGACACAAACCATGATGGTTTGCATGGTATCAAGAATATGGCCTTTGCCAATTCAAACTACCATCCTATCTTCCAGATCATTCTCAAGAGATCTTCCCCGTTATCCCTAAAGCATTTCCAGCCCATGCCACAACAGCCCTAGTGCATGATTTCACATCAAGCATCGTAGGTTAGTCAGTGATATGACCTGCGAGTAACACTAAGGCATCAAATAATACAGCTTCCCCTTTGTTTGTTACCCCAAACCCTTTCCTATACCCACTCTCGCTCACCTTCCCACAGTGTTCGAAGACCTGCATTACCTAACATATCATTGGCATTTGGCATATCTTGTTCCCCCTCTCCAGGAATGCCAACTACCGTATTTCTTTAATAGCTCTCCGGTCCCACATGGAGCCTTAACCACCTAATAGCAGCCAAACTGAAGCCATAAGGAAATCAGAAACCGTCGACCATGACATAAAGAAAATTTCCAAGAAAGGAAAGAAAGTGTGACCCACCACAACGTATTATCACCGCGTTTATAAGTATGTCATGGT
This sequence comes from Pinus albicaulis, assembly GCA_034641835.2. NCBI lineage: Eukaryota > Viridiplantae > Streptophyta > Pinopsida > Pinales > Pinaceae > Pinus > Pinus albicaulis. Next base: position 494,268,187 of record CM076580.1, on the reverse strand, counting down.
GGGATACCTTGTCCACATATGCTTATTTGGACAAATTAAAACCACTTTGACGTTAGGAAAAGACCAAAACGGAAATTATAAAAGGAACTCACAATAAAAAGACAAACCGCTACGTATCGTATCACGCATGAAATCAGAATACCTGGTGTCATTATACCCACCATTTTCTTAAATACCACGGGTATAGGGATGTATTAATGCGATTTCACAAACCATTGCGCACCTATCTAATCTACACGAGATGCAGTCACGCACTAATCTTGTAATTAAGGGAAGAGAGCATCGATACGTAGAGTACCTCTTGCATTTGTTATATACTGTACGCTATGCGATGAATTCTGGCCACTACTCAAAGTGCGTCGTATTGGAACACAATCATAGATGGTGTATCCAATCGAGCATGGCTTCACTACATGGTAAGCAGGGCAACACAATTCACATGCTCGTTATGCCATCAGCAATCACGCTTATCGAAGATTTTCACTACATACCCTCACTTCTAACTAGCTCTTGGTTAGTCCCCACTCAACCATATTTTTGCCTCCTGAAGACATGACGTCGAATCCATCGGCAGCTCCATGACCCAAGCAGAGAGACAGAGTGGGTTCATCAGTGTTGTTGTCACCGAAGAACGTGCCCAGCAGGGAGCCCACAGTTACCGCCACAGCATCACTAAACCTGACCGCATGCACTAATGCTATGTGCGATATTTACCCACATAGTAGTTCATTTCCTCGATTTTCTAGCAAGACAACAAGATGGCACTCTACCTACCCCAAAACCATGCATGACGGGAGACCCATGGTCATGGACATTTTTTCTCGATATGTTAGGGTGACTAATATGATCGACATTATACTTATGTCTTCAATATGGCACCGTCTCATCATTTATGATTAATGTCGTAGAAAAGTAGACAAGCGACCCTCCAAGAGTGGCAGCAAAGACATACTGCCGACCCAATGATCCCACCACCAATAAAGCAAGTCAGATAAGACCACACACAAATCACGAAACTCTGGTGCCAAGCCTAGATAACATGGTGCCTATGTAATCTAAATGATCACCAAAATCAGCCAATGTAGAGAAACTCGTACCTTTAAAATAGTCTCCCGTACAATCTCGTCTCTTCCCCAAAAGCTTCTCTCTAATCAAGAGAAGATCACACGCATTTCATCGCCGATTTTCTTACACTTTCACCATACATTTAAGTGCACGCATCTCTCCCTAAGCCGAGAGCAGCTAGAGTAGCATTAAGTCAGCCACCCACCAAAAGGGAGTAAGCGTTGCAAAATCCCCCGATGAAAAATGGGAAACACAAGACAATTTTGTCTACACGACTCCTTTCCAAGCGTTCAACATCCGGAATATCGAGTAGTGTAGATTCTCACTCGTCCTATTTATCAACAAGAAAAGGATACCGTACCATTTGCACTGTGCTTATAATTACGTTGAGTGGCGTTCCACACATAAATATTCGTACATCTTCCGTGATAAAATCAACTTCCATCTACTACGAATTGACTATCCTAGAGAGAAGGCCAACTATCGGCTCACCAGACTCATTGCGCAGATCCCCCCCGCCGTACGCTGTGTATACACACCTATCACATACGACTTGTGTTATCAGCATGCTCAAAGCGTATTTCAACAACCTCTGCTACAGAGTTCTCATTATCTTCGCTACGAAAACCATACAATTTTACACCTTTGCATATATTTTTGTGAAATAATAAACTTGCATATGTACCATCAAACTCTCAAGGACACCCAACCTCTAACAACACCTAGTACAACTAGAGCTAAAGGACAAAACAAAGTACAATCATCGCAACACAATGAGGCCTACACAAAATGGTAAAAGCATCATTCGGCCACTACATCACCCCTCGCTCATTTACTAAAGGAGAGCTATTCTTCACTATGATGTCACAAAAGAAGCTTTAGGCCAGAAAGTTCGAAACCCCGTGAAAGGGCCCTATATCACCGAAACATCGCTCGCTAGGGCATACATATTGATGAATAAATGGACCCACCTCACTAACCCTGGCCAACCAGCTTACCTCAAGAAGTTCTATCCATAAGTGGCCCCCGTAGCCCTTATCCCCCCAGAGTTAGAGTACACAAACCCCAACACCAAAATATTTTTGACCCAAAAACCTAAACACGCTGAAAATATCACCATGGATCATCAGCCTTGAACCCTATTTCCAGATTTTTTTGATGATATTGCGATGGTCCTTAAAACTTAGCTACAACTTCCGGGTCATCCACTACCATGACCAATCATCGTTATGCTCAAACGGGCATGTGCATCGGGTTTGCAATCAACAATCATGCAAAATATGATGTCGTTATTGGACTTATGTTAGGCCCTCCATCAGCATCCTTCATATGCATGTTCATATAGATTCCTGCTAGTAGTCTCGTAGCTAAACCAAACATTTGAAACTACAATATTTAAACCTATTTATAAAATATTTGCGTGCAAGAAGATTGCTGTATAATTTACATTATATTACTCCTCACATGTATCAAGGAATCAAAACCAAATAGCGATCACATAGCTAAATATCCCCAGACTAGAAATGCATCAAGAGCAAACTACCATACATAAAAATCCAAAATATGTATATCCATCAAAGACAACACAAAATGCATAAACCGAAATAGACACCATACCAGTGTAGAACCGTGTGCAAGATCTCTTCACATATATCAAAAATATGTGTACCGTAGCACAAAATATACCAACGTTCAACACAGCCCAAAACATAGAGGTCAGCTAAAAGTTACAAGCATCTCAAATGGGTGTTTTCCCCATGTACAAATCTACCCAGGGGGTGCCCCTCAAGAGAGAAACTCGGGCCTACCATTGCCCCGGCACACCACCCCAGGCCGCCGCCACTACGATAACCGCCCATCATAGCTTATTAGTTCCTCTCATGAGCCACCATCACGGCCATACCTCCTCAAAGTCATCCATAAGACCCTTTATAGGCATCATGGGGTCAAAAGGTCCACCCGACCCGCAAGTCCGCTTGCAGTACTTACGTGAGTCGTAAGGCCGCAATGCGTGTCCTGTCGCATTACCAGCTCTCTCGGGCCGGCTACCTCAAACTCGGCACCTCCGTGCTGCTACACTCACCAAGGACCACAAAGACCACCGCCGGTCCACCGTTATTCCCTGCCCTGTCCACCTATGGTATCACCTCCGTACTCACTACAATCGTGGTGAGGGTTGTGACCTACTAGTCGTGTCACATCCTACCTCGCCAACATTCTACTATAAATAAAATGTCAGCACAATGAAAACACTTCAATAACACAAAACCTACAATGGCAGAACATAACACATACTGTTGGGACCCCAAACACAACCAAAAGGGGAGACCAATATCTAGATCGTTTTAAAAGTCCATTCCCACGCAAGGGCATGGAAATCAGGATTGGTCGAAACTGTGCCTCCATCATGTCGTTCCAATAACTACCACCGCCACCAACACCGTGGTATCAATGGGAACACTGTTATGTAGGTTTTCGCTCGATAGTACAAACCACTACCAAGCCTCAGCAGCATTTACCTTCTGTATACAATACGCAAAATGCTAGCATACGAAATTATTTGGATTCACGCTAGACCCAAGCCAGCGTGAGACACCATACCACTGTGCTACAATGGAAAATCAAAATAGCGCCATTCCTCAAATGGTGCAAAATCACCTCAGTTTTATGCCCAATGAGGCACAAATGACCTCACCAATCACACAACAATGGCTGCAGCACACTACTTAGCCACATATGTCACCCAGGTGATATTGATGCACCCCCGCAAGATGTGCATCACCGCAATGCTTTCCAACTCGTTCATGCTCACCGTCTGGTAGAAGTATACCCAACACTTATGCGTAATCCAATCACAAAAAAGTAAACATCTAACTGGATGGATAATCAAGTTCGTCCCCCGTGACAAACATCTTCCGCCTCTCGCACCAATGTTGTATGATATAACATACTGTGCCACTTCGTGACTCAAGGAACTCATTTTTCAACAAAACTTTAGGAGGCCCTATGCGTTGCCAATTAATGACGCTTCTCACATCAACAGCCAGTATTGGCATTTCAATATTAAACAATTCTATTCTTCTACACCAACTCGCCAAGAAATAGGCACCATCAAAGACAAAGGAGAAAATCATATGACAACAAAACTCAATTTTTTTCAAAAAGACTTTCCTTACGTCGATCGTTTCTAAGACAAGGGTGCCCTCAGCACTGTTTATCCACAGCACGCTTGCATACAAAGAGGCAGAATACCACCTTCACGTATCTCTACTCGAGAAATATGCGTAAGGGGTGCTCGTTTTCCAGATTGCCCTTGCATCTAGGGTAAAAGCCCCTTTAGGCCATACAAACCCACTTTACGGCCCTTAGTGTCACCAAACTCGGAAAAATCAAAAATGTGCGATGTCATGAGAGTTACCTCAATTTAATATTTCTAATCCCCCGATACACAAAGCCGACCGCAATGGCAAGAAAGTCTCTACTATTACCGTTGATCTCCAAAACTCGTAAGTACAAATGAATAGGATTGATGACCATAATCCCTTATTTACCGCTTCTTTCAACTTTGAGTGTCCATAACAGGAGACTTAAGGTCCATTCTACAAATACCAAGCTGCACCATCAATGATACCATGAAAATGAAAGCAAAGCCCCACATTTGCTTTCCGAAGAAATATTTTTTCAATGCGCCGTTATATGCACCCTCCATCTTCTTTCCAAGATTCATGTTTTTCAACAATATTCAGTCGAAAAGAAGATGCTTTACCCTGAGCTAGTTATTTTTTATGGTGAAGAACCTGTCAAACCATTCACAACACCCTAGACCACCGAAAGTTCAAGCAGGGGTACCATTCATTTCGCATGACAGAGTCCCGGGTAACCGTATATCCCGACATCATTTCTCCATTAGAAATAAACCATAGGGTCCTCATACCCACTGTTACTTATCATCACCTCACCCTACATATGACAAACGTCTTTACAGGTTTAGAGTTTCTCCTCCATGGTGATTGTCATTCTGGCGAGACCACATCACCCCATGGGTGACGCCATGGCTATACTATTTAGTCTTAATAATTTCATGTTTCTCCATCCACATATCACAGCATAATAACAAGTTTATATTCAAACTAAAACCTTCCTAAAATCAAGGTATGTTGTTAATGAAAGCACAATTTCTCTATGCACCATATTTGCCCACCATACCCATCAATACTTAACTCATCTGCGACATCTTCCGCTTTCATCAACCCCGCACATGAGACTAAACTTAATGGGGACCCCTACCCATAGCAAAGCACCGTCCTCACACCATCAAGGAGCAACCCTCTTTCATGTTTTGGGGTACCTCGTTCGTGTTTTGTACAAATAAAACCCCATTATTTTATTCTTTTTTGTAAGTGCACAACACTACAAACAAAGCCCTTTCGCCTTTGCCCTCATATTGCACCTTTTCTCCATCATAGTGACCACTCATCTCCTTTACCTAAATATTTCAAACTCACATGGCTATTAAATACGACAATCATAGTCAAGTCTATACCCGCCTAGAATTCCTACCGATTCTGGGGAATTTTTCCTTTAGAATACTCTATGACCGCCACCAGCCACTAACCATACTTTACCCTGTGCCACCGAAACTCCATCATCCATTTTCAACTACCGCTCACCAACATGTCTACGTTAAAACCCATTATGGCCCTATTAGTGCTTCCTTTTCGCTTCTCCACATCAACACCTCTTTTCTTAGCGACAGATTTTGGATGACCCCTCCCCATGCAAAGGGTATCCTCAGTACTATGGGGAGATACTATTGTCCATAGATGTCATCAATCCTCCTAATATCTTAATACGGCAAAAGATTTCATGTCACGATGGTATCGCACTTACAACTATTGCATCAAAGATCAACATCCACCCATGCCTTTATAAGTTACCGATAAAAACAAGCATACTTTAGTTGTCCCACCAAGACATATGCATACATTGCACAATAATACATACACCAAAAAGCAGCATATGGTACTCATATTCCACCTATCGTCAAAGAAAATGCCCCCGAGGACACTGGCTACCGTCAACAATAAACTACCACCAACACTACCATGGTAGTGGCACACACAACACATGTATCCGCTAATTTTGTTTAACTAACCATAGAATGACTAGCATGAGACATTCCCTCGCCATTGAAAATTTCTAAATATGTTGTATATTTTTTCTTTCTGGGCAGGGGGTCCCTAGGCCATGGTTATCTTGGAAACTATGTGCAAAGTGTTGTCTATTCTACACGCAGTGCCTTTCTCTCTCTCTCTCTCTCTCTCTCTCTCTCTCTCTCTCTATTTATTAAATACAAAAGAAACTATAATGTATTTTGGGCTATATATTTTCTTTCCTAGACATCACATATTAGGGGAAAGAATGTTAACACCGAAATTTTTACAGAAGATGACACTGGCTTAATGTTTAGCCTAAGAATTTATGACAAGAATATATATTATGGAATCAAGAATCTCTAAAGGTTTTGAGAAATTAAATTTCAACTAATTCGCAATGCTCAAATGCATGATTTTTTCTTCGAAAGAGCACTGTCAGACTGGAGCCCGATTAGCGTTTAATTCTGGAAGAAAAGTCTATTTCTACCCACTACAAGCAAGAAAGGACAGTCTTTATATGAAAGCCACCTACGACATCAACAACACTCCTCCTTAGCATTGTGTGAGCACAAGAATATTCTGGAGCACACACAATGGAATACAATTTCTCCCTCAAGTCACCATCCATCATGTACCAAGGGAGGAAGGACATTTAACAAGCTCACTTATATAAACCGACCAAGAGATGAAAAAAATGGTGACTGGCGTGTTATGTTGGACAAAGTTTTTATTAAAACACCAAAGATCGTGTGACCCAAGGAGGTGAATAGAAGAGGACCATGGTTGTCACCCAACATCTTTAGTCCACTACAAGAGAGAGAGTTAGATTGTGCTTAAGGGAGAACTTAATCAATTTACAAACATCTTATACTCTAAACCTATAGCTATTTCTAGGGGTTTTTCTGCAGTGGAAGATTTGTTTATTCCAAGCATTCAATACAAGAGGCCATCGAGTCATTGTTTACCTGCATACTGTTGAACTCTCTATACAACTTTTTTGTTTTTTTTAGTTTTATTTTTTGTAATAAGAGCATGATTTAGTGTATTACTTCATTTAGGTTTCACATTTCTAGATCCCCCGTATATTGCTCCTCACATTTACAGTTTAGAGGGTAGACCACACTTAAAATCATGAGATCTCATATACTTACGTTTAATCCACTGCTGTAACAACATGGACTTAATAAATGTGAAATGTAATGTATGGTAACTATATCTACTCAAGAGCAACCAACACAATAATGCTTCGTGTTTTCTTGGCGTCATAGATATTCAAGTAGCCCATCAACCAATGATAATCATCCTCACCCATCCACCCAACCTGTGTGACCACTCATATCAAGGTTTCAACTTGTATTCACCCAATGGAGAATACCATCTCCTAATCTAATAACTATCTTTTCACTCCTCGATATGTCGAATTGCACCTCTTGAGGTTCTGGCGAGAAGATCCTGCCTAATGGCCCAACAGAACCTATAAAGTTCCTTTATGTTGTAGGCAAGAATATTCTCTTTGAGTTGTGGGATGCTCTATCAAGGAGGATTCATATTGACAATGGAAGATTTCATCCATCCGAAGATGTTCATCATCTACCATATGCCTATCCAATGCTTCATAAGTAAAGCTATCAGCAAAGGTGCCTAATCCCTTGCGGTAGTTTCGATGGCATGACCTTAATAAAGCATGTCAAACCCTTCATTCAAATTTTTGGCTTAATGCTTCCATAATATTTCGACCGTTATCGTGGCCCAAGACCTTCACCTCGTTTGTCGTTGTTTCGAAAATCCACTCTGGTGTTAAAACTTACTTAAATACATTTCTGTGCCCAGCCTTGGTCTCAGCCCTCATATCCTGGTCTATCTACACACTGTTGTGCCCGAGACCTCGTACTAAACTCAAACAAGCTTTCCGTACAACAGTTTCCGTGCTTATGCCCTTAGGGCCGTCTGGACTCAAATTTTAAATTTATGGCCCACAATTACCGTGCACAGTGGTCTCCACAAATAAAAACTGCCATATCAGTTTCCACACCACCTTTGGTTATGTCTTTCCACAAAAACCTGATTCCACGATGCTGCCGCGTGTTTTTGTGGCTTAGCTCCAAAACCACCATTTCGCGCATTATCGTCCGGGTTGTGTGCCTGCAGACAACGAATGTGATCGTCCGATTCTGGCACCCTTAATCCAACAAAGGTTAACCTTCCAAGTTGCACGTGATCAACTTCAAAGCACCGATTCTTCGGCCCACCACGATTGTCTGCTGATGTTGTTTTCAACTATTGGATCCTGTCACTTCCATCGTGTGGTTTACACCACCGCATTTTTCCCCGTTTTCGACTAGGTCCGCCACCACGTCATTCTTCCGACCGTCCCCCGTACACCCATGTCACTGTTATTGCGTGTCCATAGTATTTTTCTCATCGATACATATGTGTTTTGCCTTCCATATTCACTGTTTTTTGTTCATGTATCGTGTTTTTAACTGTTTTGGCTTTAAAACTTACATTCGTCCGTATTATCAAAGTCCCCACCGTATTCCCCACACCCCCGCATGTTCTTGCCATATGGCCATGACTTCGACGTCACCATCGTCTCCTATCTCATCCCGCTCAGTTACCAATCGTCGCTGCAGGTTTTCCGCGTAGAAGATTCATCATGATTTGTCGCTTTGTTCGCAGGTCAAGAGTACCGCCCGACACAATTTTAGTGAAGAAATTTAGAAGTAGAGGCCAGGTAGTTGTTTTGACATGACCTCTTTAATAAGAAGTATGGATAAACCATTGAACCCTAAATACTACCGCCGAGGAAAATTACACACCAGTAGATATTAATGGGGTGAAAATTTTTGCTTAAAAATCAATGAAAGATCAAGAAAATGCCCTCACCGCATTGAAGATCCTGGCATTTTAACTAAATATTAGAGGTCCGAAAGTACCATGCACAGGAACAAGCAAACTCAAGGTTTTATTGGCAAACAGTATTTCTCTCTTACCGCCAAGTACGTACATGCATATTTTATTCTTTATGTCTTGTTCATGAGGAGATTTTTATTTTCAACATTTATTTCCATGTACAGAGTAATATACTTCTGGTACCAGTTCAGCACCGCTTAACATCATAAAGCAAGCTTTTTCTTTTTTTCAAATTTTCTTTAAATAAGATCATTAAATGTATATCACCTACCTCATTTCAGATTTTTCTCCTTTCTCCTATAAAAACCAGAAAGAACACTAAGGGTTCTAGATTTCAATCACAGATCGTAAGCAAAGGCTCGTATACATCTTGTAAAATTTTTTGTATGAAGTCTCGCAGCCCGGGGTCCGCAGGAGGAGAGCAGAATCGTAATGAGGATTTTCGAGTCTTGGTATCCTGCGCATGTAAAATTTTCTTATGTGTTAATACAATATCTTCATTTCATGTCATTTATCTTCTCAGACGTTATAGAATGCGATTTTTCTCAGTAATTTGTCTTAAGTAAGGATTCATCCTAGTTAGTGCCTATACTTGGATTAGCTTAAGCACTTTAAATAGGCCTAGTCATGATACATCGTTCCATGTTCATCTCATCCATATTTTCTTCATATTAGTTACGTGAGGAGGTGCTTTTTAAAACGCTACTGTCATATATGGATTCTTAAAGGATAAGCCCATGTGGTTCTCGTTGTAGACTGGTGATTTCACCCTCATGTTAGCTAGTATCTTCTTCATGTTTCTTCAACGTATCTACCTCCCCGATATTTGATTGTGAGACATTATTTGAATCGGTTTCTTGTAGTAAGTTGTCTTCAATTGTCTAATGCTTTATTGCTTTACATGTCACATCAGCATTATAATTTATTCTGAAGAAGCCAAATTTTTCTGAAGAGTTGGTTCACTGTCCACTTTTCTTGCTTTACAAGAGATAGTAAGAGCTTTTGGATTGACAACCCAAGATATAATATGAGCCCTTGCCAGGTTAATATGTCCCTAGGCACCGGACTATGGCACCTAGGCCTGCCCCTAGGGTGACAAAATTGTTCATAACAACCCCCCTACAAATCTCACAAGGTGTCAACAGTAGGAAATGGAAATGTTTAAAAACTGACTAATCGATACTTGGGAACATCTTGTAAAGCCATGTTCCCTCCAACTAGTGAAAATGGATTTTAATATCCCTAAAATGGAAAAGACAAGAACATAGTAACATCTAAATATTCCAAATAAGAAAACAAGAATATAATACTAAAATATATAAAATGCTTGAAATATGTTACAAGGGAAATTGCATCAAGAAATTATAAAAATGAGAAAGAAATAGCTGAGCTAAGATTATAAAAACAACATAATATACAAAGTACATAGTGGCTCCAAAGAAGATTCAACGTCAACACAAGAACAACATACATGAAAATCAGTACCTTAAAATGTTAAAGCTTATTGTCAACAATGAAACTACCATTATTATAGAAGAAGAACTACAGAGGAGGCTGGAGTGTTTAATTCAAGATTTAACCACGCATTATATTCGTACAACTCATAAAACTTAGAAATGGTTTGGCGTATTTTAACTTTTGACCAAATGTTCTACATTATACCTCATCAACAGTTATACCCCGAAGAAAAATGCTGATATAAATAAATACGTATACTGAAGAATAGCACCTACTTATCTCACTACATGAATGGATAATCCATTCTCTCATCTCCAAGCCAGAAGCTTGAGATTCAGCCTCCTCCTCTTCCGCTGCTGGGCAGCCTACACACCCTACAACCACCGAATGAACCGCACTGCCAAGAGGGTTGAAGGAAAATCCTACTAGATGAAGGAACATAGCCATATTGATGGGAAATAATCTCAAATTAACAAAGACCCTCAAAGGATTCCAAGGTGAAATTTCTTGGAACTTCTTCCACCAGATTCACTTGGTCGACAACAAGAATTTTGGAGAAATCAACAACAAGATGAGTATAAACTGCGTTTGATACCGGCGATCACAATGTTGCTCTGATATATTGAAATATACAATATGAAATTATGAACCCACCGCCTTAGTTGAAATTATAAGAACCACATTCTCCTCTCAAACCCCAATATTATGAATGGCGTAACTTCAAGTCGTACATGAAGAGGATTGTTTGTAATATGTTGCAAATGCGTCCTTGATAAACCTACTTGATGAAGTTTTTCTGATGAAACCTCATGATGAGTTTCATTTTTACAAGAAACTCATGTTAGCAAAGATGTAAAAATGGTGTTTCTACAGTTTGGGCCAGTAGTGACAGAGAAAGGAATTCCGTAAGCAAGAGAAATGAAACAGAAATATTTATCAATGTATATGTTTATGCTGGGAAACCCACATATGGAGGCAATGTATACACTAATTTAATGAAGGAAAACCTCTTATACATTTAAATAAGTATATACGTAGTTTTATTTGTGTTTATACACGCGATGAGAACGTATCCAAGTCACGAATGTCTTTGTACTTAAAATTATGAAACTACAAGTATTACTATTAGCCTACAATTTTAAGTGTTTTATTGATTATTTTCTTCTATCCTTTTAATACCACTGCACTGTGTGGTTTTACACATGTTATTGGTAAAGGCCAAATCTATGTAAGAAGAAGAAGACTATAGTAAAATGAGTGCATGAGTAAATATAATTTAATAATTTTCTATAGTATATATACCGATGAATTTTTTAATTGATAGATCAATTCATGATGCACCCATGTATATAATGATGGTTCAGCATCTCTACATTTGAAATGACTACGTTCTTGTATGATCCATTGAAGAAATGGTTAGATCTATGACCAAGTAACTTGCTGAAGCTGTAAAAAACTTGGGTAATTTCTAAAGATTTGTCTATCCCACAAAGCTCATATTTACATATTCATATACTATTTCTTCCTACATAAAATGCGACATATTAGGTTTTCTTCGAAAATCCGTATGGCGAGTAGTGGTCAAGCTATTGGCAGGTTTTTGTTATTCCTACTATTTGTCCGTTGTCTATCAATGAAGTTTTCCAGATATGAGCGTTTGAATACCGTATATGTTTCTAAGTTGATTGTGCACAAATATGATCAATGAGAGAATGTTGATGGTGACTAACCAATGAAGGTTTATGTATTTTCTAAAGATATATGATCGTGCCTCAGTCCGGATCCGAGATTGATTACATTCTGGGTGCGCATTCGCGCAGCTATACGTAGGTTGCGTGTAGCGAAAGCACGTATACACACTTGCCTAGTGGCTAAGCAGCATATACTGTTGATGAATGTTCAAGGATGAGTTCGTATCCCATATTTATCTCAAAGTCCTGTTATTTCTAAGTTCGGTTAAAGTGGTCTCACCGTTCACCGATGTTGCAAAGTTTATGGTTATTGATTTTTACGAATATCGTGTTGATGGTCACGGATTCAAGACAGGTACCATAAACGGGTCCGGCAGTGGTTCAGGTCAGCGCTCTTAGTATGGAAGAAGCTTCTTGCTAGCAGAAGTCGTGTTCGATGAGGAGGTTGAAGCTTCTTCCAAAGAGGGCCGGTAAAAAGAGTTTAGGGTCAGTAGCCCTTCCAGCGGCCAACTAGAAAATGAGAGAAGGTTGCAGTCGAAACATATGCCTGTCGCACTAATATGAGCATGACCAAGACATTAAACAGCTTTTTCATATAATAAATATTGAAGAAAAAGATGACAACATGTTGTTTTCTCGAATCAGTTTCCACCTTAAATATTGGTGTTTATGTGTACGCTCAGTGATGATTTCATATACCACACGACATATTTATTGATTTTCTAATAGACAAGGATCGAAATCCAGGCCGTTGTTGTTCATGTTTTTCTTAATTCTGTACCACTATGATACGCTAGTTTTTTAGTACATGGTGTACAAAGGTTAGATTCATCAAAGTCGCGTATGGACTGTAGAAGAAATTTGGAAATATTTTCGGGGCAGCTCTAAATAATGATTCACAAAACCTCACCTCTAGCTCTTAAATTGCATTTTTCCACCCATGGAACTACGCAGCCACATCGCACTTTAGGCCCAAGATAGTGTGATGACAGACACGATGAGAGACGGGTGTTTCATTAACCCCTAGCACCTAATCTAAAATACGAAATGACGAGAATGTATATAAGGTTAGATACCTTTCACAAATCGACAGATCCTTTATTCCAACAATGGCTTGTTTGCTACAATCATCGCGCATTTAGGCCTTCTTCCTTCTATCCAAATTAAATAAACTCAACTAGAAAATAAATCATAGTTGGACCCAATTACCTATTAAAGGAAAATCCCTAAATTTTCTCTTTTTCAATTGTGACCAAACCGCAGATCGTTTGACAAAATTTCAACACCATTGGAAATCTTCACCGAGCACTACTGGGTCTTGTTTGCGCTCAAGAATGGACACCGTAGGAAGCTATTTTTTCGAAGAAGGGTCACTTTTGCTACCTTCTTAAAATCAATTTCTTTTCACATGCATTGCTTGTACTTGGGGCCTTGCTTTTCTTCATACTAGAACTTGTGTGTTGATTTTTTCATGAGTAACCATATATTTTGGTGATGTTTTTAAGGGCCCCATCGATTCCAGTATTCTATATGGGAAACATCATCGTAGTCACCTTTATTCGCAGAATTCAGTTAAATCATCACCAAATCCATCGAATATGTCCAGTCACTTTTTCATGTTACAATACTCCATCCATTTTTTCCTTGCATTCCTCTCGTGTTCTCCAATTTTTTTCTCCAACCATACTTTCTCTATCCCAGAGTTTAGTCACTCGGCCACCGCTCATGCATGTTGGCACCGACAAGGGTGTCGCTCCACTACCTGGGTTGTCCCCTTTACCTACCATCATCTGTTGTGTCAGCCCATTAGCCACTTTAACATGATTCATTGTGCCTTAGTTGAGGATTCATTCATGCTCTACCCATGAAAGACCTCTTGCCGACCAGCACATTCATTCTGCAAGAGACGTCTAGAGGGTACCTTGAAGCAGCTCATTCTGTTTATGCCCAGATTAGCAAAAGGAATCATGACCTCGGGTGTGTGAGACAAGTCACACTGCGAGGGTGGCCTTCGGCTACCCCACATACCAGATCACCCGCCTTATGCTACAACCCCATATGTAGCTTCAAATATTTGATGTGTTTATTTTCATTCGCTACAATGCATAACATGCATGTATTATTTAGCTTATCCATTCATTTTTAGATTCCTTTCCTATTTACGTGCTTATTTGGTTACATATGTCTCATGTACACAAGTATTATTGTATTCAAAATACAGTCTATGTTTTCTAGGCATATTATGTATCTGGATCCATTATATTCTTTCCTGCCCATTTTGCTGCCAAACATGTCATGTACCATTTATCATGCACTTCATTTCTCAATTTAATTTTGTCATAACATTATTCTTTGTAATTTTCATCTCTCGTGAAATAATTATGTTTTCCCCACGCCATTGAGAACAGTACTACAACATTAAAGAAGACTTATATCATTTTTAGTTCTCTACCATTTGCCCTCGCTCACCCGTTGCCATCCTCTTCTAACTCTTTTGATCCCATTTATGCTACCATGTCATGTACCATTTATCATGTACTTCTTTTCAATTTAATTTCATTGGTGGTCATTGGACCTAGTGTCCTAAATTGCCAACATAAATTATCAAACTGTGTGATTCGTAAGTCGTATTTAAGGGTGGCACACTATATGTGCAAGATAACCATCTCTATTTTTTCGTTTTTTGGATTTTTATGAAATTTAAAAGACAACAATGTGAGACAAATATTCAAGACAATGATGTCCTTCTAATGGTTTTCTCAAACTTCAAAGAATTTTAAAACACACAATGAAAAAATTAATTCTTAAAAAGGAAATGAAAATTGCATCACTATTCTAATCAAGAAAATGAACTATTGATCATGAAACTCATTATCCTTTGATTGCCTAAACACAAAAGAAACTTCAGACTAAATAGCATTTGTAAGAAGTAAAACTAAATCAAATGACATCAACTTTATATTTCACCTCACCATTAGTCTAGCTATGGCTTTTGAGTAATTGGTAAACAACTTGAGCAACTGATATCTAATTGCGTAAAATAAACTAATATCAAACTACACCATACTTTAAACCTTCACCATTAGTCCAAATTATGGCTTTGGGAGGTAACCTAAAAATGACATGAGAAATTTAATATATCTAACTTGTTAAAAGTAAACTAACATCAAAACTACACCATACTTCAACTCACCATTAGTCCAAATTATGCTTTCGACATTGGTTTCGTGTAACAATGCTTATTTTCTTTGTTGCATCAAAGTTCATGAAAATCTAGAATCAATTACTCCATCAATGTAACCGATCATTTGTATGGGCATATAATCTTTTGGATCATGTTGCAACAATAGTTGCTGAAAGTATATGGACAATGAAATAAAATGTGTGATAGCATATATGTGGATATGAAATGATGTTCCTTCCCCCAACTAAAGATATGATAATGAAAAAGGAGTGAGGAATTTTTTCAAAGTTACAATTTTAGCATTCTAATGAATTACATGACTAAAAATTAGAAAACATACCTACTTACCTTAAATGTGGATGAGTTGTGTATGTGTAGTATTTAAAATTTGATCATATATTTTCAAGTGGTCAGCTGGCAGGAGTCATGGATAAAGAGATAAAGATGACTTTTATTGCTCCTACTAAAACTTGTTGAACTGGCCTAAAATGTTGGGAAAATAATAGTCTTCATGTTCTCAAACTCATTGCACAATTCCCACTATGTGAAAAGATGTTCTCATGCTCTAATATAGTAGGAAATTGTTACTTAGTGGCCATCAATGGATGCCACTAGTCAACATTTAGAACTCTCACCATTGATGACAACAGAGTTTTAAGATGCCCAAACACATCTTAATAGGGGTACGAATGATTTTGCTGATGCCAGTCACTCAGAAGATCCGACGGTCACACATTAATGTATTCCATTGTTTGTCAAAGATGAGAACTGGCCATTAAGGCATGCAAGCCCTCAAGGTGTTTTTACAAAGAACTTAGACCATGTTGACCATGGACTCAATAATTTGTGTACTGAAGCAGGCTTATTTATGGAATGAAAATGACAAGAATGAAAAATGAAATGGAAGATGGCAATGGAGAATAGAAATGGAAAATGAAAGCATGTGAATGAGCTTGCTTTTATTTGTAAGCAGAATGGACAAAAAAATGGAAAGTGGATGTGAATGTAAATGGAAGATATGAAGTGAAATGAGGCATTTCTGTTTGTTATGATGGTGGATGATGGAGACAATAGTATCCGAATTTTTTTTTTTCAAATGTTTGATTCGATTTTGGTATCAACATATTTTCTTGTTGCCGTATCATCCTCTTATGAAAACAAATTGGCTTCTTAGAGAGACACCATTCTCAGTCATTTTTCCTTCCTCCTAGAACTCGAAAAGCTAATACTTTTCCGCAATGAACAAGACATCAAAGGAGAGAGGGTGATCAACTTTCTAGTTATGATATTTACACACAAAACTAAGAATCAACACGGAAACAAGTTCTCAAAGGAAAATCAAAAGAATGTCATACTTTGGTTTTGGAATTAGTGCTTCTCAAGTTGAATGTTGCTTCTTTTTCACAATTTATTTCATTATTTTCTCTATTTCAAACTCTAATGATGTATTTCTATTGTACAGATTCTAAGGAGACTTTTCCAACGATACTTAAATCATCAAAACTGATTTTGTATGAGAAAGAACATTTGGAACAATGAGGTTTTTCAAATCATGTGAATTGTGGAACAAATCATGAATTGGACTTAGCCGTTAATTGGAGAACAAATTATGACCGGGACTTATGCCTATAACGTCGACGGTTTCGTAGCTAAAAATCTTGAACAAAAGTTAGCCATTCATCTTTCATCATCACCCAAAATTAATCAATACCTTCTGCAGAAGTGAGCAAATAACTTATTCAGCTTCATTGATTCAAAATTATTGATTTTTTTTTTTTTTAAATAACAAAATTGAAAAGAGAATCATAATTTATTTTATTTTATTTTTTTAAATAAATTGAAAAAGAGAAGTGCAATTTTTTTTATTTTTAAATATTATATATGTTACATTTAAAAAAAATATATATATACATATATAATTTTATTAAACAAACAATTTATTAAATAAGAAAATTAAAAATAATAAAATCTGAAAACATGAATGCCATTATTAAAAGAACATAACGCCCCCAAATGCCATCTCCATAATGTCTCCAAGTTTTTTTTTTTTCTACAAATGACAATAACAAGCGAACAATAAACATAGCCATGTCCCTACACGTTTTCCAACCCAAGAAGAAACAGCTTAATGATATGATTTGTAAATTTCGTGTTAACGTTCTGTCATAACGAAGGTACATTTTCCAAAGATTCTGTTATAAACCCACATTTGTAAAGGAAAATATTACACCTCTCCTACGTCTATCTCATCAAAGATCCGCATTAACTCAGCACTGCATGAAGGTTGTGTATCATTGGAGCTGCAATGCTATCTTTAGGAAAACGTCTTTCACTATTTCTATTGACAATACTTGCTCCAAGGCCATTAATCCGTGTTTCGTGTTAATGAAAAAAATTGTCATTTTTTGGAGTAGTGCATGATTCATGATTTAGCAACAAGCATGAAAAGGTGGCATTAGGTTGGTTGATTGGTTTAACAGAATTTTTATTTCAACTTGGATTCTTCTTTCTAGAGACTGTGAAACCGAATTATCAATTCAGTAGTGCTGCTTAAATTCTTCATTAAAACCATTTTTCTCACGCGGCAAAATGGGCTTCAAAACCCTAGAAATTTTCTGCATCGCCGCCATCTCTGTGAAACGATTGGTTATTTAATTGACCATTTTGGCGAAAAACAGATGTTTTATTTTTTTTCAAATTCATCTTCCGTTTTTGCCAAATCGTGCTTTCAAAGTTTGACGTTTTTTCCGTGTTTTGCATTTTTCCGTTTGTGAATAATTTTAACAAGATTCTTAATCGTTTCCGGACCGGTAGCACTCAAGCTTGTCTTCGCCTTAAACGTAGAGTAACGTTCGTTTCTCTTGAATCAATCTAATGCGCATTTGTCTCCTCCTTGCGATTCGCTATCCCAACACCAAGACGATCAAGGTAATTGTTCCATTCTCCTTGTCTCGCTCTCGATACTAATCTCTAATTCACCTCTATTACCAAGAAGACTTGAATCGCTACGTTTAAGAAGTGTAATCATCCACAGCATCACTAGCATTACTTACTAACCCACGGAGGAATACTTCTTGTGGTTATACAAGCTGTACTATCAAATCCAAAAGGCGACTAACTCGCTCGATACTCATGTTTTTTAACGGATTAGTCCTGTTGTTTCTCACAGCTACCGTGTTTCACACCTAGTAATGCCAAGTATTGTTTATGCGCATTTTCCAAGTTTAAAGTGTAAAACCACAAAATCGTTCGCTCATGGTTTAGTAATCTTGATTTCAAAGTACATAACTTCAAAGAGGTAAATGGCTTATGGCAGTAACGTTTTCGTTTATTTATTTATTTTTTATTAATTTATTTATTTGTTTTTATTTGTTTTGTTAAGTAACCACATGTTATATTTTTAAAATTAAAATACTCATATATGTTTTACTAAACAAAATGATTTATTGATTTTTTTATTTGTTTTTGTTAATAAAATTACACGGTTGTATTTTCAAAAATTAAAAACATATATATATATTTTAATAAAACAAAACAATTTTTCAATTTTTTTTTTTTTTTTGGTTAAAATGATAAAAACAAATTTTTTTATTGAATCAATTGAAATGATGAAGTTGATTTTGTTCTCGTTTTTGTTTTTAATAAAATTTTTTTCCTCGATCTCCGTACTGCGACAAAGTGCGTGAGGAGACACACTAAGAATTATTAATTTTTTTTTTTACACACAATCATTTTTCCGATTTCCCTAGACCACAAAGTGCGGAGGAGAGCATACTAAGAATTATTAATTTTTTAGATGTAAGAAATAAGTCTACCTAGTTGCGACTTCAAGAATTCGCTCAAATGTTTGGTCAATTTAGTGTGTCCTAAATTGCTAACATAAATTATCAACCAGTGATTCGTAAGTCGATTACAAGCATTTTACATGCAAGATAACTTATCTTTACTTTTTGTCATGGATTTTTATGAAATTTAAAATATATGGCGAGACAAATATTCAAGACAATGATGTCCTTCTAATGGTTTTCCAAACATCAAAATAATTTTAAAACACATAATGACAAAATTAATTCCTAAAAGTGAAATGAAAATTGCATCACTATTCTAATCAAGCAAATAGTGAACTATTTATCATGAAACTCATTATCCTTGCTAATGTTCAAACACAAAAGAAACGATTAAAGAAAATATTGCAAGTAAAGTAAACTAAAATCAAAATTAATATCAACTCATATTCTTACCCTCACCATTAGTCTAGCTATGGCTTTTTATAATTACAAACAACTTGAGCAATATGATATCTAATTTGTAAAAGAACTAATATCAAATTACCACCTGTTACTTCAATCTCACCATTAGTCTTACTTATGGCTTTTATAACTTAAAATGACATGAGAAATTTAATACATTCAACTTGGCAAGAAAGTAAACTAATATCAAATTACACACTCATACTAACCTTTCGCCATTAGTCAAGAAATGGCTTTTGAGGTAAATTTAAAAATGACATGAGAAATTTATATATCTAACTTGGCAGAAAAGAATTAATATCAAACTACACCATACTAATCCCTATTAGTCCATTCATGTCGTGATAACTGAAAATGACATGACAAATTAATATCTAAATTCAATTACTAAAGCAAATGCAGATCGAATAAACAAAACAAGAATGAATTAAACAAAACTACAAAAGTAAATTAGCAGTATGACAATATTGATTCCACAAGTCATTAGTCATTATAAAAGTTGTGCAATGCTCAACAACATCAGAATTAAAAGCTAAAAATTATGCTGCTTATGATTTCGTAAAGTACCATATGAAATATGACAAAACAGTAATTGAAAACAACTTATTCAGAAAATATGTAAAGCCTCCTTGACAGCAGGCCCTCTGCTACTAATTTGGTGAAGTCTCTTACCTTTGAAGTTGTAATCAAAACAACACTGAAGAACTGAATTTTCATTAAAAAGAACTTCACAAATCTACATCCCATTCCATCTTTGAACTTTTGTTACAAAAGACTTTCACTACTTTTTTCATTACTTCCTCATTACTTTTCATTACCTATGATAGGACAAAGCTTCTCCTATTTATAAAAAATATGAGGAGTCATCTCATTAATGGGAGTCCATGAATTCTCCTCCATCTCTAGAGTTACAATCAAAATAGGAAATGATAAGACATGTCTTTCTAGAGTTTCAACACAACTAAGGGGATGAGACATATCCCTCTTAGAGTTTCAATACAACACATGCGAGACACATATCTCTTCTTGATCCTACAATCTTCAACCAAATTTAATTCTGCCTTAGAGTGCCACATAAGGTTTTCTTAGAAGTCACCTTTTGACCCACACATGTCACAAAACTCATAACACATATATAGATATATGAAAATTATGTTAATTTCTTTCTAGTTTTCTAATCATAACCACTTAAAATACAAAATAAATAACTTTGGAAAACAAGGATCCTAACCTACATATTTATGAAAATGGGGAGCACATGTAGGGTTTTAAGTCAAATGGCTATGAATAAGAGCTAAAATGGCGTGATACAATGGGAAATATGAATGAATATGGAGAATAATTGAGACCTGAAGCAGCAACATTATTGCTTATACCTCATCTCTATGGGAATAATTATGCTTCCCCACGCCATTGAGAACAAGCACGACAACATTAAAGGAGACTTATATCATTTGCAGTTCTTGCCCTCAATCATTGTCCTCTCTCACTTCACTCGTTTACGTATCTCTCCCCAATCGCCCTTCGATTCAAATTAATATACCTAATGAAACACAATACACATATAACCATAAACACAAAGATGCAAGAAATAACACTTTTCATTAATATCACAAAATTGAATTTTTTTTTATAATGGAAGTTAAACTAGCTAGGTGCTAGTAGCTTATCTCAAGAAGACATGGTGTACACAGTGTTTCTAAACACCTGCCTAAATAGGATCAAGGCTCATATTCATAAAGAAACAATGGAAAACCCTAAACATCCAAAATTAACTCTAGGAGATGAACATCAAATTTATGTTCCGTCATATAAATTGGTACATCAATTTCTCGTGTCGTAACTTTCGCATACTATCTCCATTTGACACACATGACACATCGTTAGAAACATCTATTTGAAGAATACAAATGTTGACAATAAATATCAAGTTCAGAAAAAACTCATCTCCTACCAAAGGCTTCATTCCAAAAATGTCGTTTAGGGCCTCAAAACAACTCGAAGTTTAGGACTGGCAACTACTTAAAATAGTAAATTGTGCTACAAATTAAGGAAACTTGAAGAACAAAGAAATGGTAAACTCACAATAGGCAAATGGCCACCAACATCCACTTGGATCACCTTGATGTCTATTGATTGTGTCTACACCCATTTTCGCTACACGACCATTCTAATGCTTGCATGTTTGGGCACCCATTATCACCAAAATTTGGTCATCTAACCATTTAAAATTAGATGGACTAAAATACACCATGTAAGACCAATTTTTACCAAGAAATCATTTT
Source organism: Pinus albicaulis (assembly GCA_034641835.2). Lineage (NCBI taxonomy): Eukaryota > Viridiplantae > Streptophyta > Pinopsida > Pinales > Pinaceae > Pinus > Pinus albicaulis. Next base: position 494,246,185 of record CM076580.1, on the reverse strand, counting down.
CACTATAACAACTAATTTAATAAACCATTTTCTTTAACTTATTTTTGGTTAAAACAATAAATCCTGGCGTAGAAACAACTAACAAATCCTTATTTATTTGATTTTAAAATAGGAAAAATTAATTAAACCATCATTAAATAATATTCGCTTTCATATCTAACCTAATTATGATACATAATCAGAGCATCGTTATTTATCTTATTTTTTCTCTAGGAATAATTAATTAAATCATTATTTATTTATTATTCTCATAAATTTGACTAAATCACCTAGAAATAATTAAACAAATCATAATTTTTTAATCATTTCAACTTATCATTGAAATGATAAATAAATAATTTATTTCTTTATTATTTCTAAATAAAGGTATTTAATTAATTTAAATACTTTTCCTCCAACAAAATATAATAAAATATTCTATATGTGCTAGATCTAGATCTTGGTTAATAACATTTTTAATATTCGCCATTATCGGCTACATAACTCAATATTTTTTATAAATAGGAGGGTTTTACATTCATTGGGCTGTTCTCAAATTAGGAACAACTACACTATTGGGAATAACCGAGCACACAATGGGAGCTATAGCCATATACATCATGCATATGTAAAAATACTTCACCTTTAGTTAAATATTCAACAACAACCCTACATGTTGTTTTTATAGACCAAAAGGTGGACAAGGATGATTTAGCCATAAAACGTGGTGTATTCAATAGATATGTGCAAAGCCAAGATGGAAAAGGTTGGATACACACCAGGGTTGCTAGGACTCCCATGTTGAATTTCCAGGCAAAGGAAGTGTTTGATATTGTCACTTCTCCTTTTCGTAACTAGGCCAGAAACTCGATTTCCATGGTTTTCAAATTACAAGTAAATTTTATGAAACACATAGCATAACTTATGAGTGTTTTACGTGCACCCTGGAACATTAGTAGAACTTATAATATGAATCATATGGTTTACATTAGGAAAACACAGATTTACATAAAGAAAGGCTTCAAATGAGGCTTAAACTATGCAATGAGACAAGAAATATGAAATGGCACATTCAGGGGCTCAAGTAGTTTTTCATTATATTTATATCTACAAATATTCAAATAGAAAATCACAAATCAAAATGGGATCTATATGCAAAAATAACTTTTCAAAGATACTTCTCCTTGGGGATCTCAATGAAGATGAATAAAAATGAATAGATATGAGATTCAAATTACAGATCTACAGTAATATTTTAAATTCTTGAAGAATATGATACACAAAAGATCATATCTGAAACAGAACATGTGATTGCTAGCCAATCCATGATCACCACAAGCAAGGTGAGAAAGGAGTCCTTCCAACGGAGATTCTCCCTCCAAACTGCTATCAAATGTACACCGTAACTTTTCTCGAAAGAGGACATAGTTTCCCCAAGTGAATATGTCGAAGAAGTGGTAGAACACTTTTGTCCTAATGCGAAGACAAGAATCTGAAGTTCAAACCGAAGAGGAACTTGGTGAGGTTAAAAGACACACCATGAGAAGAGACACCTAAAACAACCAGATTTTGCAGATATAAAACTCACTTTGATGTACTATAGACACCCTAATAGGATTTCCATCAGAGACGTAAGATGAGGCTTACCAACAAAGCGTATAGTGGTTCAATGCAAGACAATCTCCCCCCCAAGAAATCCTCAAGGAAGGAGGGAGGATTCTCAAAATAAAAGAAACCCTCAATATTTTTTTGTTAAACAACCTGGTAGAAATAAAATAAGTTCAAGGAGACTAATTTCTAAATATATTCAACAAAATTTTCTTTCAAATTTTCTCCTTCTTTATAATATGAGGATGAAAACCTTAAACTACCTTGAATCACTTAGGCCTTCTTTCACATGAGGTCCCTTCTTCTAGAATCGGTGGTTATTCCCAGGAGATACATTGAACCTAGACAACATTGTAGATTTGGTCCATGACTCAAAGCGTAATTAGCTCAAACTCGTTTTCACAAGAAGATTTTTATTATAAAGGCCCGTATTCATTCCTTTTCACATTGGCATGTATTTATTCTTTTCGCGGGGTTTTTTATGTTCCTTGCATTTTATTCATCATAAAATTAAATAGAATGAAATGTTCCTATTAGCTTTCAATAATTAAGAACATTGTGCCTCTCCAAAATTGTTTCTTGTCCTCACAATCGTAAGGTGAGGCCGCAAAATACCCTCTTGGTGACACCAATACAAGATACATCCCTCCATAAGCCAAGTGCTCACCAATACATCCATGTCTTGCTCCTCCTATGTTCTCATGAGATGCAAATAGGCCTATCCCACATGAGACAATAGATCATATGAAACAAGCATGTTTTTCCCCATGCTTCCCCTCAAACAAGAAATAAAGTACATGGAGAGTAGCTATCCCATGAGGCACATGCTATCCTTCCTCCTTCTTACACATCCCTATAAATTATAAGTATTATTTAAGAGGAAATCAAAACAATGTGCTTGAAAATAGAAAATTGCACATATGGAGGTGGGTCATAGTCCTAACATGTGAAAACTAACGTACAGCATCTCTATTTACCAATGTAGACATGGTGGGAAGGGGTTTTCCCACCACTTACTTGAAGCTCCTACAACATATCACCATGTCTGAAAGTGTGATATATAAGCTAGCCAGGCCACCCATCATCTTGCAAAGCCTTTTTCTTCTCAAGGGAGTGGCCCACCTAGAAATTTTTAATTCAATATTGGCCAAGAGTGCTCACATGATATAACACTCCTCCTTGGAGTCATGGCTTGCAAAAAACATGTGTATACACAAAATCAGAATATAAAAACATATGTAATATGATCATGTTTTTCACCAACAATCCCCTCCATCAATGGGAGTGGCATGGATCTATTCTCTTCGCAAGAAAAGAATGAGCTGATTTGACTTTCCTTTTTTTGCCGCTTCCATGCCAAAAGTATCATGTGGAAATTTTCTCCCCACGTTGCTTCAAAACATAGCATAACAAGTGGCCATCCCACCACCTACTTGCTGCAATAAGCTTCTTCAAAGTTTAAAAATAGTGGAGGACAATATGTATGCTGAATATGCTTCAAACAACACATATGTCATGCTCCAAATTCTCCCTTGTGAGAGATCCTTCATGACACAGCCTAACACATGACCTTGCATAAGAAAAACATAATATATAATACAACAACCATATAAGGTTCTATCCTCTCCTTAAAATACAAATGAATTTGGGAGATTACACCCAATGGATACAAATCTACCTACTGTAATTTTCTATCCTCCCATGTTTACACAACATGCTGACATCATTAATATTATGATATAAACATGTTCCCTTATGCCAATCCTACCCAGAAGGTTACATCTTCTCCAAACCCAAAGTACATACATGATTATGAGATCTATTCGGAATATAACATATGTACATACATCATGGATATGTAAGTAGATGTGTATAGACATGGAATTCATCATGGAATGTCCATACTTTCTTCTCATCAACCAAAACAAACATGCTCTTTCTTATGCATTATTTTCTTTTGAAAACACAAGCATGAGGCAAGAAATTAAAAAACCTTTGGGTACCCAAATCACCGAACAGAAACCAGCGGAGACCACCTTCAAATTTAGATGTAAGGTTTGTATGCTACTTTATTTAATGCTTTACTTTGCCTCACCCATGATGAAAGCAGCTGTATATTTGTTGCCTTAGGAAGCACCTATCATGTTGTAACACCTCCTTATCCCACTTAAGGAGCAAGCATACTTGAAAATAATTCTGGCCCATATTTGCCGCTAAGCTTAAAGGTAAAAAAACTTTTTGGGAGTTATGGCCTGTAATTGTAGAGTAAGAGAGTAATGAAATCATGAAATAAGATGATTTACATAAGCATGTTTACCCAAACTCTTCCAATGTTGTGAAGTTGGTTTCCTCTTAGAAAGAGATGTACATTGACGTGTCAAGGTTGAGGGAATACTTTGCCTTATAAGCCTATCACGGAACCTTGGTGGAATTCTTCTGGCGTAAGGAGACATCAAGGCATAGATCATGGAAGGATGTATGTACTGATGTGTCTGATTTTCTTGAAAAGATCACTTTCTCTTTCTCCTTCTTTTCCATTATTATACTGAAATAAAGAGGGGCAAATGTTTCTTACCATGTGAAGCTTGCCCTCTTTATTGCCTTTCCAGAACATTCAAGGTCTCATCCTTTGATAGTAATGACACATGTTACCCATGGATGGTGCCACAATATTCATAATGAGACCCTCTTAATGAGAGATGATCAGATTACATGAGTGAAAATACCTTCCATGCTTCCATCATGTTAACCCGTTAATCACCTTCCTAGGTGTTTCAACTTTTCCTTCGGGTAACGGATAGGAATGAAGTTGGCCCTCTTCTCATCTCCTCTTTGTGTCCCCATGGTTTCACACCGTATTTCAAGGGGATTTTTAAATTCAAACTTTTGAGATATTCAAGAAAATACCTCTCATTCAGTCCTTCAAAACCATTGAGGTTCGGGATCTTCTATAGGTAGAAGTTTTCTAGCCGGGGAGTGCTCATTGAGAAAGAGGCAGTCTAGAAAGGAGAAAAGGTTTCACTCAAGATGTTCACTACTCATCATTTATTCTCCATTGCTTCATGAATGAAGCCACTGAATGCCCCTAAAAGGAATGGTGCTTCCTTTTCTTCTCATCGTTTGGTGACAACATAAAGCAACTTTAAGGTTTCAATCAACAACATACAAGAAATGCAGATTCCCCACACAATGTGCCTAAATGAAAACAAATGAATTTTTAATCGTTAATTTTGGTGACTTAGAAGAAAGAGTTTTACAAATTCACAGTTCTCCTTCAATATCGAAGGTCGTTCCTTCAAGGTTAAAGCAACACTAGTACAAATTCTCCACCCTTTCAATCTCTTTGAGATCTTCTTCAATACCTTTCATGGTCTAGAAAAGGACAGTGAGATTCTCTTCTCTATCATTCTTCTGTGAAGTGGTGTGAGCCATGCTCTTTAAGCTTTTTTTGTACAATGCATCTTTGTCAGGCAGGCCATGGGTTTTCTTCTCTGTCGAAACTTTTGGTAGGTCTCATTGTAACTTTCTTTCTCCTTGAAACCTCTCTAGGAGTTTTCATTTTCTTTCTTTCTTTCTCTCTTTGTCCGTTCACCTCCTTGAAGAGTGCTCTTCATGATCTGGAATATGATGACGTAAAACTCATATTATTAAGAATTATTACCTTCCTTCCTTGTTTTCTATAGAACTTTGGCTTGAACAAGGTGCCTAGCCAATGATCTTGCTCGATACCACCGTAATGTTCCCAAATTAGAACAAATACACTATTGGGAATAATCAGTTATTATTAATTTTTTGGAGGCCATATAAATATACCCTATACAGATTTTAAAACACTGAAGATTTCAGCTTAAATATGTAACAACAACTTCCGATACAACGTTTTATAGGCCAAAAAAGGTGGGGAAAAGTGATTATTATTTAGGCCCTAAACGTGTGTATTCGTAGATATGAAAATAAGATGGGAAAAGTTTCGTGACATAGGGTTATGAATGACTCATGTCAAATTTCAGAAAATCAAAGGTGTTTTCCTATATTAAACAATTCCTCCTTTCCTAACTAGGCTAGAAAACCTTAATTTCCATTAAATTATGCAAATTTGTTGAAGCATGGATAGAATAATTTCTAAGGGTATTAATTGAAATAATGTTGGAAAATGAGTATGGAAACTTAGAATATGAATCATATGGTTTACATTAGAAAATATAGATTTACATAAAGAAAGGCTTTGTAAATGAGGTGATGCAACCACAGAATGAGATAGAAAAGTTGAAAAGTGTAATTTATGACTCAAGGAAGAGCTTCATTATATTTTAGAGCAATAACAGATATTAATAGTAGAAATCACATATCATAATGGGATCTATATGCAGTATATTTTTAGCATATTCCTCTTTAGGGACCTTATAAGATGAATATGTTTATTAGATTTGAGATTCACACCACATATCCTACAGTAACTAGAAATTTCTCGATGAACACAGCATAGAAAATAAGATATGACAACATAACATGGATTAAGTTGTCAATCCATGGGACTGGCCACAAAGAAGGGAAACGAGTCCTTCCACTAGGATCTTCTCCAAAACTGCTTACTGCACGTAATAATTTGCAAATTTTCCGTGAAAGAGGATGTAGTTTTTAAGTCAACGATCACATGGAGAAAATTTTTTCCTAATGCTAAAGATAAGAATATGCTTCAACTGAGAGGCACTTTTCCAAGAGGTTAAAAGATACACCCATGAGAAGACACCCAAAACAAACTAGATCTCTCTGCATTTAAAACTCCATCATTAATTTTTACACAAACAGCCCACCGCAATAGGACCGCATTGTAGATGTAGGATGAGGCTTGGCCAAATGCCAAATAGTGTATCAATGTAGCATAATTCTCTTCAAAAATTTTTAAGGAAGGAGGTGACATCTTAAACAGAAACTCTCACTATTCTTCACAACAATTTATAGTTAGAATTAGGGGCTCAATACATCTAATTTTTAATATTTTCTCACCACTCTTTCTTGAGCCTTTCTCCTTTCCTTTTTATAAGACAGACATGTGAAAACCCCAAACCACCTTGAATCACTTAACCCTTTTCACATGAGGTCTTCCTTCTAGAACCCGTTGTCCTTTAGGAGACACATTAAACCCTAGACAACAATGTAGATTTTGTCCTCTTACCTGTACCAATAGGCTCAAACTGTTTACACATGGACCATTAAGGTGCTTCGTATTTATCCTCTTTTTCACATTGGGCATGTATTTATTTCTTTGATTAAGGTTATCTATTTCCTCTCACATTTTATTTCATCAAACAAAATTAAAATAGAATGAAATGTTCCTATTAGCTGGGCTAATTAGGAACATTATATCTTATTCTTCACTTTATCGCTTTCATTATCATGCTTTGACTGCCCTATCGATGCTACTATTTTCGTTTGTTTTTGAGCCCCACGCAGTTCAACACATTATGACTTTTCTAATCTCGCAGAGAGAGAGACTTCTAATCGAAGAATCGAGGCCTAACCAAGAACCCATCCCATTGGGGACCTGTGAATTTACTAGTTCCTTTTATCAAAATATAATATTTATAATTATTTAAACTTGTCTTCTCTCGCTGCGACTAAGGAAAATTATCATTTATTTTCACTATTTAACTACTTTTACCACATAGATCTGTTTTTTCCGCATTTCACCGAATTCATTTATCGGAGATCTAAAAAAATTTATGAATATTTTTGTTATTAGAGTTACTTGTTATATATAATAAGCAGCTTCCCTTACGACATTTGTGTTAAGAATACGCTAGTGACACAGCACAGTTCAGGAACTCAAATGAACTTAGCAAACATCAAAGCCTAAGCAGTCCTCCAGATTTTGTCACACAAGCATCACTGTTTTATCATCATTCCCTTTTCCGTAAAACTTGTGATACAGAATGATCCTACCATTTACATTTAAAATAAAGTGAGAAATCTTTCAGTTCCTAGTTAATAAATTTCTCGTTAATATTATCGTTAGTGTTTACATGCACTTTACATTGAATACTATGTATTTTAATAAATCAAAACATTATAAAAATTATCCAAGGTGATAGAGTACCCCAGGAAGGGTTAGAAAATTTGGAATTTGGGAAGGAGATTACCTTGCATCGTAGTGGGATAATTTATTATCACTCTGAAAATTGACAACTAAAGATGACATTATTAAATGTCAAGCATAAGTGACTTTTGGGGCCGAGGCACATTACGTAATCAAGAATTTAAAAACTTAAGGTTTAGAAGAAAAAATTAAATTGCACACTCAAGTATCCAAAGCAGCTCACGCACATTTTTCTTCGATAAGCACACCTTTGAGAGGCTTTCAAACAGCCATGTGGAACCTAGAGTGGAAAGTCACTGTGACCACAAGGCACACCCAAGATATTGATCCGACACTTCTGAGGCTGCCCAAGGACAAATGTCAGCCTTCTTAGACGCGATGAGCACATACGGAATAATGGGCACACACGAATACACTTTCTCTTTTAAGCACACCATCAATGTACCAAGAGAGGGAAGGATTTTTAATTTATATATAAAAAGACATCAAGAGATGAACAAAAGGAGAGAACATTGTTGAGCATTCAAAATTGCTTCTGCCAACTAAACAGTTATGTATCCATGTATAGAGAGGATTTTATTGTCGTCACCCAATGATCCAACTTTGGAAAAGAGGTAGGAACCTAGCCAACGAGACTTGATAAAAACATCCTTCCACTGTGTATTACAACTCTTATTTCTATGGTGCCTGGAAAGTGTGTAAATGTTTCTCTTTTTCCTACTAGTACACAACAAGAGGGACAGACGCCACCTTTGTATTATTCTCGTTGTTTGACCGATATGAGCTTTATGTTATTTTTTTTAGTTTAGATTTTATTTTCTCTCTATATATGCATGTTATTTCACTATCTAGTATGTCGATTTACTAAACATGTTCACTAAATCATTAAATTTCCTTGTTTAGTTGTATACTGAAGAAATTAAGAGGAAACAAACTACTCCTTTTTAACCAAGTGCGTATTGCACACTCAGACACCAAATCCACCAACATGGTGATTGGAAATTCCTCTAATTTTACTTCTAATTAATGTGGTTGTGCTTACAAGAGACTCTTTCTTTTCTCTCAAGTTTGGCTTAAATATCCCTTTCTTCTTTCTTGCATGTTCACCTTAGTGAGAGCTCGAAGCCCGTGCTCCTAAACATTTGTTCCGGGTGAAATTGCACGGCTTTTACATAGAAATATGTGCCCTACCACGTGTGTTTAGCAGGACCGCGGGAGACCACGCACCGTGTGAGTTTTACGTAGAAACTAGAGGAAATTTTCTCGCTATTTTCTTTCTTTTCCTATTTGTATATGACCTGTTTAAGTATGGGGCACTAAATTGTATTATGTGAATAATTTATGTTTTTCGAACTTAGACACCAAAAAACACAGGAAATTACAAAAGTAAGTGGCCTTTAACAATACATGCTTAGCTAATTTTTTTTTTCATTTTTTTTAGTTTAAAGTCATTAATTTTAGTTCAATTTTTGGCACTAGTATTCGAGACTATGATTTAATTATCCTTAGAGAGAAAGTAATTCATGTTTCTTCGCACCCTTGGTGACCTTAGCACCCCATGAACACTCTCTTCAATCGATAATTTTCCATCTCCACTTAGTTGATTATTTATATTAATCAGGAACATTGTAAGTGGCCCATATCCACACATGTTTTGCTTTTAGCAAGTGAACAACTAAACGTAATTTTAAAAGGGGATTTTAAAAAGGATCACCGTACATCCAAATGTTAAATTATGCGATTTTTCACCTCTTTTCACACACCTCAAGCACCTTATGAATCAACCACCTTAAAACTAACTTAACTAAACTCATTAAATTCTACCTGTTGTAACAAGAGAATTTATAGCGCTAAGTTAGGACCAAGGGGGTGGGCACTAATAAGCTCTTGGTCAGCTTTATATCTTGAAATACAGAAGCAACTCTTTCTTAGGGGAAATTTTAAACTGCTTATCCTCCATGAAAAGAGAACTCAGTGCCACAGACCCGATCTTAGAAGGAGTTAGGCTCAAAGACGCGTGCGCATTATTTCGGGGGCTGGCCCAACCTATCTAGCACTCGTATATCGTAAATAAATTGTCGCGTTCAAGACTTAGCGTTAACGCGGAAGATGGTACTTAGTGAAAAATAGCATTGTTCTCATAGGTGAGATGAAAGTAGCAAAGACCAGATCCTCTACTCTCACTCTTGGTCGCTTTTTCTTTGCCAGACTGGGCGTCACTAGTTCTTTTCTGTGATGTTGTGCTAGCATTTTCAAGATATATTTCGAAGGCCCAACGAAATTTCATGATGTGAGAATGATTATGTATTGCATAACTTGAGTATCATACGAAAAGGCAACAAAAACAATATTTTTTATTGACTTCCGTCACATAGGATTAATCTAAAGGGACAATTTATCTTTCATTTTCACATTGTTTTATGAATGCGATCGCATTTTTTTCTTTGATTAGAATATCTATCTCCTCTCAAATATTTCCAAAACCATACTTATTCGATGCCACAATGGACCCAATGGGACCTCGTTGATTCAGACGTTTTTTGACCTCTTTCGCTATTACTTAGAGGTTCTGTGTCTTTCATTTAGGTGTCAAAGACAGAATACTTCACCTCGGTTGTCTATCCTTTGTTGGGGAATAATTAGTTGTAACTCGTTCTGTCACTCTGTAATGGCACCCTATTGATTTGCAGCAGACATTCTATCACTTCCACAACTTAAAGGTGAGTAGCACTACCTATTTGAAGTTACGTAACTACAAACTGGTGTACATTGTAGTAAAAAACCTATACCCAATTCACAGAACATTGTGTCTTCATACAGAATGGATAACAATTAGAAAGCTACCCTTTTCATATCCTTAAATCGAATAAATTAACCAAGCTAACAAACGATCTCTATTGCACACAACTAAGTATCACACCATGCCCATGAAATTCCTCGTACATTCCAAAGTTTGAATGGAAGTAGCTTAATACCTTGTGAAATTATGTGATGACTTCACCCATGGTGTTAATCAACAGTACTGGGGCCGACGATACTATTCAATCGAGACTATTTCAACGCACTATAATCGGGCTAGCCATGAATGGCATATGGAGCAACCAACTACTACACATGGAAATTTTAGCACCATCGCTATAAAAGGTTCCCTTAACTATTTTAGCGCCCATCCAACACATATTTGGCTAAATTCTAAGTTTTCTTCTATTGATCTAGAATTTAACTTTAACCTTACTTGAGTTTTTTCAAATGTGGAATTATATTATCACTTAGTTTACTAATTTTAATGTAGATATTCACCATTTTTATGAAAAATTTATCATGGTAAGCTACATAAAAACAAATTTATATAAAATTTCAAAAGCAAATCTTTTCACATCTTTAATCTTTGACCCTTATATTATCTCTTTTAAGATTTTTTATGGTTTGCGCTAAAAGCCAAGTTTGTTAAGGTTATCTTTATGAAAATAATTTTGTGTATGTTACTATTATTAACTTTACCAAAAAATGTCAGGTATGTTACTATTACTAACCTATTTAATTATAATAATATTAGCCAGAAATATCATGTATGTGTTGTTATGTATTATTAACAAGACAAGATTGGCACAATTTAAAAGCATATCACCTTTAAGTATACTGTGTAATATGGTTGAAAATGAAAAACCCTACAGATCATCCACTTTATACTCATATTGGATATAAATTTAAAATATTTGTGGCCCTACCAACCTTTCTTGATTCTTTAACTAAACAAAATTATGATGATCTTGAAACACTTCGCTTAATGCTTTTTTAGCATGTCAACAAAATTTAAAGAATTTTGAGTAATATCTTTATGGATTTTTACATACCACATCTACTCTAGTGGATGATAATCATCATTATCACCACTATCAATACATACATTTTTTTTACTTCTAATTACTTTACAACATATTCATTTTTTTCTTTAATTATAGTTGATATGTATTTTCCGTTTAGAAAGTATTTTTATTTTTTATTTTTAATTTAAAAGGCACAAAAACATACAAACTTACACATCCTCACTTGTGGATGAATGAGCCCTGCCTTCTCAATTACTAATACTATTTATTACAAATGTTTAGTTTTTATTCTTGGAGTGTTTAAGGATATTATATTGAAAGAACATATCGACATTCATCTACAACTTAGATTCCTTACATTATTTCTATTATCATGAATATTTATATTTATGTATTAAATTTGACTTGTGAATAATATATTCGTAAAAAATATCTTACCCAGTATAAATTATTTAACAACATATTAATATTGTGTTTCTTACTATTATCGACCATTTTAAATTGACACTAACTACTTTTCCTATGTTGAGTACAAATTATTATACTAGTAATGTTGGCACCATCAAATTCAAGAGAAATATTTTGTAAGTCTAGTTGTGCTATTCAATGATCAAAATCATTGTTTTATAAATTAGAGTAAATAAACAAAAAAAAATTGATTTATATCAATTATAATAAGGAATATTAAGGGAAAACTCACTTCAAAGAACAATACAAGTGTCTAAAATTTTTCATTACGTTTAAATGGTTTATACAAATAGAATACTTAACAAGCTACTCCACTATTGTTTTGTTATATCAAGTTTAGAAGATGTTGCTTTAAGTGCATTATTGTGTATGTTATTATTATTAACCTATTTAATTATAATTTGATATAGTAAATATTGCATGTAATAGTTAAGATCATTAATAGTGATGAAGTTGGCCCAATTTAAAGTCTATCACTCTTGGCAACACTAGTATATGGTATGGTTGAACATGAAAATCCTCTTAGATCATCCGAATTTTACACTATTGGATTTAAATTTCAAAATATTTGCACTACCAACTCCTTGATTTTTTTAACTAAACAAAATTATGATGATCTTGAAACACTTATTTTAATGTTTTTTGAGTACAACAACAATATTCTAAAGAATTTTAAGTAATATCATTATGGTTTACATACTATTATACTATCTTAGTGGATGAGCAATCATCATTATCACCATCATTATTACATACTATTATAGGAATTTTTGAACTATTTTAGAGTCACAGAGAAAATATTTTTTCTTACTATCAAATTAAATGTTGAAATGAGAGTAGTAGTATAATTTATTTATTATTTAGTCTTTTTGTACTTTGTGTTAAAAACTAAGTTAATTGAGACTAATGAATAATACATTAATATGTAAGATATATATTAAGTATAAAGTTATTTAATGACAAAATTATATAGAATGTGTCCAATATATACCAAGATAGATTCACGTTTAGATCCATCTTGTAAATACGGATTTAACATGAACTTGTGAGGACTAATTTTCTTCACTTGCAAACATTTTTAAAGTGTAAAATACAAAGTGTTGTGTTTTCATTGTTTAACTTGTATTTTTTAATGCTAAATAGAGCATATATGTCCAAACAAAAATTTTAACTAATAAAAACAATAATAATAATAAAATAAATAAAAATAAAAAATTCCCATATAGTTACATATGAAGTTGATTTTGACATAAATTAGTTAACATAGATCTTCAAACAGTTTATTTGAATCTATTGTCTCAAAATATTTTTGAAAAGCAAAAAGATTTAAACATCTTATTCATAATATTTTTTTTTACTTCTAATTATTTTAGAACATATTCATTTTTCTTTTTCTTTTTTACTTCTAATTACTTTACAAATATATATTTATTTTTTTCTTTAATTATAGCCCACAAATATTTTTCTTTCTATTTAGAAATATTTTTTACTTTTTTTATTTTTAATTTAATAGGGGCATTTAAAAATGAACAAACTTACACATCCCCTCATACTAGGTTGTAGTATAAGTCCGCTCAATCATAAATTAGAATAGTAATAAAGTAACATAACTTGATTATTTTCAAATACAAGAGGAAAGAGATAAAATTCGACTAAACTATTTATTACAAATGTTTCGTTTTTTATTCGGATAAGCTTAAGGATATTATATTGAAAGGCTATATTAAGGATATTATATTGAAAGAATATATTGACATTGATCTAAAACTTAGATTTCTAGCATTATTTCTATTATCATGAATATTTAGTTTACGCATTAAATTTTATTCAGAACAATAGATTTTGTAAAAAAAAATTACCTAGTATAAAGTTATTTAAAAATATATTAATATTGTGTGTTTTTACTATTATCGACCATTTTAAATTTATTAATTAACTACTTTTTCTTATGTCGAGTACAAATTTATTATACTAGTACAACGTGTTGGAAACCACTTCGCAACTATAAGAGAAATATTTTATGTCTAAAGTTGTGTTGTTCAACGATCAAAATCATTTTTTATAAATTAGAGCGCAACAAAACAACAAATTTGATTTATATCAATTATGTCAAGGAATATTAATGAAAACTCACTCAAACATTATTACAAGTTTCAACATTTTTTCAATAATCATTAAATGGTTTAGATTAAATAGAATACTAATTAGCTACTCTTATTGTTTTAATAGACCAAGTTTAGAAGATGTTTCTAAACGCATTATTGAATTTGATTATGCATATTTGATATGGTGATAGTCATGTTGGTCAAACAAAGTTTTTGAAAATCTCTAACATTTTACATACTATCATGTCATTTATATCACTACATGATTACATTGAAATACTAAATAATATAAGACTTTCCAAAAATAATATGAAGAGAATATTTGATATACAACAATATTGGAAAAGTAAACAAAATGTATATTAATAGATCCTTAAAAAATTACATTCATGAATCATATAAACTTAATCTTAAGATATCAACAAGTAGGTCTAGAACAACGCCTCCACCATATTTATTTATCCTAGTCTTTCCAATGTTATTTCTTTGGCATCCATGCCCACACTATGGCATTAATTTAGCTGCTTTTGTTATATGTCATCGGGATTGGTATCCAACATTCTCTAAAATGGTATTTCCTCTAAATAGATTCCACCATTCAACCTTTACATGAATATTCTCACTTTCATTATCCCAAAGATATTGAGATGATTTTTCCATCCAAATCATCTCTCCTCGCATCCTCATTTCGATTTTTGAAATGCCACATCTCGAAACTTAGTATTCTGTGATTCTGCTCATTGTTGACCTGTGATACTGATGGGTGTTCTAGCTTTTTGAAGAGTCTTCATTGATCTTTTTAACAAAGAATTTTGGTAAGTTTATGAACAATCTTAAAGGAGCATACATGTTCCATATTCTTCAACTTGATTATTTTGTTTTAAGAAAACCAATTATCCATTACAATTTTGCAATATTTATGGTCGCTATGGTGTGTGCTCGTGCTTGTATGTGTTGGTGTTACCAAGAATACGGATCCTGTCCATGTTAATAATGTCGTAGTTATAGAATGCTTTGAGGAATTATGTATCTTATACCATGCTTTTTAAAATAATATTCCTACCAACTCATGTCTTACATTTCTAGCAACAGGTGGCAGGTCATGGCCATGGTTTCGACATGATTGTGTTTGCATGAGTGAATCAAGACAAATCTTTAATACCATTTTTATTTATTTGTTCCATACCCTTTCTCACTCGCAATGGCTTTTCCTATACACATGCTGAAGACAATATTTCTACAACACACATCTATCGCCAAAAGTCGACCCCTTTTCTTTCATCTATTTTTGTTTAACATTTTACAATTTTTGTTGTAGTTATAACTTGTTTAACTTTTTTATATGTCTTTGTTATATGTATATCAATTGATTTTTATTTTTCATTACAAAGAGACGCATCCCATTTGTTTAAGTAATTTTATGTCCTATATAACATCCTATACTACCATTTTCTGGTGGTTTCTTGAACTTTTCCTTAACCCTTAATAACACCTTTGTTTTCCATCAACTTATTTATTATAATCCTACTCAAAAAATGTATAGATTATCTTCAATTCTCGTATATATTTCTAATAACTTCTTTTTTGCCTCCATTCTTCAAAAACAAATTCATTTCGCTAGTGTTTCACCTTCAACATTGTCATCCTCCCCACAAACATTAACTAGCATTCCTTTAGCAATGCACATGCTTGTCTTGTGCATTTGCATAGAACCTTTGTACACATGAATTCAACTCACATATTGGGAGTACGAGGCATGATCATGACAGTGAGGCTGTAACATGATTTTGTCTTGCAAATCTCATAACATCTCCAATGCACCTCTAGTGTATGTCAACCTCTGTTGGATGTAAGATAAAATATCATGTTTTAATACTCAATTTTTAACCACTATACATCCTTTTCACTATCTTTCCATGCACTTTATGTCCAAGCTCGTATTGAATATGGAACCTCACCCACCTTCACTCCATGTTGTAGAAGATCTCTTCCTGTTCCTATAGAAAATGTAGGAAGAAACATTTGCACCTATAAATGAATGTAAATAAGGTTAGTATTTACTCAAAAAAATTTTTATACGATCAATAATATTTGAACACATGCTTCAATGTTTTGATTTGCCTATTTTAAAGCCTCAACCATGATCTTCCATGGATGTATGTCTCTTCATCACATCGCTAATCAAATTTGGTTAAGTGACATCAATTATCAAAATTACAACATAACATGCATTAATCCTTTCCAAGAGCACAAGTTCCGTATTTTGTAGGTTCGATCGTTTCCTAATTTCAACGACTCGATCATTAATAAGGAGATCAAATATGTCCCTTTTTGCCAAAATTATATTTTCTCTCTTTCCTGCTTGTACCAATTTAACAAACAATTAAATCATAAATTGTAATTAAAAGGTTGAACTAGGCGTAAAGTGTGATTTTGTTATTTTCAACAAAAACAATAACCTAAAAAAGTAACATAAATGCAATTATTTAAATAGTATGGTAGCTGCATTGTATGTAATGAAACATTGTTCTCTACCATCTAGTGCCTACTACTAAAAAAATTTTTACATGCAAATTACACAAAAAAAGGACATATGAAGACCATGCAATTAGAGATGTTGATAGTATCATAGAATGCCAAATAACAACCTATAAGGAAAACCACCAAGTTCCTATTTAACTTGGAAAATGACATTTATAGTCTTAATGCATGTGTCCCCCCAATAATGACTGCAGAAATTTGTAGAAGTTAAAGAAAAATACAAGGGTCCATTGGGAAAATCTAAGAAATTTCAAGATTGTCACATAAGATGTTCATGCCCCCATGAAAAGGAGAAATTATATTTTCACTTAGTGAAGATGTTTGATGTACACATGAATCTAACCCTATCTTTGGGGAAATATTTATGGCATGATCATGACATTGAAAGGTAAATATGATTCTTTCGGCCAAATCCTTACAAGATTCCAATGTGCACCCTGCACAGTATCCCCAAATCCTATTAGATGTAAAGACATGATGTTTTAACACCTTCTCAATTTTAACCACTATATCCTTTTCACTATATTTCCATGCACTTTATGTCCAAGCTAGGTATTGAATATGGAGCTCTCACCCACCTTTCACCTCCATGTTGTAGAAGATCTACCTTGTCTCAATAGAAAATGTAGAAGAAACATTTGCACCTATAAATTAATGTAAATACAATAGTATTTACTAAAAAAAAAAAAAAGTATTATACTATCAATAATATTTGAACACATGCTTCAATATTTTTATTTACTTCATGTTGTGCCCTTAATCCATGATCTTCCATGGATGTATGTCCCTCTATCAACATCCTCAATCAAATATGGTTTGAGTGACATCAATTATCAAAATTTCAACATAACAGTAATAACCATTTCTCTCCAAAGACAATAAGTTTTAATTTATAGATTCACCCTTCCTAGCCCAACAACCTGATCATTAATAAGGATATCAACATAGTCCCTTTTTGCCAAAATTATATTTTCCATTCTAGTTTGTACCAATTCTATAAATAAACAATTAAATCATAAATTGTAATTAAAATGTTGAACTAAAGGAAGTGTGATTTTAATATTTTCACAAAAACACACATCTTTCAAAAATAATATAGATGCAATAATTTAAATAGCATGGTAGTCATATTTATGTAATGAAACATTGTTCTTCACCATCTCAAAAGCCTACTACCAAAAAGTACTTTACATGCAAAATTAATAAAAAACATGTATGAAGACCATGCAATTAGAGATGTAGATAGTACTACAGAATGACAAATATCAGCTCATATATCAACCACCAAGTTTCTATTTACCCAAAATGACAATTTTAGGTCTTAATGCATGTGGCATTAACACCACGCAAGAAATTTGTAGAAGCGAAGAACCAAACATGGTCCATTGGAAAATCCATGAAATTCCAAGATTGATGCTACATAAGATGTATAAAATCTCATGAAAAGGAGAAATTATATTTTCTTAGTGGGGATGTTTGATGTTTGAAACTGATAATCAAAAGCTAAATAGAGGTTTTCAAATAAAAGTTTGAATGGCAAATATCAAATTTCATATCAAACTACCAAGTTCTCATTTAACTTTAAATGACACTTGTAGTCTTACTCATGTCTATGTATAATGATCATAACAAATTTGGCAGAATTTGAAGAACCAAAACATGGTCCTTGAAGTTCCAAGATTGATGCTACACAAGATGTCTAAAGCCTCATGAAAAGGAGAAATTATATTTACTTTAGGTGGAAGTGATGTTTGATGTTTGAATTGATAATCAAAAGCCAGAACTAGTGTTTTTCTTTAGTCACAATAGTGCAACCGTAAACAAATTCAAATTAGAGTTTTTCTTTAGTTCAAAAGAAAAGAAATCAACATTTTGGCGATTTTTAGTTCCAATGTTAGCACTCCACCTATACTACTTAAGGATGCTATTATCAGGATGGATACAAAGGGATGTTAAATTAGGTTCCTTTAAAAGAGTATATTTGAGTTTTCCCACATTTTTATACAGAGAAGAGTCTTATCTTATGCATCCAAAAATTAGTGAAATTGTTTTTGGAAGTTTCAACTATAATAATAAAATAGAGAGAAAACAATACCGTTAAAAAAATTGTGCTTGATATTTTTTAAAGTTGCATATGCAAGAATTTAACAAATATATATACTCAATAATACATTTATCTACAGGTTCAAAACTATACAAAGACAACATTTAATTTCCATGGATCAAATAATTATGATTGGGATTATTAAATGAAACAAAAGGAAAGTCATACTAATATTTTCTTCCAACTTAAGCACAAATGAGGCTAAAAGGTCAACATATATTCAGACAATTTTTTTGCAATTATCATTGATCTCCAAATTGTTTCAAATTCAATAAAAGGGTACATCAAAGTTATAACCCTAACTACTGTGAGATATTGAGATAATGTCACCCCTATAGCATTGGTTGTATATGTGTAATGGTACTAGAAGAAAGCTAGTAATCAATAGTATCCTTTTTCTTGCATAATCACAAATGCATTGTGAAGAACAATACCGTATAATTAACCTTGGTGAGGGTGAAATCTGATATTTTCTCCTTTTGGAACAAGAACAAAGAAATTAGTGCATTCTATAATTCTTCTAACACAAATACAAGCACATTTCAACAATAATATTGGGTACTGTTAAAAAACTAACAAATGCAATATTTACTTCTATCACAAACACAAACACATTTTCAACAATAACATTGCAATATGAAGGAAATTTAACACATTATAACCTTCTTCTAGCACAACAACAAACATATTTCTAATAACAATATTACATTATGAAGGAACATAATTCTGTGCTAGCTTTTCTATCACAAGTAGCCCTTTTCTAAACAATAACAACATTGCACCTCAAATGAAAGCTAACAATCAATAGCATTCTTCTACCACAAGTATACATATCACAGAAGCAATGTTACATGGTCAAAGCATCTAGCACATGCTAGATTTTCCAGCACAAACACAAGCACATTGCCAACAATAATATTCTAAGGCGAACGAAATCCACCATATGCTAAATCTCTTCTAGCGTAAATAAGCATGTTACTCACAAAACATTGCAAAGTAAAAGGAAGCTATAATATCTTTCTAGAGTTTCTTCTAGTACAAATACACCCATCACACATAAATAACATTGTGGTGGAAGATATTCAATTTATGCTTGATTTACTTAGCACATTGCTGTCAACAATATTGTAGGGCAAACGAAATCCAAATGCATGATACATCTTTCTAGCACAAACACAAGTACATTTCACCAATATTGCATTGCAAACAAATCCAATGAAGGTGGTTATTTCATTCTAGCACAAATATGTACACGTTGCCAACAACAATATTGCATTGAAACAACTATTGGCATACTTGGATTTTATTCTAGTACAAAAGAACACCAATATTGTATTGTGTATAAATTTAGTACACAGAATTCCTCCCACCATACACAAACATATTAAATATCAATATTGTAGGGTAAAAGAAATTATATCATGCGATTTTTTCTTTCTATCACAAACATACATATTTTCCAATCACAATATTGCAAGGTGAATTAGATCTAATACGTTGTTTGCATTATATCTCAAATACAAACATGTCACTAAACAATATTGCAAGGCTACTAGTCTAAATACACATTTCTTCGTAAACACAAGTACATAACAATATCAGGGTGAAAGAAACATACCGTATATTAGATTTGCTTTCTAGCACAAACAAGCATATTGCCAAAAACACCTTATACAAGACAAAAGAAATTGTGTAGTAGCATTTTTCTAAAGACAAAACACATATTGAGGTTAAGAATGTAGCACATGCCGTATTTTGTTAGCATGAACACAAACACATTACCAAACATTCTAGGGAAAGTAACCAGTACAGTTAGATTTCTTTTATAGTTAATGTCAACAATATCATTGTGGTAACACTTCTACTACAAACAATTGAATTGCTAACAACATTGTACGCAAAGAAATCTAGTGCACATCAGATTTCCTTCTAACGATACACAACCACATTGTCAATAAACTCATAGGAAGGGTGAAAGAAATATAATGTGAACGCTATAAGGAAAGACTTTCTAGCATGTAAAAATAACAAACACATTACAACATTTAGATAAAAGAAATTAGCACATGGTAGATTTACTTAAAGTACAACAAAAGCATATTGTCAACAACCACATTACAAAGAAAAGAAATTCAGGTGCATTCTGATTTCTTTCTACAAAATTAAGCACAAGGTCAAAGGCTGGTAAGTTGAAGAAAAGTCAATACGATGATTTACGTATACACAAACACAAGCACACAACAACATTGTAGGTAGCAATATAGCACATAGTATTTGCTCTCAAAGATAAAAAAGCATATTGTTGAACAACAACATTGCATGGAAAGATATTGTAAATAACCTCTATCACAAACACAAGCGTACTTCAACAACAAATATCGTAAGGTAAAATAAATTTAATGTACAAGTATTATATGTAGTACAAATAGAAGCATAATACCAACAACAATATTTCATGCAAAAAGAAATCTTAGAACATGCTATATTTCCTTCTAACAAATATCACAAGGTGAAGGAAATCTAACACGTGCTGGGGATCGATTTTCATAATAAACAACTAAATTGACAACAACAATATTGTAGATAAAATAAATTCAGTACAACTTAGCCCAAACACAAGCACATTTCCAATAACATTTCCAAGGTGGGAAGGAACGGAATACGTGCTAGAATTCATTCTATCATAAACAACCAAATAAAGACAACAACAATATTACATAAAAGAAATCTAACATGTGTTAGATTTACGTACAGTACAAACACAAGCACACAAGAACATTATAGGGTGAAAGAATTAGCGTGTTAGATTTGCTTCAACGTAAACAAAAGCATATTAACAACAACATTGCATGGAAAAGATATCTAGAACAACTTATCATACAATCACAAGCATACTTCTAACAATACTGCAAGGTGTTAAATTTAACTATTAACTTTACATGTAGCACAAATACAAGCATACTTACCAACAACAATATTTCATGCTAAAAGAAATTTAAAGCATGTTATATTTTCTAACACAAACACAAGCACATTGCTACAGTGTGAAGGAACGAACACGTGCTAGATTTCTTCCATAATAAACAAATCAAATTGACAACAACAATATTGTAGAGAAAAGAAATCTAGCACAACCTAGCCCAAAACATGCTAATATTTCCAATAAGTTGCCAAGGTGAAGGAAATTTGCTGCAAAGCAGATTTCCTTTCATCATAAAATAACCAAATAGTAACAACCATATTGCAAACTAAAAGAAATCTACGTGCTAGATTTATGTACAATACAAACATATGACACAACAACATTGTATGGTGAAAAGAAATCAGTTGTTAGATTTGCTTCAAAGATAAACAAAATCATATTGCCAACAAAAACATTGCATGACAAGATATCTGTGAACAATTTCTATCACAAACACAAGCACATTTCCAATAACAACATCGCACAGTAAATAAATTTAATGCATGTTAGCATTATACGTAGCACAAATACAAGCATACTACTAACAACAACATTTTCATGCTAAAAGAAATCTAGCGTTGCACATATTTTCAACACAAATACAAGAAATTGAAGGTGATGAAATTCAACACGGATAGATTTCATTTCATATTAAAATAAATCAAATTGACAACAACAATATTGTAGAGAAAAAAGAAATCTAGCACAACTTAGCCCAAAAACACAATCATATTTCTAACAATATTGTTACGAAGGAAATTCAACACGTACAGATTTCTTCTACTGCGCAAACAACCAAATAGACAACAATAATATCGCAGCAGAAAGAAATATAACATAGTTTCTAGCCCAAACACAAATATTTCCAATAACAAGTCACATTGCAAGGTAAGAAACATAAGGGGAGTGTTAGCTTTACGTGGTAGCATAAAATGCAAGCATACTACTAACAAAATTAAACAAAGAAACTAGGTATGTTATATTTTGCTTAATAAACATAAGCACATTGCTAGTAAGAATATTCTAAGGTGAAGAAACTCTAACACATAACAGATTTCCTTCATCATAAACAAAACTTATCAACACACATTTTATTGTGAAAGTTCCTTCTAGCATGTCAACAAAAATAGCAAGGAAAAAATGGACAGAAGTAGTGTTGGAAATATTGAGAGGTTGAATCATTATTTTCACAATTGTTATATTATGACCATTAAAAACACCAAATAAAACCAAAAATACAAGATGTGCAACAACAAAAATAATTTTTATTAATGAATTTGAGGACTTAAACCCAAGCTCCAACTTGTAACAACAAATTATTTAACTTCCTTTCACATATTCTATGAATTCATCTGCAAAGACACATTACCAAGGTTTCTCCTTTCCAAACAAAAATCTTGTCTTCATACCTTTTCTCCATGGAGATGCAATTGTTAATCCTCTTTGTTACTTTGGGACAAGTTGATCACTTATCTTATCTTACATGACTATTGATATATTCTTTCACCAACTCTTCTTTCACCTTTCTTCACATATCGTTTCCTTGTGATCTTTTTACACATAGTTCCTTCATCATAGAACAAGAGTTTCAAATCACTTCATGTTCTTTCACGAGGTCATATCATGTTGATTTCCATCTTGGTCAATATGTAGAAGATTTCAAGGGATATTGTATTCATGCTCATGTATCATTCATAAGAGTCCTTCTTCTAATTACGCTACAGATAGAGCATTCAACCATTCTATCCGCAACTATATGATGACATGATTTATTCCCAACATATACATACTTCTTCCTTTCTTTGATCATCTAGATTTTCCGGAAATCTTCATTTTCTTTTCTTGAAGATGAAAATACTTCAACCAACTTGACATGTTGTATATATTTGTCATCATACCATCATACTTAAACTGTGGATCCAATAATAAGGTGTGAATGTGAGATTTGGTCACTTTCTTGTTTCTCTAAGTAGAGTGTTGTTCTAACAATATTCCAATGAGGATCCTTGATGATCCTCATACCGCAAATGCTTTTTTCTAATGATGACGAGGGTGACATCTTCAACCGATACGTTTATTCTTATATGCTTTAATGAAGATGCCATTAGCTATTTCTTTCAATCATATGTCAACGTTTTCAACTATACAGACCTTCACTATGATATCCTTCCATGTTTTCTATGATGTCATCTCAATCTCTACTATAATGAATTTTATCATGATTGTGATGTTTACTTTTACCACAACTTCTATGTACCCCTGAAAACATATTATGTGAGAGAGACTCTTCTAATAATAGAGGTTTGGTCACTTCTTCCTTCTCGACTTCTTGTTTTTGGATCTTCTACTTTTGGTGACAGGATTTCATTTCTTTCCTTTTTATGTTGTTGTTAATTTTGAGTTAACACGTTCTTTGCTTAGGTTAGTTATGTCATTTTTCATTAATCCATTAGTAATCACATTAATCATGATGTAATTAATGAAAGAACATAATGATAGAAGAAGACAAGCTAACATAAAAGAACATAAGAATATGGCTCAAGCTGTGAAAAACCCTAAGATGGGGAAAACCTTAAATTTTTGTAGATGTCTTTATGCTTGATGCAATTTTTGCTTTTAATAACAAGAATCACATAAACAATCAAGAAAAAAATGTTGATAGAACATACCATGATCTACAGAAAGACACAGAAACAGATAAAAGTGTTGAAAGTTATTTACCAATAATAGGATGCTTCAACTAACAAAGACTCTTTGGTCGCCCAACTCAAGAGTGTGTCACAATAGCCTTCAAAAAGTCATACTGTCAACTCTAAAACAACCCCAAAGTCAATATTGTCTTAAAAGTCAACACAAGACATCACAATAAATAACATGTGCCTTGCTTTTCAACAATTTTTTTTTGACCTTTATTTTAAAGCAATGTGTACGTTTTCAAGATCAAGTTTCATCAAAATTAGCCTATTTGACCATGTTGACTAAAACAACGTTAACAACTTACAAACTTCTAAATGAAGACCCTGCTCTTTTTCTTCCTACGTGTGAACCGAAAACTGTTTTTAAGCTCGATTAATCAAGAGGATAGATGTGAAGATGAGTGAAAGTCTCTCAACGTTGACTTAATATACCAATCACTTAGGTGTGGACACATCCTACTGGTGAAAACCTTAAGGTTTAATTATTGATATTTGAAATTATAAATTAATAAATTCACAATAAATGTTATGTTTCATTTGATTAAGATCAATTTTAGATCGATCTTTACACCCTCCGAAAGAGGAACCTACTACAAATATTGGTATCTTCATCTCTATACTTTCAACATGTGGAGTTTGGACCTAGTTGTCCAATTTTAACACCCTTTCAACTAGGGGAGAACTCCATCCAATTGTGCAAACATCGTGCATCATCCCGCCGTAACTTGCTTTGTTGGCTCTAATTTCAAAACAAAAAGTGGGTCACCACAAAGACATCATTTCAAATTTATTATCCACTCTCAAAGAGAAGAAACCTTCATCGACTTCAAAGAGTCTCCTACCAACCCGAAGTTGCTTATCCGTATGCAAAGTCAAGAGGAGTTCAAACTCACTAGACTTGATCTCAAAGTCGAAGTGTTGACCGTGCCATCCTAGGTAGAGAGAACGACAATCAAGTGAGTCCATCAGCTCTTGCTACCAGTCTTCTAGCTTTTCCTACCTCATTGGCCAAATGAGAGGTACTTCCTATGAGAGTTTGAAACTTCAAATGGGTAGGATGCATACGGCGCAGACTGCGGGAGTGCTAACCAACTCAATTATCATAACTGTGGGCTTCATGAACACCAACAAGTTTCGGCAAGCCTAGCCTCATGGTTTTAGTCTTAGAAGCTATCCTCAAAGCTTGCCGTGAGCTCCCAAAGCTCATCGTCCAATAAGACCCTTAATAGGGTCGTTCCATGTGATACCAAGATTCTCATTTAAGGTTAGAACACATCTCCTTTGCTGGGCATCGTGAGAACATTCACAACCGCCTACCGGGCCTTATATGATCGAGCTCACGCACGTCGTACCATATCCCGGGATGTAAGGGTACCAACCATCAACATGCTTGGACTGTCTGTGAACATGGGTGATCTACACAAATGAACTTCAGTTATCACAAGGATAACAGCAGCATTCTAGCACATGCTCGAACAACTCATCGAAGAGCTTTCAACCAAATGACTTCAACAATGGTGCCACACATGTTACAACGTATTCGATCTCAGCTAAAGCCAAGGTCACCATTGAGAAGCTTCGTTCGAAGTAGACCGTGTGAAGTAGCATCCATATGTGCTCTTGCGATCCACCACATCGGCCAGCCTCAATTGGCACGTATATCCATGGAGTGTCATACTTTTGGCAGCAGTATCTCAACCTATTGTCTATCATGCTCGTAGATATTCCAAGATTTTCTTTGGTACCAACTCATGAATGTTTTGATCAATCATGTAAGTTGATCAAAGTGTTCAACGTAATAAATACACGTCTGCATGTGTCTACTAAGAACATCAGTGGCTCCACGGGAACATGATACCCAGAGGGATTTTCTAACACGGGCTCATTGGTGCTGCTGCCACTTCTCAACTTCTAAATTTGAGTTCCACGATGTTGACACAGCATTTACAACCCACCATACCGAAGCTTCATAATGTATTTTCATCGAGAGAGGAAAATCCTCGCCGCCCGTGCCGTACCTCCAGTGCCTAGGCATCAGTCCTAGGTCCATCTTGAACTGAAGGCCGAGCTCCTCTCACATCGATTAATGAGAGGGTCAACACCGTCAGAAGAGATCATCCACATACAACACCATCGAGAGTGCTTCGGGATGTCTGGCGGAAGAAGGTTCGGATCACATTACTTTGAGTGAAGCCCAACTCATCAAGTAGCCATTCATCCTCTCGTACCAAGATCCTGGTACTTGCCTGCACCCTACAGAGGCTTTATTCAAATCGTTACATGGGTGTCTTATCCGGACTTCGAACCCCGAGGTTGTTTCATATACACCTCTTCCTTTATCGCACCATGCAAAAATGTGAATTTTACATCGATCCGATGAAGACCTCCGTCCTTGCTTAGCAATATGGCTATGATTCATCGAATGGTGGTATATTGTGTGCTATGTAAATATGTCATCATAGTCTATTCTTCTTAATGAGAGAAGCCAACATGTAATGAATCTTGCCTTGAACTTTTCAAAGATTTAATAAGATCCATGCTTGATCTTGTAGAGACATTTTCGCTATGCTGAATCGTTTTGTCTCGTGTCTTGGGACCACATCCTTACATCATTCTTCATTATGGACGATACTCTTTCATGCATAGCATCCTTCCGTACTTGATTCTTTACGTCTTCAAAGGATCTGTGCTCGTATCGTACAATAGTACTCATGGTAGCTAGATACCCTTGGTATCTACCTTGGGCTTCTTGCTTTCACCGAATGTCCCCTTGGGACCATATGTCCCCTGGAAGATTCCCTAGAGTGTCCTTGAGCCATGATGGTCTCTTCCCCAAATGAAGGAGGTGTGGATCAACTGTGTCCACCTGCCCTTCAATATTGGGCACCTGCCTCATCCTTCAAATTTTTCTTGATTTCTAGGCTCACTTCATGATCTTCCTCGTATCTCGAAAGACAGACTACTTTTCTTCAGGAAGCATTGCTGGCAAGTGACAACGTGCACATTTACCCTCACCTACAGATTCTCATGCTCGACCACCGTAGCTCACAAACATTGTGGT
Source organism: Pinus albicaulis (assembly GCA_034641835.2). Lineage (NCBI taxonomy): Eukaryota > Viridiplantae > Streptophyta > Pinopsida > Pinales > Pinaceae > Pinus > Pinus albicaulis. Next base: position 494,218,737 of record CM076580.1, on the reverse strand, counting down.
CTCCTCCCGATGTTAGCTCTCTGCAACTTCCGTTTTTAAACCTGCTTTTGTTCTACATAATAAGAACATCCTCCCAAGGATGTCACAGAAGCATACCAGTATATCGTAATGTATCACGTTAGACATGAGATGTCTTAGACGTTGAGAGGAGAGGTCCCCCGTGGTGTTTCATTCGACAATTTTTTGCCATACACCTTCATGAGGAAGGGTGTCTAAACCCTCCGTGCCATAGTTCAGCCTTTGATGGATAAGATCACATGCTGTCATTTCCCAAAGTGACTTCTTCCCAACTCGGTAGAGTGTATTAAATTCTAAACCTAATCGTGATAGCTTCCTTGAAGCTCTTCTTCCATACAAGCATCATCAATGAATGCCACATTGAAACCTTTGTCTTTCATGTACGTACAGACATGTTACTCTTCTTCAAATTTGGCACATAGAGTACATATCCTCAAACGGAGGACTTGTGCTTGAGACAAGTGGAGGGTCATGCCTATCCCTAGTGACATGTAATTATCTCAAGGATACCTATGTATTCGTGTCTCTTTCTCAACTATACCGCGCAGTGCTTCTTGAACTCAAAGTGATGTGCCTTTGAGGCACCACCATTCACTCTATATCCATAGTGCTTGTGGATATGCATAGTAGAGGAAGATACAAGAATGAATTACTTTTTTTATCAACAACATTTGACTTTTCATGCCTGAGCCTTTGATTTTAAAGGTCGATCATTTTCACCGGAGGTGATCTCTTCTCTTTCCTTGAAACTTGTTGTTCTTTTCTTATTCTCATCCCTCCGTTTGTTGTTGGTTGCGCTCATCATCAGAGAATTTTTCTGAAAGGGCATTTTCAAAGATAGTGACCGGCTTCATGACAAGTGAAAAAAATTCTTTCCTTCTTTCTTGGGCTCGCTTCTTCCTTTGTTCTTTGGACCACGTAGTTCTTCTTTCTAGAATGAGCAACATAGGCAACATTTCTTTTATTTTCGTTAATTTCTTCATTCGTGTCTTTCTCTGAATGTGACCAGCGGTGATTTCGCTGTGTTGTGGGTATCATATTATTATTGAGAATGGTAGTATTGAATACCTTCCATTCATATTGGAGGCCTCCAAGTGGTGTAGTGAGTACCATCTTCTGATTTGCTCATTGTCTTCCCAATAGCCAACAGATTGTTCCCCATCCGCCGCCTTCGGTAAAGTTACAAGCTTGGACAAAGACCATCCTCGCTTTTCTTCAAATTCTTCAATTGATTCTCAAGAATAGCACCGTTTGCATTGTTTTTTGATACTGATCACCTTATCACATATCTCTTTGGATGTGCTTTCTTCTAGCCTGAATATGTAGGTCACCAAACTTTATGAATGGATTCTGGATTTGGCCATTGCTTTAATCTCCTTCATACTTTGGTTTTGGCACATATAGTGGTGGGATGGAGGTTTACATTTGTTCAAGACATATTCTCATGACATCAAGGTCTTCTAATTTAAGATTCAATATCATCTTCTGGGTTATCAGCTGTCCTTCCTGGGCCAAATTTTTGTCATCTCCTAAAGCCATAGTTTCGTGGAACCCATTTTTCTCTTGTGATTGGGTTACAATTAGGGCTTGCCCTCACCTCAAACAAGCACATGTAACTTATGTATGTTTTAAGTGCTCGATGTAACTTTTTTGCTTTTTACCAACAAAAATAATCATATGTCAACTTATGAAATGTCGATAGAACATACGAGTGATTTAAGGTATGACAAGTTAGAAATCGATAAAGTGTTGGTATAAAGACAAGTGTCAATAGGATGCTTCAACCAACAAAGACCATTGGTTTACCAACCCATCATGTGTCACAACAACTTCGTGTCAGCCACACCGTCAACTCAAAGTCAACCCTAAAAGTCAACGTAGGACAACAACAATAAAGTCAACGCACCAGCCTTAGTCAACCTTTGACCTCGATTTTGAAATAAATGTGTACTACCTTTCCAAGATCTAAGTCTCCACCAAAAATCAGTTTATTTGGGCCATGTTGACCAAATTCAACACCCAACAAACTTGCGTGAAACCCTAGTTACAAATACTAAGGCTCCTTTCCACATGTGAACCGAAATCGTCAGTGCTCGTACTAATCGTACGCAGGAGATGTTGTGTGGAGATGAGTGAAAAATTCCAACAACATTTATTTATACTAATCGTTGAGGTGCAGATATTAATCACTGTGAAACCTTAAGGCCGACTCCTACATATTTGAAATTATAAATACAACTAAAATAATTTTCTGGGCTTACCCGTATTAAGATCAATTTTAGATTTACTCCATACCTTCGAAAGAGGAACCTAACAATACAAATATTGGTATCTTCATTCACATTAGAACATGGAGTTTCAATTTATTGGGTTCAATTTGAACAAAACTCGATCACCTTTCTTATTGTCAAATGTTCAACATAGATAGAGAGATAGAGTATAATGATTCAAAGTCAAGCATCGATCACAATTTGAAGATCTAATCACTGCAACTTTAGACAAATGAATGACTGTATTCGAAATCGGGTAATCTAGTATGAACCGTATACATGTTATTGAAGAGGATTAGAATGATTAGGCCTACAAATCACCGTTAAGTGCATCAAGAACCTCTTCTCATGACCCAATTGAGCTCGACATACAAGGAGCTGCCTAGCCTCTTCATTTGATCAGTAAACACTCTTTAGCACCGTTAAATTTTACCAAACAAGGTTCTAACATGGCACTATTAGGCTGAGCGTACAAGCCCTACCGAATACCTTGCGACCTTCAGTATCAAACGTGACCTACATAATAAATGCGATATAGACACAAGAATTTTCTAAATTGCTGTGCCACTCTTCTCGTATGAAACTCGCTTCATATAACACTTGGATTCAGACCGTAGCAACTTAAATCATAGTGGTTTCCTCATTCCTATTCAGCTCTGGCCGTACTTCAACGATGCCTGCATCATTCTAAGAGCTAAATTTGGGTTTTCAAAGATTTCAAATTTTTTGACAGAAGAGAACCCAAACAATCAAACAATCCTTGAAGACCTTGGGTCGCCCTCGTACACATATTTAAGCAAGTTGATGGTGTAAAAATGTGAGGAGAAAGCACCTCTCTATATACCATCTTTAAGTAAAATAAGAGACGTGACCATTGGACTAGGTGAGGCCGGACGACACTTACATGTGACAGAAAATATAAATTCAAAAAAACCACTTTTCCTTATCCAAATATGATGATCTTTAGTTTATTTTGTCTTCTCAAGAGACAGAATCTAATGCCATAATTATTTTCCCCAAAGGAGCTATCCATGTGAGCTTGGCCCTAGTTGCCAATTTTAACATTCCCTCTCAACTAGGGAGAGTTCCACTCAGAAACCACAACCATGATTTCCATCCATCCTGCCATCATGAATCATCTTTGTATCTTTGCCTTCTGCTATGCTCTATCGAACATTGATATGAATAATAAAGAAGAACCTACTTAGAGTGAGTCACAAGACCTTGCCACTTCATCGACAAAGGTCATTCTGTTATAACCAAATAAAGAACTCTAATTGGACTTGATCTCAGTGATCAATTTGAAGAAACATCATTCATCCTAGACATAGGGAGAGTATAACACACATTTATTGGGCAACTATTGGTAGTGCTATGGTCTCACTTTTTTCAACTCATTGGTCAGAGATGATGTGCATTTCTATGTCCTTAAGGCGGGTAGGATGATACCGAATCAACAATAGAAAGAATGTATCATATCTTGCTCGGTTATTGACATAACGAAAGTGATGAACCACATCCCATGCTCACACATCACAACTATCGTAGGGAAAGGATGAACCACATCCTACACATATGCAAACTAATGAGTAGGGTAAAGGATGAACCACGTCCCATACTTATGTAAACTACCAAGATTAGGAAAATATGAACCACATTCTACAAACACAAGCCACAACCATCAATCGTAGGAAGGATCCCACACGTTGTGGTGTTGATGGGACCACGTCCCACCAACATGTCAACCACCAATCGTAGGGAATGGGGCTTCCCACATGTGGGGAAAATAACCCAACTACGCCCCACCGATACACAATGATGCCTACGGCATCTCTTCACCTGCATTCGGCAGAAAAGGTGAACTACCCGCCCGCTCACATGCTATGAGAAGGTGAACCACTCATCCCATGCTATGTCAATGCGCAATACGAACAGTGAATCACTCACCACACATACATGTGTCCGCAATCGCATGAATGTGAAACCACCTGGCCCCATGGTCGCTCACAGTTCAATAAGTACCCCAAGCCTTCGTGAGCTCTCGATCTCAATGTTCCGTCCAACAAAAGATCCCTTCATATAGGGGATAAAGCTGTGTCGTTTTTTGAAAATTAATGATATTGTCGACTTAATCACAATGGAAGCTCAATGTTTCTCTCAACATATCTACCAACAAGAGATCTTAGCAAGACCAACAATCATTTCTTGTATCCTCGTTACAAAGAGAATATTTCACCGTATCTTACCTCTTACTCAAAGAGACCACAACCTAAACTTTTCTTCTGAAAAGTACATCCACGTACAACTCGCTATCATGAGATCATTCCACCGTAACATGCCATAAAAATGTATGCTGTATTCATATTGTGCTGCGAAAGTGTATATGTGAAAATGCAGATTCTTTAACTCTTCGAAATATACATCAATGGTGATCATGTGTATAAATGGGATCGTTTGAGAGTTTCCTCAAATGGCCATGTTTGCCACCTTATGCACTCTTTTCTAACAGTTCCTTTGCATAGTCACATTTCAGCTTTTTATGAACAAAGGTGGACCTCAAGAGATGCAATACTTAAATGTGTTTCTACCATTCACCATACTATTGATCCAACTTTCTACAATGTGTACTTCGTATCATACTATCTTAATGTAGTCAGCCATTCATCTTCGTATCACATAAACAATTGACAGAGGAGAGGATTATTATCAACATCAATAGTTAAATCCAAACATCATAGTTCTACCTATTATTGATAAGGTAACTTTTCCATAATGTAACCATTCACAACTGTTATTAACTGGATTTTGTAGTTTCTTCCATCTTTTGTTTTGATGATCATTCAGTTTTTAATCATGTTGTCCATACGTAGAGATGCATTTGGTGAGGCAACCATCCATGATGGGAAGGCTCCTTTGCATTGAGGACTATTTCTATAAGATCATTCTTTATAAGATCTGCTTAAACTGTGTGATCTTCAGCTTATTGCGTTCTTAGAAGACATAGAATCTATCATACCTTTCTTTAGGACACCTTTGATTTGAGCTGGTTGGAGGTTTCAAAAGAGACTGCTTCATAGTGCCAATTCTTTCTAGTTGATCTTTAAAATATACCCAGTGTGCCGCATTTATCAAACAATAGTATTTTTTACTGAAGATCTTAGGAGCTTTTCAAAAGATGAACTATTCCACTGCCTTGTTCAACAAGATTATAAATACAACTTGAAATTTACAGGAGCTTCAACATATGATCATGGCTTCTCGGACTCGAAACAATACGTAATGATGCCGAGCTAGATATGCTACATATATAGAAGAGGATAGTGCAAGAGCGATATCACAAACTACTAAAGATATGATGCCATTACCATGATTGATTCTCATGGAATTAATGATTAATAAGTAGACCCGAACATGAGAAATTCGTAGCTGTTGCATGAGCCGTAGTGGAAGAGTGAGGATAATGCGATGACCGTACAAGAGATGGCATTTCGTTGTCGTATTTCGTAACGTGATGCTACCAACAGAGGCAGAAGCAAATGCGTTGTTTCCGGAATATGCGAAATATAATGGCGATATTAGTCAGATCCAAGGCTCCAGATAGTCGTAGAACCAAACGTCGAGAAATCTCTTATGCCCCCCGAAAGCAAGAGCCTGGTTTGCGAGACGACGTGCAGGCTTTCTGTGGTGAAGACTACCTTAGGAGCGTATTGATACCTCGTCAGCTTTGATTTCCAGAACATGTTTGTATAGAGCTAATGTTTTTACACTTTGGAAGATATTCGACGACTTCAAAAACGCTTTTTGAAAACTAGATCAAATTTTCACGTGAAGATACGTAGTGAAATCAATGCAGACACTGTGTATTTGCAATTGTTCCACTAAAGGTATGAGGATAGCTCTTGGATATGTCAAACACGAATTGATCTCAATCTTTACAGTTGATAACATATTTTTCAAAATAGACCTTGTCTCAGAAGAGGACCAAACTTGCCTGTTTCTGATGCCTTAGACAACAGGTTCAAGTGTCATCAAACAAGCTCTTCTTTCAAGAACGAATTACAGATAACATGCTTTTTAAAAGGAAACCATTTAATGATGAATCGATAGGGGTACTTTCTTTCTCTATATGTAGGATGTATCAACAGAGGTTCTAATTTTTTGGCTTCACAGAGACATTGTATCACATCATCGTGGAACAACCGAACCACTGCTACGTGAACATGTCATCATAGCAGACTTAATCAAAATGTTTGCATCTCCCATGTTATTGGGTAACGTATCAGAAGATGTTGTATCATCGATTGTTGTCTTAATTACAGAGACTCCATCATAAATCATTCATCACACTTATAGATAATAACTTTAGATTATATATGATTTATGTAATGCTTAACCATATACATAATCTCGCTACCAAGAATTGTCTGGAAACTTTTTTAGTGGAAGTCTTTTAAACTTAGTATTATAAAATGACATTTCACTTTCCAAACAAAGTAAATAATACTCCACCCATTGTTATTCTATAGAACATACCATTGATATTTAAGAGATAATAAATGAGACGAAGGTATTCTTCAAGATTGATTCAATCTCTAAAAAGAAAGATCATCGAAAGTATTTGTTGGACTTTAGCACCTTCTTTAATGATGATCTAGTGGAATAACCATCACGGTTTATCATATCAGGAAGACCTCTTCAAGCTCAGAGCACATCACAAATAAGGTCACTATTTTCTTAGAATCTTCTATAGCCCACATATCCAATTAAAAAATAGAATGCTCAAAAGTTTTTCTCGAATGACCGTTGTAGGACAATGCATGATTACTATTTCATTCTTATGTTGATACTACAATAATTCTGCAATTCTTCTCACTATTTTTCGTAACAGAACAAAGTCAACCAATTCCTTCAAGGGCTGATCAAGGAACGCAATCATATAAACTTCGAGTTGCCTCGAACTCCACCAAAGCAAAGGATTTTTAGTTCTTATTCGACATATAAATCATTTTACGTTCATGATACCTCGTAGTTTATATGATTCAGGCGAAAACATTCTTCCATATGTCAGTGATGATGATGTTAACCGAAGCTTGATTGGATAATCACAACATTTTCCGAAAATATCTTTAAAATTACTAACACACCTTATAAATACCGAAACATACCTCTTGATGACTTCTAAACCCTTTGGTCGTAATGATTGAGTTTTCTGAATTGTGCCTACCATCATTAGGCCTCGTAGAAGGTCTTAAGACAACATTGCCGTATTTTTCATTCTTGAACTCGAACTTGTCCTACCACAAAGGGGTCAAGGTTACTACCCAAATTCCTTAGATGCTTCTTAGTGATTTAACTTCGTTTGGGCTGTCCTCACCTTAGTTTTTGAGCACAGTATTAATTTTGAGTTAATATGTTTTTGCTTCGTTAGGTTTCATTTGCCCATTAATCCATTAGCAATCAAATTAATCATGATCGTACTAATGAAAGAACATAATGATAAAACAAGACAAGTGAAGACAAAAGAGAACATGATATGGTTTGTCAGGAAAACCTCAACATGGGAAAACCTTGATCAAATATCTATTATCAAATGTTCAAGAGAGAGAGATAGAGTACAATGATTCCAAGTCAATACCGATTTTCCAATTTGAAGATCTAATCATCACACTGCTTTAGAAAATGAATGACCTATCCGGAAATGTAACTGGTATGAATCGTATACATGCCATCGAAGAGGATTAGACCGATTAGGTTGCTTAAATCACGTACATCAGACCAATAACCTTCGTGATCGCTTTAGTTGATACATGTTAAGCTATTTCAGCTCTTTCCATTTGATCAAAAGTATCTCTATAGCTATGGCCAATATTCAAACAATGTTCTGCATGATATCGTTAGACCGTAGCTGCACAAGTTTCTAAAGAGGAATCAAGCTCAGCTTCAAACTCGACTTCATATACTCGTATCTAGGCCCACAACCTTTGCAATCACAATGGTCGTATGAACTCGCTTCCATATAGCACTTGATCTAGGCCAATGAAGCCCTAAATCATAGTGGCTTCCTTTTCTTCCTATTCTGCACTTCAAAACCCCCTCAACGATGCCCAAAATTACCTCATAGTGCGACTATCCTCAAAAGACTGTGGCTCCGTGACAAAAGAACCGAAAAATTGAACAATCTCAATTCTTGCTGCCTTAGACACATATTCAAGCAAGTTGATGTGAAATGAGCGAGAAAACACCCTTTACACATACCATTCGCAACAAGACGTGCCACTGGACTAGGTGAGTTTACACATAGGTGAGGCCAACTTTGATAATTTACATGGAGAAACATAAATTAAAAACTTGGGTTTTTCCTTTATCCAAATATGACGATTCTTAGGTTGATTTTGTCTTGAAAAAGTGAATTCAATGCTACAATTATATTCTCCAAAGGAGTTGTCCAAAGTGGAATTTGGACCTACTTGCCTATTTTAACAATTTTCTTCTGAGTTTAGACAATTACTTAAAATGCTCATATTCACTTTCTACAATACAGAATCTTAGACATGCTTATTTTCTTTGAAATTTTTTTCGAGACATCCTTTTTCGGCTATCAATGTATATGCTTGATGCTTGTTCACTTGATATAACGTTGCTTTTTCTTCAACTGCTTCTTCAATTTTGTATAATGACCGTAGATTGCTGAATGGAGTAGATTCTTTCCACAGACACTTGATACAAAGTTGCCCAATTCATTAGGTAGCATTGAGCACAATGGTGGTCATCTCTCCAACCGTACATTACTTCTCCTAGGTCTCGTAGTCGGGTCTTCATTTGAGATACCTCATAAGGTATGAGTACACCTTCTTCCTTTTGATACCTTTATCTAGTATAGTTTCGCTAATGATATAATTTCTTCAAAGTGTAGTACTTACAGAACAATTTCAACTAATTTTTTGCAGATTCCTTTTGATGTCTCCAACTTTGCTACATAAGGAATGAGAGAACTTTTGATCATTCAATATGATTTCGAGCTCTCATTCTCTTTTCTACATATTTTTACAGAGCTTGAGATTTCTTTAGTAGGTTTGGTGATTGAGTCATGACATATTCACTAATTCTATTTTCTCTTGAGGATCAAATTATTTTCTATCCATGTGAAGGTAATTCAATGACCCAACGAGTTTCGTTTTCCTCAGCAGAAGAAGTCATTGTAGACTGAGACATAAAATATAGAATACTTACCTTGCCAAGTGAAGATGCTTTATGATGAATTATTCCACTAAATTCTTCTTGATGATGCATAACCGACATACTACCTCATGTACCTAAAATTTCCGCATCCGTAGCTATTTATGCAGTTATTGCTCATGACAACTTATTACCTATATTAATTCAACATTATTAGATTTAGCAAGAACGTACACAAGATTTTTATTTAAATGCACATGGGCTATTGAGCTTTTGAACAAGAGCACTCCAAACTATAGACTTTTTGCAACCTGTACTGTGCAATTGGCTACCACCGAACTTAATTTCAAGGATTGAGAATATTGTTCAAGAAAACCAAGTTTCCACATATCCAGGGATTCTAGAGGCTTATCCTATCTCCATCATTCAAGAGAATACCACAGAACAGTTGATGCTCACAGACACAAACTCTACCCACCAACCACTAAGGGAACTAAATACATAAACCCACCTTCAATCTGTTGTCAGTGGTTCTGCATGAATTTCTTCCACCTCAAGTTGTCGCTATAAGAATTCCGACCAAAGAAGGGGAGTCAGACCACTGCAAATTGATATGCCAAATAAAAAAGGAGGTCCGTACCTGGTAGCTCAAAGGCATGCAACTTCACCTACAAGCTATTGAACTTTTCAAGACATATCTGTGATTCTAGAGGCTTATCCTATTCCACCATTAACATATAATATTCAATTATAGGCTAGTCTAGCTCTGCAGAGATATGCAACCTATACCTACCTGCCTACTAAAGGAACTCAATACATACAAACTCTACCTTCAATCTACAAAATGTATATCCAAAGGTATTTCTTCTAATTTTGAAGTTACAAGCATAGTAACCCCACCCAATGAAGGAGTCTGGTAGTTCACATTACAAATTGACATGCCAAATAAAAAAGGCTAGTCCAAAGCACCAAAGGTATGCACCCACCTACAAGCTATTGAAGGCGGATATCCAAGGATTCTAGAGGCTTATCCATTCACCATTCGGCTACAGAATACTTGGCACAAAGCAGCTTTGCTGCACTCTAGAGACATGCAACTCTACTCACCAAACAATATGGAATTCATAGATATAAGCCCCACCTTCAATTCACATGTTATAGTTCTGCTATATTTATTCCATCTTGAAGAAGGCTAGTAACCCACTCATGAAGGGGAGTCCAAGAACAACCTGTAAATTGATATGCCAAAATGTGTACACATAGTCCAAAGTTTCAAAGGTACAAAACTTCCAACCACGAGCGTTGAATTTGCCGTATACATTCAGATTCTAGAGGCTTATCCTATTCCACCATTCACAAGAGAATACCAAGCACAAACTATTCTCACATGAGATTTACAAAGAGTGTTAATATATTCTGTAGAATTACATGTTGAATTCTAAGGAGCACATTGATAACTAAGAGACTGTGTCCCTCCAACAAACAATATCAAGTTCAAAGCTTGGACTAGTCTTCGCCATGTTGCACTAAGATAACTACAAATAGGAATATATGTGATACAATGATAACTAAGGTCAGTCCTCCAATGGGTCAATATCAAGTTCAGGTTTGACCATTTCTTGCCATATTGCAAAAAGATAAATTACAAATAGAATATAAGTGATACATTGATAACTAAGTATGTGTCCCTCCAACAAAACAATATCAAGTTCAAAGCCGGGACTAGCTGCCGCTATTGCATTAAGATAACCACAAATAGGAATCATATGAACCTACACACCATGCTGCATACCAATATCATATTAAGATAACCATGTTTTTATATGCATACTACCCTACATGTTACACCTATTTCTAAGATCCGTGGTTATTTATGCATGGCTGTCCATGAACAACTTATTACCTATATTAATTCAGCATGATTAGATTTAGCAAGGAATGCACACAAGATTTTATTTATTTAAATGCATATGGGTGATTGAGCTTGGGATACACACTTAAAACCATAGACTTGTTGGTGTCTCACCTTCTTTGCATCCGCGAACACCTAGCTTAATTCTTAAGTGATTGAGAATATTGTTCAAGAAATAAGTTGCCAAATATCCAGGATCAGAGGCTTATCCTATCTCACCATTCAAGCAAAGAATATCAAGTACAAGCCAGTTTAGGCCCCAAAGATATGCAACCTACTCACCAACCACTAAGTGAATTCAGAGACAACAACCCCATATTCAACTATAGGGTTCCAAAGGTATTTCTTCCACCCCCGAAGTTGTTGCCATGCGTGTCCACCGGGGTGAAGGGGAGTCTAGGCTCATCGTAAATTGATAAGCAAGTAAAAAGAAGAACAATAGCTCATAGGTATGCAAATTTTCACCCACAAACCATTGGGTTGCCAAACATCCAGGAGTTCAGAGGCTTATCCTATTCTCACCATTCACGCAGTAGAATACCCAAGTTAACAAAGCAGTTGGAGGGCTCCGCAGACACAGCACCCCACCACCAGCCAATCGAGGAATTCAAGAGAGGCAAACTTAATTAACCCACAAGAGGGCTCTGCTATTTCTTCCATTTCGAAATTGACATGAATTTCACTCGTGAAGGAATTCATAGTTCATCGCAAACTGATATGCCAGTGTGTTAACATAGTTCCGCAGTTCAAAGGCATGCGCTTCACCTGGCGTCATTGAAGTTACGATATCCAGTGATTATAAAGGCTTATCCATGTCCACCATTCAAACAAAGAATGCCTGGTTACTGTTGTGTTGAGGTTCTTAGATATGCAACCTTGCCTACCAGCTACCATGAATTCATAGCCAAGATAAGCTCTACCCTTCAACTCACAATCGGTTCTGTGTTGGGTATTTTCTTCCACCTCAAGCGTTGTTAAATCTCTAATTAAAAGGGAGTCTGTGTCTACTGCAATGATATTCCAGCAAAGGCTAGTCTAAAGCCTAGAGTAAGTGGTAACCCACCTAAAAGCTACTGAAGTTATGGCATATCCGTGATTTCAGAAGTGCTTACCTTATCTCCACCATTCAAGTAGAGAATAATCACACATGCTATTACATGGAGATTTATAGCACAATATATTTTAACAATCATATGTTGATTTATGATACATTGATAACTAAGAATGTGTCCCTCCAACAAAGCCATTAACAATATTTAAGTCTAAAGTTTGGGACTATTTTTCTATATTGCATTAAGATAATTGCGATAGAACATTATGAACCTAAGGTAACCATTTTATACCAATATCATATTAAGACAACTTTTTTGTAGGTATGCATAACCAAACATACTACCTCATATGCAACTTGGCACTTCAGACCTGCAGTTTATTTATGCATGGTCATTCATGAGCAAATTTATTACCTATATTAATTCAAAGATGATTAGATTTATGTATGATTGTATAGAATATTTTATTTATTTAAAAGCACATGGGTGATTGAACTGGGACACACCTCCGTGCTACGATTTTGTATTCTGGAGAGGTCATCCCATATCCACTATTCAAGTAGAGAATACTCAAGACAAGTTAGTGGAAGGCTCTGAATAAAATATTACATCAAGCATTCCAGCATCACAACATGGATTTTGGACCTAGTTGCCTAAAATTAACACCCTCTCAACTAGGGAGAACTTCCATCCACCACAATATTCAAATATTGTGCACCATCTTGCTACAACTTTGCTTTAATGCTTTTATTTGTAACAAAGTGGCCAAATACACGCCTGATCGATATTCGTGCCTTAGAGTCTGAAATTTTATAAGACTCACAAGAGTCTCATACCAACCCGAAGTTGTTTACCTAATCAAATTGAAGTTGGAGGTCTGAATTTCACTAGACCTAAGAGAGTCATATACTAACTGGTTAATGGGCAGGGTCAAACTCACTATACTTTCTGATCCTGCATCAAGTGAAGGACTCATGCTATCCTAGACACAGAGTACTTTTAAATCGATGCTTCATTGGTCTTGCTATGACCCCTATTTCACATTTTCACTATTAGCCAAATGTTATACTTCATGAGTCTCGAAACCCACATAATGGCGAAGGAAGATGACCGCAGAGAGGCAAACCAAACTCAATATCATCACAATCCAACTAGGTTCAGGAAGCTTCAACCGTGCTGTTTTCTACATCAATAGCTACCCTAAAGTTTCCTCGAGCCCCGCAGCTCATCGTCCAACAAAGCTTCAAATAGGTCATTCCACGCACCTGAAGATTCTCGTGAAGGTTAGGAACTTGACCTTTCCTCAAGGGCTTAGTGAGAATATCAGTGAATGTGCCTACTGGGCCTTATGAGCCTTATGGCGCTCGTCAGTATCATGTCTCCGGACAAAGTGGCACTGCTGACAGATCGTGAATACGAGATTGGACAATGAATTTCTCCTGTTATCACGATGATAATGGTAGCATCCGGAAGATGCTCGCTAACTCGTCAAGAGCTTTTCACAACTAGGCGCCTAAAATGTAGCCACACATGTTGCAAATGTACTCACTTTCGTAGTGCTCAAAGCTACCGACTTACTTCTCGCATGAAGCAACCTATGTGAAGCAACATCTAGATGTGCTCTGTGATCCACCACAATCGCCTGCCTAATCGGCATCAAGACATACACGTAGTCTCAAATTCTTTAATAAGCTCATGGTTTATCGTGTATTCTGTGAGATATTCAAAGAGTTTTCGATACTCAAACTTGAATGTTATGAGGATTGGAAGCAAGTATTGGACCAACATTTTCATCGTACAACTTATTTTCCGGATGGATGTTCCTCGAAGAACATCAGGCTCTTGCGCAGTTGATGATACTAGTAGGATTTTCTTAGTATTCGTTTAGTAACTTTACAATATATTTTTCTCTTTGAGAGGAAAATCTTTACAAGTCTCTTTCCGTACCTCCAAACTCGAAGTAATGCTCAATCCTAGGTCTTTCATCCAACTCGGAAGCGATTCTTGCAATCGATGAATGAGAGGCCGCACCGTCAGAAGAGAGATTGTCCAAACAGAATCGTAATGAGAGGCTTTTTTTAACAACTCGTTGTTGTTCGGATCAACATTACTTTGAGTGAAGCCTGTACCATCAAGCAGCTATCTATTCTTCTCGTACTCGTTCGAAGCTTGCTTCAACCTACGTAGGATTTATTCAACTCGTACACATGGGTGTTCCATCTCCGGACTACTAACCCCAGGCGTTCCACATATGACCACATTTTTTATCGAACCATGCAGAAAACATTCTTCACATCCATCCGATGTAGACTCTATCCTTGCATAGCAAAGAAGGGAAATAATAGATCGGATGGTAGTATACTTCCGATCACAGCAAGTATATCATCATAGTCTACACTTTTCCTTTTGAGATTATAGAAGTACTTTGGCTACTCCTCAGTTTCTTTCTACATTTTACGTGTTGAAGATGTTGATCTTACTCCTCTAAGACCTAAAAAATGAGTACATATTATAGAGGTAGTAATTGACTACAGAATCACAAACATATCTCAAGGCCATGATCTTCAATCCTTCTCCAAAGTTGTGATTAACCTTTTTCTTCACATTCCATTCCAAGGATTCTAGCTACACATAGCTATAGAAGTACAAGATTCTCATAATATTCTTTCTTAACAGGATTCTACCAAAGAGTTGTCTTTCATATCAGACTGCTTTAGATGTATACCTTAAACAATTTTTCCGTACTTTAGTTCTAGATGAATACCATCGTTCATTATACTTGTGTTTCAAACATTTTGATAGTGTACCTTAGTACCCTAAGATGTCCGGGATCAACAATTTCGGGTTTTTAAAGCTAAATAAAACATCACTTTGGTTACTTGAGAAGAGACCTTCCTGAAGAGACATTTGCGACTGTTATCAGTCTTAGTTACATGAACAATTTTTAAAATAATCAATGGGGCAAGACGAGATACTTACTTCCTTTTGATCTTTAGAGGACTGTCATTTGTAGCTTCAAAGCCATTGGCCTACATCCATCTCTCTTTCCTCTCGATCTAGATTCAAACCTGACGCTAAGAATGAACTCATTTATGGCCTTAAAGAAAGAAAAATGAGACATAGCCAACAAGGCAACCTTGAGGGGAGTCTAGCATGACTTATCCACAAGAAATAGAATTTCTCCCAAAGCAACTGCAATATTCGCAGGACAATATATGGCTCGAACAACACCGTGAAGAAATAAAATGTACAACTAGTAAAGATATTTTACAAAATTTCCACATACCCAAAATTATGAATGTTCGAATACAAATATCTTCATTTGGTGATAAAGGCCATCTATTTCTTCCGCCTACAACAGGAATAAGAGCTACAAAATGACATCTTGCACAAGAAAGGTACCAAACTTTTTCTTTTTCTTTTTTATATTGAAAATAATCTTACCTTGAAACCTAAGTAGAATGGATAATAACATCTAAATTTTTATACATTCAATAATTCTCTTGAGATTGCTATGAGACAAATAATATGAGGTCTTTCTCTTTGCGTACAAACCGTTCACTCGTCGCATAGACTGAATGATCCAAATTGGAGAACAACAAGGCGTCAACCAATTTATCAAATTCAACTTAATCTTACAATACGCTAAAGAATCACGAGGCTTATGTAATTTTCTAACCCGATGCACAAGCCCTTTAATACGTACTTTTTTAGTCAACTTCACATAAAGAGATTTTCATCTGATTTCCTGGCCAAGCTGAAAGCAGAATATCCGATGCTACCTAAAATCTCTAACACTTTCCTTAGTGAGGAATGTGCTCATAAATAATTTCACCACTAAAGCATCCTTATCTCTAGAATTGGTCTCCGTGCTGTCGATGTCAGACCGCCGCCCATCCAACGACCGTTGTCAGAATGTTTTCATGTCACTTCCATCAGCACCTGCTGACATCTTTATCGCAGCTCTCATCACAGCGCCTTGATTTACTTTCATTTAAAGCTAATATACGTACTATTTTCGTAAATATTCGTAAAACAACAATTAAACAAACGCAACCTACACGATACAAGATTATTTACTAAAGCATAATACACAAGGACAAAGGACACATGATTTTGCGCAACAAATGTCCGGCGTAAAACCAATGGTGAAAACATGGCAATGTTTTGAGGTCATTATTAAGCAGAACTGGCTACTGGATACAAGGCAATGTTTTCCGTACGAGAATTTCCGCTAAAGCAGACTTCTTATCGTCGAGAGACAAAAAATATGTTGATTCAAACCCTTCGTGAATCATCGACCTTGTTACTTAGCCCATCGGAACCCTGCCAGTATCTTTCCAGCTACTACGTCAATTTTCCCTACTTCGTCATAATCTCCGTACAAGACAGTCGTACCTATATCACCCTAGCGTCTCGTTATCATACTCCTCTGCATTGTCTCCGTGCTATTTTTGGCCGGGGTTGCGTCCCTCCTTACCAGCCTCCTGCGTCACTCTCACAAATTGCCTCTTTGATATATGTATTCTTAATTTCAAATTCGAATATCCTTGCTGATTCTTCTCGCTCACTAGCACCGGCAAGCTCACTCGAAAATTCTCAAGAAATCAGTGTTTCAAAATTTCCATCATTTTGCTGTTGCTACCTGTAAAATCTCCAACTAACCTTTTCAAGTCACTAATATTTTTTTTCGTTGAGAACTAAATGGTCGTGATCAAATCACTAATCAATGTGCCTAATATTAGAGAATGCTGATCCATATCACCGAGAATATTCTCACCACATGTGTAATTAATTCTACCTTATTTTTTCAATTTCTAAGTTAGACCTAGGGTCCCTATTAAAAATAATTGTTTGAATAACTTTTTACACTGGTGACCCTCAAACGTACTGGGTCTTTGGAGATCTTCATGTGTTCTAGCCCTCCACAAAGTTTCTGGAGCTAGAGCACACACATCCGATGCTACCCAAAATCTCAACAAACTGCATCAATCCACACCAAGGACTCACCTATTTTCTCACTCGAAATTGCTTCCATAGTAACTCCACCCATGAAGGGAGTCCGTATTATGTTGTATAATTAATAATGAAAGTTGTGAAGATAAAGAGTCCGTAATAAGATAAAAATGGTTAGTACAATTCTCTATCATAACTGTGAAATTATACCGACCAAGACTTCCTAGAAAAGTATGTTCTGCTAGCTAAAGATATAGACCATCGTGTTGCTACCTGTTAGACACTTAGAAAGGAAAACTATCTACCTGCACCGCTCCTAGTTAATTTCCATATGAATGGTGGAACCCTTTAACCGCCCGTATGAGTGCTTTCACATACAACCATTTTCACAACTATGTCAAGGATATTGGCTAACAAGCATACCAATTTACTATAGTCATGGCCTCTAATTTGTAGTATTTTTCATAGGTCTACTTTATATGTTGGTTGTTGTTTTGTTTCCACATGGGAGGAAATCCTTTAATCTAGTAGTCAAGATAAGTCCCTGCTGCTTAAAGGACTGGTACGGCTTGGTTTCCCTAAGGGTAGGCCCAGTCCCATTTTCATCTTGCAAGTGCCCTCTCGGGAGCAAAAAACTTTCTGGACTCATTCCCAAGTCATCTAAACTAGCTTGGTTTCCTTTAGACATAGTTTCCATATGGGAGAAATCCTTTAATCTAGTAGTCAAGATAAATCCCTGCTGCTTAAAGGACTGGTACGGCTTGGTTTCCCTAAGTGTAGGCCCAGTTCCATTTTCATATTGCAAGTGGCCTCTCGGGAGCAAAAAACTTTCTAGACTCATTCCCAAGTCATCTAAACTAGCTTGGTTTCCTTTAGACATGCTACCTTTGAATCTTTTCTTGTCTGTATTGTTTGCCTGTATATTTTTTCCATAATCTAATAAAACATATCTGCTTACAAAAAAATGAAAATTTTGACAGACAACAAAAATTGATATATCTATTTAGTATTTAGCATTTATACTTGAAATTTTGACTTCCTCCTCGTAGTAATCTCCAAATCAAAGGATTGAGTCCACATCCTACAAAAGATTATGATTCTGACATGTGTGAAGATGATCTACATGCTCGTGAACTAATGGAAGGTAGGATGAATAGCCATGATATGGCCATAAAATTTATTGTTTGGGTATTCATGGGTATGAAATAAGAAATGTGAACATGGATGTCACTGATGCAGCTCAAGAAATTTTTGAGTGAGCTGTTTATGCAACAACGGATGTATGAGCTGCTATCGATCTTACAAAACGTGAATCTGGGAATACAAACATAAATAAAAAATTAGATAACTCGAGAGAAATTATCTTTGAAGGTGAAGATAAGATTCATGCATCACTTTTAAATTTTAATGATCAAAATGAAGGGGAATATAAGTGAATGGATTGGAAAGTTTTTATAAAAATATCAGGTCTAGAATGAATAATCATTTATTTGACATTTAAAGTTCAGGGAGAGAAATGGAGAAAATGTCATTTCCAATGGTAGTTTGGGTAGTTTCGAGGTCAAAGGATGATAGGTCTCGTGTAGATATTTCCAGCCAATAATATCATGGGGGATATAGTATGAAACCAATGCTCTTTTTTGAGGATAAGATGTCAATATTAGACAGTGTAACAAATTCAAGTCAGCATTCTTTCTCTCGCAAAGATAGTCAACCTATGGTTGACGACTATGATGATGAAGAAGATGAGCACAAAAGAAATTTTCTATGGCAGTCCAAGCCAGCAAAATACACCTCTAGGTATAGAAATTTTGGAATTAGGATTCCCAAATCCAACAATTTCAACATCTTGGTTATCAAAAGTATTTAATGATGAGAATATGAACCCTGCCCATCTCAAGAACATTGACTCGATGATAAAGTAGCCCTGAACACACACACAGATATATATATATATATATATATATATATATATATATATATATATATGGTGTAATCTAATTAAATATTGAATCTACTTTTAAATACTCATCTCATTTTCTCTTATAGTGGGATGTGATTGCTTGCAAATATTGTTGCTATTCAGTGCTACTGCTACTACTGAAAGGGATTCTCCTGAACCTTTCATTAAGACTCTTCGGCAGGGTTATGTTTTGGTAAGCATTTTCATCCAAGCGTGGGACTTGGACCTATTTCCCCTTTCCCTTAGCGAGGATTTGGTTATTTTTGCTTTGGATAAGAAGCTTGAGCCTTCGTTTAGCCAGCTTGATTGAAAGAGTTGGGTCGACTCACCTTTTAGCACACCAACAGAAAAAATTAGTGAAACAAATTGTGCAACTTTTTTCTGATAAGGCTCTCCTAGGCTACGTAGAACTGGAAAATCCAATGAGTATAGCACTTATTAACACTTAATGCTGGCTAAGATGGTTCATTCACCTTGATACGTATGAAAAGTTTAAGAGAAAAAAGAAAGAAAACATATAAAAAAGTGCAATTTCAAGAGTTCCAGGACCAACCGTATCTGACATATTAAGTAGAGACATTTTCTTCTTACAGCATCCAGTTCCCATTAAACACCCAGTGTGATGATTCTAAGCCTTATTTTCTTATGCAATCCATGGTTCATTAATCCCATTACCTTTATAAATGCCACCATTACCTCTACAAATGCACTGACAACGTAAGTCTCGAACATATATTTATAAATATAAAAGATATCCTCAAGGAAAGCAAATGCATACTTGGATTTGTTGTTTCGAGCCATTTGGTGGGAAACCAAGAACTGAACCCACAGTTCCTGCTGGTCCAGGCACATGATGTAGATTGTGTGAATGCAAACTTCGAGTGCAGTCTTCCTCCAGTTCTTCTAAATCACCATAACAATTACGGCCAGACTGCCTTGTATGGTATCCATCAGTTGTAGCTTCTCCTTGAAAAGGAACACTCCAGTTCTTCTAAATCACCATAACAATTACGGCCAGACTGCCTTGTATGGGATCCATCAGCTGTAGCTTCAGAGTCATGCATCGCAGATGATAGCACTACCATTTGACCTCTTTTCTTCGTTTATTCTTCATTAGTAAGAATCTGTTACAAACTAAAATATTGTTTTGCCTGCTCAAATAGGATAGGAATACAATTGTCTGCCCATTTAGATGTCGCCAATACAGAATCCATTTTTTTGAATTCAACCAAAAGTATGATAAAATGTCAACTTGAACTTTTTGAATACTTCAGTTGAATACATATCGATTATTGTGCATATTTACTTCAGTTGAAGTTGTGAAAATGTACCTACAGCAGTGTGTAACCAAACTGTTTGACAAAAGACACCACTGAAAATTCAGTATAAACTCGAAAAATTTCTAAAAATATATATAAACAATTCCAGGAGGGATTTTAGCATGTACCAATGTGTCTGCTCCATCATCGGTCCTGTTGACAGCAAATTCACCTACCTTAATACCCTATATTTTCAACTCTGTAGTGCTCTCTGACATCACAAGATGTATCAGTGAATCAGTTTCGCGGTTTTTTTTTTGGGGGGGGGGAGGGGGGGTGCCTGGTGGTTGGGGAAAGGAACAACGAAGACTTGCAGCTGGTTACGAACCAATATCCACCATCCACGCCTGCAAAGCCCCGGTACTGGAGATTATTTTACTGCTCGCTGGAACAAGAAACTTGCTTGTCGATGAAAGCCCGGCTGGCAGATGGGTGGGTGCGTGGCTAGGTGGGCGGGTGGGTGGCGGAGTGCCTGGTGGTTTTAGAGTCATCGAGGGTGTGGGGACCCGATATATTACTGACACGAACATCATGAACCCCACCCACAACGTTACAAATAGATATCTCTAAAATAAGGAAGCCAGAATAAACAAGCTCCACAGCGCCCTGATATGAGACCTGTTACAGCATGGGATGCCCTTCTTCCTTCGTAAGAATAAACAAGCTCCACAGCCCCCTGATATGAGACCTGTTACCACATGGCAGCACCTTTTCCTCCTTGGAAAAAAAAAACTAGGAAAAACCGTGCTAGGGAAATAAACGATGGAAATTAAAATATATATATATATTTCTGAAAGACAGAAATCTTGGAAAACAACTTAAACGAAACGTGAATCTATGTCCGCGGGAAAAAGATTCCATTAAATGTATGTGTGTTTTCTATTTGTTTGAAGGTATTTTTTAATATAAACCATTATTAATTATATAAAAATTGTTTGAGTTTTTCATGTTATATTATTTTAGCAGATTTTGGTTGATTTTTTAATTTAATCGTGATTTGATATTTGTGGAGTTAAAAAAATGGAGTGACGTGGTAATGTTATGGATTGATGATTATTTTGAATGAAATGTTTAGTTTAGTAAGGATAATTAATTTATGGAGATTTTCTATAATGTTCAATAGAGGGAGTTAATATGGGAAAGGTGATAATTTGGCTCTCATGTGCTTTAGAAAATTGATATATTTTTGTCCATAAATGTTAGAGGTGGAAAAATATCCTTGGTTCTAAAGTTAAGTTCGTTCCAACATAACTATATTTTAAACCACAAATTGTTGTTGACCTCATGGATATGATAGAAATTTGTTGGCTTGTAGGATAGTCTTGTCACGAAATAAGAAGGGTAGTTATTTTTCCTTGATTGTGATTCTTTGTACATTTTGATGTGTTTTTCATTCTACTTTACATCTATAGAAAATAGCTACAGACTTAATTCCTTGTCATATTTTATATTCTCTACGTCTACCAACATTTTGAATTCCCACAATATTATGTATATTGGTGAATTTGTCATCATTACTATTGTTGGGATGTCCTCTTGCATAACTTGGTATTCCCCGTACCCATAGAACCTCTTCCTACGAAGTTTTGTTGTTGTAGGGTATACAACTTTTCCTCCACCTTCAAAGAAATCGAATAAGCTTGTCTCCTCTTCAATCTATAACTTAAAACTATTAGCATACGTTACTACCCTTTTGTATTATATATTTAAGTCTTAACTGGGTGATAACTTGAATAATTCTTTCATATATACTCTTAAGTGGATATCTCAAATTTTGTTCTTGTGTATATAAACTCTATTGATAATAAATTGGTAAGAAGTTCTCCTTGAACTAACTCATTTTTTTCTTCCAAGTCTTGATCTTTTCGTACTATCTCTTTATTTTATCATTTTGCGTAACATCCCATTAGAGCATAGCATCGCCTTTGCTTTTAATTTCATAAAAAAGGAACCCTAATATGGTCTAGAACATTTTCTTTTTATCAAAATACCTATTTTGGTTAGTTGATTAGATCCTCAACTTATAAACTACCATCACAAACAAAAGTCGCAATCTAGATCACGCCCAAGTTTTTTCCTTGTTCACTTTGGTTTCACTGATTCCACACTTAGCCTCGTCTAGAAAATTTCACTCATGATCAACTTGACCTCACTCAACCTTCCTGAACTGCGCATTGCACAGTCTCAGCCCTCAAGCCCCGACCTTACCTCTTGAAATTGTGCATTGTGTAGTCACAATGTCCAAATTTGATCCTTGAGCTCCTGAACTACGTAATTTATGCCTCTCAGTCAGCGTTAATTGTGCATTGCGCAGTGCCAAGCCTCACGCTTCCAGCCTGACACCTTGAGTTGCGAAATTGGACAATCCAATAGATTTTCCTCCCTCCATAATTGTGTATTGGGAAACTTTAAGCCTCAAGCCTGAGCCCTTGAAACCCTCAACTATGCAATCTCCCAGCTTGTTCTCCTTCCAGAATTTCACATTTGGCAACTCCAGGCCTCAGGCATCACCCTTTAGCTCTTGAGCTCCTCAACTCCACAATCACCTAGCTAGGCCTCTCAAAACTGTGCATTGGGCAACCTCAAGGCTCAAGCCTCAAGCTTGACCTCCTGAATCCCTCAATTGCACAGTTCCTTGAGTCTATCATTCGAGAACTTCGCATTGGGAAAACTCAAGCCTCAAGCCCCAATTGTGAGCTCTTATCCTTTGACCCTGGCCATCCTGAACTGCGCATTACGCAATCTCGAGCTTCAATCCAAAACCTTGACCTCTGGAACTGCGCAATCCCTAAGTTAGTCACTAGTTCCAGCCCTAACAAGTGATTTCATGAACATGTTAGATTGTGGGTTTTTTAGACTGATGTCATATTGTCGTGAATGGTTTTCAGTTGCAGGTACTCTATATCATTATGATAGGATGATGATGGATGAAAAGGAGAGGGAGAACATTGAATTGAGAAGAATGGTTATAAATGGTTACAGTGAGAAGAGGCACAATCGCTTTTCACTGTACATGCTTGAGGAACAAGTCAAAGTTCCAATCTAGTGACAAGAAGAAACATCAAAGTGTTGAAAGCTAATATGTGGGCATGGTTCAAATAGTGGTTATGGACCATAGAGGAAAAATGATGCATGTGTATTTTGTAAGCATTCAACGAAGCCTATCATATGTCAATTGGTAAAAGTGGGTGGTTGTGTCATCTACAATGTTGCCATCATCAATGTTGGAAAGATGAATGACAAGTTCAAGGAGGTAATAAGCATTTCAAGTATACACCGTATGTTTGTACCACACTCCTTTGTAGCATTTGAGCAACATAACAACAAAGGCATTGCAGTTGAAGATGCTATCTAAATGTAACAGTGAAGGAGGAGGTGTCAACACCGGCCATTCTTTATAAGATAACAATAGCATGAATTCATGTGGTTTGCGAAATCGTCAATATTAAGGAGAACTTCCTTCTTTGTAGCGTGGGCTTGGGTAGTCACGTATTGGTGTGGATTATCAACAAGAGTTCACACCTTCATCATTTTAGATGGTTTGACATTGTTACATGCCTTCAATTTTTAATTGTTTTTGGTTGTTTCTTAACTTCTTCCTTTTCAAGCAAATCGTCGAGTCGCTTATATCTTTGTGACATGGTGAATTGAGTGCTAATGGGAATTGCACCTGTCATCGTATCGACAAGAGAAAATGGTATTTTCATCATTTGATATGCTTTTCTAAACCTCCACGATGTTGCTAATGAGGATTTCGTATTTTTCTAATTTTCAGAGATTCTTAATTTGTTGAAGGCGTATGTCATCATCCTTGTCTAGTAGCAATCACACTTCTCCACCTTTTTTCCATCGAAATATAATTTGTAAAGAATTGATCATTCGCTAGATGAAACATAACGTGTTGTTGGGTTAGCCACCCTAGGGCCTTCTCTTGATTGTCTGCAAACTCGTCAATTGGGTATCTTAGGTTTTGAAAATTTTATGTTTCTTTTAGCTCGCCCTTCTATGATGCGAAAGTGCAAAACGCATGTTTTAATCAGGTGATATTGATGGCTTATGTCTTGACCATGAAAGTGTGGAAATATTACTACTCTTCTTTTCCATTTTCTAAAGCATCCATTATGAGTGTCTGAATTTTTACACTTTGCATTTTTATTGCTTTCATTTTGACCATTTAGATAATTGCTAGTTATTATTCTAGCAAATAAACATTGTCTAACAAGGAGAGGAAGTTTACGTGGAGTGTATTATGGCCTGCATTACACACATAGATGACTTTGTTTTGTTTTCGTAACTAGGTTGAGCCTAGTGTAGAAATTTGCTAATAATGATTAATTATCCACCGAGACTATCCCGGTCACATACTATTTAATTTTCACATACAAATACACAATTCTCTCACTCGTATCAACCCACATCATCACACATGCCGAAATAAATCAAGCGATAACATATCAAATCATCATACACATTAACACAGACAGAGGAAAGCTATAGTCAAAAAACCCCATATTTATTGTGTATATTATAATGAGAAACCAAGTAAAAACCCGCACAATACCTCACAAATACCAAAAGACTTTCTTCACATGTTTACTCACACCAGCCTGCATTTCTTTGAATAAAACATCGGTTCAAAACTCACCGCTTACCCCTTGCTCTATTATGTGTTTGAATGCTATGATGGACTTTATATAGATAAACCACCAGCCTGAAATCGCACAATCCGTATGGGCTTATCGACTTATCCGTGTGTTGCAACAAGTAACAGATAGCCACAAATTTATAGCTAACTCACTCTCTTTCATCTACTCTCTTTCATCGGTCCTTACACCGAATCGATCATGCAACGAGAATTGATGTGTTTCGAGTTATTAATGAGTATTAATTAATGAATTAAATAATATTTAACTCACTCACTCATAACCACCGATTAGCTAGTTAAACTAATCTCAATCACCAACTAAAATAAGCGTAACACAACTTCACTACTGCCCTATTAACTTCAAATCATGCATCAAGTCTGTAATCAAGTCAACCATGCATGATGTTATCAAACCTTGGGAACCACGCATTCTTCCGTACAGTGAGCCACTCGAGCTCGAATCGAAGTGTTTCCAAGAGAGTAAATCGTTTATAGTTCAACACATGGGTAAATAATATTGATTACGATGAGAGGCGCCTAAAAATAGACCGACTCTTGACTTTTGGGGGAACAGAGGTTCATTTGCTGCTCAATATGACACATATTTCCAAGAATTCTAAATCGGAATCCCCGTAACTACGTTCCATACATTCAAAACAGACATAGTCTAAAAACAGATTTTATGCTGCATCTGATCGGCGTTCACTTAGTGAAGTATCATTTCACTAAGCTCCATCATCTTCGTCGATTTTCAACACCCTCTCGAAGAAGATATGGATTATCCTAACCCCCTATCCCGCTCGTGAATTAACCGCTTCTGTGAGTGCCTTTCTGGCCAGATGTCAGATTCCGATCCTCCGTGGGAACATATGAAAGCATCAAAGCATCACCGAACAACACAATCAAGGATGGCACCTAATGTCGATGTGTTTGGACCTACTGCGGAACACCGGATTAGCTTGTTTACTGCACCGTTATCACAGAGATCGTAGGCTCCAAATGCAACCTCGAACAAACTCGCGAGGATATTCTCATCCAAATAGCCTCGCATGCATCCAAGCTATTGCCATGTACTCGCTCGCTGAATCGAGTGCTACCAGACCGTTCGGCCGTACCAGAAATCGCTCGTCGACCCAATGTCAAAACTCTCCGTGTATAAGCTTCTTCCCGTCCGTTGGACCGCCCAACCTACCGTTGAAGCCGCAAAGCTTCGCCTATCCTCCGTTCCGTACTACAGACCACATATCCCGAAGGTGCCCTTAATATAGCGCAACACATGCTCGTGCGCCTTCCAAAAGAGCTTGGTAGCTAACCATAGCTATGTCGGTTAATCGTACAGTACATATCGGTCGGTAATAACCGTATACATATGACCCCACCAATCGGCTGGCAGACAAAGGTATCCATTACCCCATCAAGTAGCATCTCCTTCTCCACCACTGTGAAGAGGAGTGTCAATAGCTTGAAAGCCTTGCATGTTGAACCTTCAGAACTTCCCGGCATACTTTGCCTTAGAAACAAATAAATTTCTCATCGCACCCAAATCTCCAATCCTGTGAAATAATGAAGGATGCTCAAGTCCTTCATCTCAAAACTTCTCAAAAGACCTCTCGTATGAAAGTATCAATCGCTCATCGCTCAAATAAATTGGGATCATCTACACAAAGACGATGACCGTCAGCCTCTTCCCTCCACCAACCGTGCTGTGCTTGATCTTACCCCACTGGAGAATTCAAGTCGGGTGAAGTACTGTTTGTCCGGGTACCAAGCACGAGGGTGCTTGCCCACCCCCCGCACGTTTCCTCGAGCGCACACATGCGACTCATCGAAGATCTCGAAACCGTATGCTTCTACACACCCTCTCAACAACCTACCGAGGAATGCATTGCATCCATTCGATGAATGTGCTGCCCTATCCGCCGAGAGAGAGCAAGGATCATCCGTATGAAGAGCACTATACAAAAAGATTATCCTCACAGTCAACTTTATCCTGAAAAGTCACGAAGCACAACCACTCTCAGTACTTCTCCACACCCTGCCAACGCTCGCTCACCTCTTGGTAGATCCACTGCGAACCCACCACCGATTTTCCCACAGTGTCTGGGACAATCTCCCATGCACTCTCTCCATTTACTGAATCATATTCTTCATCAAGGCATCAACCTACGCGGGTTCCTCTGCTGTGTTTTCCTAAGAGGATGGCTTCAACACAACACATTGACTCGTTAAGAGCCAAGTGTATCCAAAGTACCGACCGTGACCTGTCATCAAAGGCTGCACGTAGGTGGCCCCACAACCTTCGCATCCCGAGCCGCCGCCGCTCGTAGTGCGCATGCGCTCGATGGTTGGCGTTGGGTGGTTTCTTCCACTCGAACCTCCTTGTGGTTGATCCACATCCTATGCTCCTCCTTAGAACCACGCCTCCCTATCCCATGCAAGTGTAGCCTTCTCGAAGCGAACACCGCATGGCCTTCCCACCCGCGACATTTAACGTACAAACAGCTTCTTTCGACCGTCTCGACAAATATATCGGTAGTTGTGAGGTGTGTATCACAGTACCCTAAAAACATGTTCCAACCTCACAGCTTGGATCCAGCTTCATCTCGCATCTTTCGTCACATGCATGTAGACAGAGAACTAAACCGCAAATGGGAAATATCAGCTTCGCTTATTAAGCCTTGGCATTTTGCCAAGAACCTTGTGGAGGATGTTTGCTCCGTACATACACGTATTTATGCCCTCAAACCACAAGTGAAGGGGGTAGGCTCTCGATCATGCAACATCGCCCGTGCGCACCCACGATCGTCGTTCTTCCGCCGCCCTGCCCCGTTCGCTCGTGGGCGGGGTGTTAAGGAGCTCTCTCCGATCCCTTTGCGCTCATAACCTCGAACGCTCGAGATGAATTCACCATCGTTATCACCCTTAGAGCAATCACCTTTCTTCCCGACTCCTTCTCTTAATGCGATTAAACTCGTTTAACTTTGCGACTGCATCACTTTTCTTCGCATGAAGATCTAGTACTTTCGGGAGAGAAATCATCAACAAAGATCACATAATACTTGTACTTTGGTTGCCGAAGAATCGAGAAAGGACCACACGTCATGGTGAACTCTCTCGGCGACCGGGCGACTATCCTTCTCATGTAGCGTGCTTATTACTTCAAAGCATACACCCTTGCATCGATCTCGACCGCGCAAGAGTGCCCTTAGGGGCCCGTGAGAAATCGGGCCGTAGAATCTTCAAAGCTCCATGGTGAAGGTGGCCCAATCTCCCGTGCTGCCACCCTCCCCATCATCCCGGCTCACTACCTCGCTCAGGCGGCCACAGTCACAAACCATCTACTCCGCAATCGATAAAGGTTCTTGGTCCGAACCCCTATCTTCCCGGTCTCTCTAGTAGTCTTACTACGCAGTGAAGGCTTTTCTTCACTGTTGACCACATCATACCCCTTTATCCTCCAAATATCGCGATCGAAATGCCCTTCTTCAATCTGTATGCATGACATCCTTCAAAGACAAAGGGTTTACCGTACCCTCTCGAAAGGATATGGTACTGGTACCGCCTGTAATCGTATCTACCATCATTGCTCTATCTTCAAGGGCACACCAAATCTTTTTGTCTCCAGACCGAGAACAACTTCTCGATTTCCGTCATATGAAATGACGCACCGTTCAAGAACCATACCGATCCCGCACACTTGAAACCAAGCATGCGATCAAAATTGTCGACCGTGCATGCTTCATCCGCACCTTTCTCGCTGCTTGTTTCTTTCTTCGGACAATTGGCAGCATAGTGTCCGTGATCATGGCGTTGAAAACACTTACCGCCATATCCTGCTTCTCGCTTTTTGGTACCGTACGGGAGAGGTTTTTCTGCCTTCCTTTTCGCTCGTCACCAGCGCACCTTTCTGATCACTCTTTCGATGAAGATCCATCTTATAGTCCTCCTTATCTCCTCCCCGATGAGATCCGCCCAAAGGCGCCCCATCTCGTAGCTCCCACTACCGACACTATCTTGATATGAGTGCCAAGCTTCTTCTAAGACCTAGAGAGCTGTGTCGACTAAGTGCCCTTCATTTAAGGTCACCCTCATACACTTCCTGGGCCTATCTCTAATTTATGTAGAACTTTGTGAGGTATTTTGTATATATCACGGTTTCTTCTTCATCTTCGATGCTCTTGAGTCATCTTTGAGCGCCGCTCTTTGGCCGCCTGCTCTAGAACAGATCCGTCATAGCTTCTCAATATTAGAAATGGTGAGAAGCTTTTCTATGCAGGCTGGATACAATATGATCCTTGACGCTCTGGCCGAGATTCTTCGACACTTCGTTCATCTTTCTTTTTGCCATGCATCGACTTCAGCAGGATCGTTGGGTTTTTTGAAATTCATATTCACGAACTCTCGAGACTATTATATCTTCATCGTCTATCCTTCTTGCTAAAATACAATTCGAATCGCTCAAGAACATATTCGAGGTTTAAACCGTTGAAAGACATTTTTCGAACACCCAAGACCAAGAAAACAAAATCGGTCATGAAAATTTCGACCCCGCCACAAAGCTCAACCGCTCTAGATCCTGAGGACAAATTTTTTCTATACGAGATCAATGCAAGGGGCGTGGCTACCGTACCCTTTCTACTTTCCGAAGAAAGATGAATCGAGTCTATCGTCTTATGCGTACCTCGCTCACCAAAATAAGCTTGTAATCACCGTGATGATCAATCAACTTCAATAGCTTTGATACCATGAACTTGCCGAATAATGATTAATTATCCACCGAGACTAATTTTGGCCGATACTATTTGGAACTTCATATACAAATACACAATCTCTCTTCCACTTCCGTATCAACCCGTATCATCACACATGCGGAAACAAAATCAAGCGATAAATAATATCAAATCATCACACACATTAATACGCATGTATGGGGAAAGCTTATAGCTGAAAACCCCACAGCTATTGTGTATATTATAATGGAGAAATCATGTAATAAACTCATGATAATACCTCACAAGTACCCGCACTTTCTCTACACAAACACCACAACTAGCCCGCTTTTTGAATAAAGCATTTGTTCAAATAGATTTTTGCACTTCGTAATTTGCCTGGTCACCACTTAGTGAAGGCGATCACTCTCACCATGCCCATCATCTTTGCTTACCAATACCAGGGTGGCACAACTGCTTATTGGATGGAAGAACAATTCACTCAACAATGGGATGCTATCACCATGATTGTACGAAGCATAATTACGTGGACACCTTTTGGGATAATTTAATTTCTCAAAAGTGGTTTCCATCTCCAACTTCGAATCTCAAAGGAGGTTTGAACCTAAGACTGTGGGGACTAAACCTCACTCAAAACCAACAAGTATACACCCTATGGGTCACATATAGATGACATCGCTATAGGGAGAAATGATATTCTTGTGGTAATCTTTGCCGTGACATTTCCATACTCAATTCCCGTGATATCTACTTCTAGCATACATTGTGACAAAACTATAACAATATTCTACCATTATTCGACAAGGAAATTAATAAACATAGTAGGGCATGGCCCACTAGGAAGTTACTTGTTAATCTCCTTACTCCTTTGGTTTCTAATGTTTTATGACCAATCCTACTATTTCAATAAGTTTTAGGATCAATACCATTTAAATTCTTTCTATGATTTTAACATGTAGGTGGTCTTTAAATCAATACACATATGAAGACATGTCGAACAAGGAGTTACCAATAATCATCATATACCCTTTGGATTTTAATAATTTTAAAGATCAATCTTATTTAGGTGGTCTTTAATTCATCATATAAAATTACGTTGTATGATTTAACCAAATAAATATTTATTAATGAAATTTAAACTACTTAATAACTCTTCTAACTTCTTCCAACAAATAAACCATCACATAAAAACTTTTGTTATGGATAAGTTTCACAAGCGTATCAGATAAAGAGTTAGGAGAAAGAAACAATATTGTATTGAAGAGCTTAATCCCATCATATCATTAACAAAAACACACACAAAATAATACTGAGAGCCAAAATTAAGTGTTTCAGTTTACAGACCAATTTCATAAAACTGTTGTGAAATGACCTGCCAGAAACAGAAGTTTGGAAAAGGCTAAGAAATGTGGGAAGAAAAAGTGTGTCTTTTTGTTGTTCCAAAAGTGAAAACATTTTAGAATGCAAGGTTTTCAAAGACAGTACAAAAAGTTATGCGTATACTATGACAACTAGCTTTTGGGATAATTTATTGCACGCAGAGGCTTGTCGAGAAGTTAGGAGCGTTTATTGTGATGTTTTTACATGAAAATGGGCTTAAGAGTGATAGTAAAATTAATCAGTCTTGTATAAGTTATCTTTTAACCCTTTTAAAATAAAACACAACTATTTTTAATCTTCTTTAACATTAGAATAATTTTTATATCTTTTTATTTACAACATTTTTACCACCTCGCTGGTTAACAACCAAACTCAATTTTCCTTTTTAAATGGGGAAAGAAGAAAGACACAAAGAAATACGAGAGGTTAAAATAACATGTAGAATAAAGGATTTCTTTCTATCTGCCCTTATATTCAACCCTTTTTTGTGAATCTTATAAACAAACACCTAAACTTCTCGACATTGAAACTTTCTTGATCATTGGTATTCACACCCACATGAAAATGGCTAATGCGACTTATGATTATTGAAGGTTTTTTCTACTATGAGGTTTATTCTCAGACACATATTTTGAATTTGTTTATTCCCTACAAAGACCGAATAAGGTTTCAGATTATGAAGTATGGTACACGACAGAACCCACGTGCATGTTAGTCTAGAGAAATGAAGGGTATCAAGAGAGTTTTTAAGAAATACCATTTGCAAATGGCTGTATCACATATCTCCATAATATATGTATGGTTCCTTGAAATAAACACATGTCGTGGTACCGTGCCTGCACATTCGTAGGTTTTGAAAGCACCACATGTGGGAGATTCTGCACTTTTGGGTGCATGAGGGTTCCGTTCTCATTAACTTTATTCTGCCGCCCGTAGCGTAGAAAGACCTTCTGCCTAATAATTATGCGAGGAATTACGTTATTAATGAAGTGAAATTGCAAATAGAGCGAAATTACACATAGTATGGGATAACAACAACGCTCAATGATTTCTAAATGATCGATTTACATCTCCCCATCCCCCCCTCATCGGAAGAAAGGTTGGAAATATTACGTAGCTTCAAATATATAGGAACATACCACCTCTTACCTTCAATGTGTAACTCATCTAACTCGAATATTTACAAACAAAGGTTCATCCTCATGACTAGACGATACTTTTCATGTATTTTTCCTGAGACCTCGCAACTCATCAATGTGTCAATTTCGTAGATGACAATAATGGTTGAGCAAACCATGATTATAATCATGTTTGTGTTGTTTTGGGCGAAATGCAGGATACACACAACTTATGTCTTCAACATACTTCTGGTCTATCAACAGTTTCTACAATTAATGGCACAAATACGACGACATGTCCTCGATTCAACGTGGTGCTCGTACATCGGCGCGCAGCTGTCCCCAAGGCACCTCCCCATTAACGTCAACACGACTGTACATTGGTGGATCCTCAAATGCCACCGATCCTTAGACAACTTGGTATTACAATGACGTTATAGTCATTGGTGTTGGTCCTGCTTACATTGATGTGCAAATTTTGCTTATGACCAAAACACCAAATCTTAGTGACTACAAACCTGGTGCCTTAATTTGGCTTATTGGCAAAAACAAATTATTGTCAAATTATAAAAATGGGAGATGTTAGTGTATTAACTATAACCAATCGGGATATTAATGTTTTGATTAGTCCTACACAGACCGTGTTGCCAACAATTAAAACAATATTGAAATTTAGTTTTCTCTTAGCTTCAAATTCAAAGATTTGCACTTCTCAATCTAATGAACTAGCACAACTATACAATACAGACGTTACAAACTTAATAAAATGTTAGTCACATATGTCCAATATATATTGTATATCAATGATGTGACTATAAAAACTATATTTAAATAAAAATATATTTAGCGTTAAATTGTTGTTTTAAATAAAAAAATATTTATTTATTACATTATTTTATTAATTTTCACTTTTTTTAAAATTAATTTTGTTATACATTATATTTAAAATATTGATTTTTATCAATGTCTATTTCAAATCGTACTTCATTTTTTCATGTCGCATTCTTTCCATTTTTACATAATATATATATATATATTTTTTAAGAATATTTTACACCTTAAATCGTACTTCTTCCATTTATATAATATTCTTCACTCCATTTTTACTCCCGAAGAGTGTTACCTTGTTGAGTCAGTAACAAACATCGTTCACCCCACCCAATCAAAACTTTTGTCCATCGTACCGCCTAAAGAGAAAACGCTGACATGTATAACTAACGATTCGCTTTACTATAAGGCCCAATGAACCCTGCAGCGAGTATAGGCGGATATTGATTTTTATCAATGTCTATTTCATACTGCAATTCCCTCCATTTTTTCATGCCACATTCTTCCCTCCACTTTTATATAATATATATATATTTTTAAGAATATCTTTACACTTTAACCGCACTTCTCTCCATTTTATATAATATTCTTCACTCCATTTTTACCGCGGGTGGGGGTATATATATTTTTTAAAGAATATCTTTACACTTTAATCGCACTTCTCTCCATTTTATATAATATTCTTCACTCCATTTTTACCGCGGGTGGGGGTTATCTTTGTTGAAATGTGGTGAACAAACACTGTTCACCCCACCCAATCAAAACTTTGTCCATCGTAGTAGTTCTGTCCAGTAGAAAATTGACATGTGTAACCACTGGTTTGGCTCCACAATACCAATGAACTCGGCAGTTAGTACTTCACAGTGCAGGCGAAGTAGCGAGTCCAGAAGAGCGGTATAAATGTACTTCCTTCTCTGCGAATTTAGTTCCAACACGACAAAATTCGAATTCGGGTAAAATTCGAATTTGTGTCTGAGTGACGCGATCTTCGAACCTATGCCTTCGTGAGAGAGGGCCAATGACTGGTAGAATTCGACCGATTCCGCTACACGTTCGTTTTGTTACAAGTCATATATTTAGATAGGTTGGAAAATAACAATGTATCGAGTGCCAAATGGTACGGGTCATGAGTTTAGATAGGTTAGGGTGAATGATTCAAACGAGGGGAGCTTTCCGTAAGATTGTCCTGTAAGAGAAACAATATTAATTATTTAAATTACCTTCTGTATATTTTGAAAGGAACATATTGGTGGGTGATCAACAGGACTAATGGGCGAAGAAGTGAGTGAACAATACTAAGGTAGATGTTCGAAGTTGGGTGGAGAGTGATTGACGAACCACCTGACGTACTGCCTTCGCTATGTGACAGCACTCAGATCAGCTTTCGTTCGATTTCAAACTCACCACCCAACGCAATTTCTTCCAACTTCCACCTACTACTTTCTTCTACAGTTTTCACAGGCATCAACTTGTTTTGTTTAATTGCATCCTTCAGATTTAAGAACACAATGGTTCTGGATTTTTCTAAGCTGGGTTTTAAACGTGTGTTATCTTCAAAGGTGGTCTCTAGTTCAAACCGCTTGATTCAACCCATGGTTTGATGTAGTAGCGGTGCCAATACCACTTAATCCTGGTTGTGATGTTAACTTGTTCAATGTCAATTTCATCAAGGACTGTTATAGACTTATCTCAACTATGCACCGATTCTGCCACGGAATTTTAACTACAAGAGCCTGTGTGTTGAAAACAAGCATATTGTCAG
This sequence comes from Pinus albicaulis, assembly GCA_034641835.2. Lineage (NCBI taxonomy): Eukaryota > Viridiplantae > Streptophyta > Pinopsida > Pinales > Pinaceae > Pinus > Pinus albicaulis. Next base: position 494,183,608 of record CM076580.1, on the reverse strand, counting down.
GTTTATAGCAAGTTGGAGTACTTATTAACAATGATGGAAGTTCGAAACCGATGGGTTTGGCTCATTTCTAATAGGGTTTATGATAAGGCCAAAGGCAATTCCTAAGTAACTTTGATAGAATAGATTACTCTCAGTTGTGGCTCTTAGCCAAATATAGTTTTCCACTAGATAGTCGATAGCTTTCATGATGATGTACCTTTGGTAACTTTAATTAAATAGATACCCTTTGTCATGATTCGATTGAAGGCAGATTTTGGATGGAGGTCCGGACCTTTAACTACCAAAAATAACAATAACCAGAGAACCTTCAATAAAATTAACGTGTAATCACTCATAAAAACTCAATAAAATTAAAGTAAGTCCTCAACCTTTTTTTTTTCCCTTTTTTTACCACAAACTTATTCCATTTACCTAAACTGCTTTAAAATATATCAACCTATAGCCTACCTATGGAGTAACACATCGTGATGACCACCGTAATTTGATCATGAGAGAACTCAGGAGAAGAATAAAAGAATGCTGCAATAATGGTTAATCAACAAAGTTTACTACATTCATAGAATGGTATAACCGACCATGGAGAAATTCGACAGGCTATATTCATCTCTTTTCTTCTTCAACTGTTGTGTTGCTGTAGCGATAATAATAGTTGTGTTTTAAACAAGTAATCAACTACCTAAAAAAAATTTATGAATCGCTATCAACATATGCCTTCGCTTAGGCACTTATATGACTAGATCCAACTTTGTCTTCAAAACTTAAAGTTACCATATAGGATTTGGGTATATGGAATTAATGACCTGCTAAATTTTCATGTATCCAAGAACCCATCTGACATGAAGGTCTATCTCGTTTATCCGTTGAAGACTACCATTGATGAAAGAACAAATCCCACCAGTTTTGTAGTGCTAATCATCAATGAGTCCACAACCATTGATTTCCGCAAGAAAGAAGGTCTCACAAGACATAGGTCTGGAATGGATTCTGAAATAAGGTTTGCGCAGAGTTCAATTACTGGTATTTACCTACTCTTAAGGAGAGAGTCTCATCTTATATGCACGTGACCTTAGTAAGATTAGGACAAGATAAGTATCTACTGCTACTAACCTTACAGAGTAAAACAAGCTTAACCATTTCTATTTGTTCACATATATTTTTCTCATTTATCCATAATTATGCTTATACTATCTTTGTTATGGGTGAGCAAACACCTTCACCCTAATGCATCTAAACGTTATCCATCGCTCGTTCAGTAAAATTGACACATGTAATCATTGTTCATTTCATAGTTCACCTTTATACCAATGAACTCGAAGCAGTATGTTTAATAGCCAGTCCACGAAGAGCGACATAAATGTACCTTCCTTTGCGAATTTCGCTCTAACACGATAAAATTTAATTTGTAAAATCAATTTGTGTCGCTTTTCAAAGTATCAAAAATATCTCGAATAGAGTGTCGTCGAGTCGGTTGTCAAGGTTTCCATTACCTCCACACACAAAGAGCAATGAACACGAAGTTTACCATCGCTGCTGCTCATTAGCACGGCGGTTGTTTATGAAAAGGAGTAACGCTTCTCGCGGCTTTGATGTAGAGATGGAATTTGGTGGGCTTTTTGTCCATCATAACCTACTTGACCGACGTATTGTTTTCAATTTTCAATGCCCATTTTTCTTCATTGTTTGTAATAGTGAAAACGACAACAATGGTTAATTTTACCAAGATGTCATTAACACCATGATATGTCAGAAATAGCTTTGCTCATCAAGCGAAGTTCCGTCATTCAAAGAGTTGTTGGAAATTCAATATTTATTTTACAACATGAACGCCGTTAATACGCTAAAGGCTCAACAAGTCAAATATTATTTCAAGTTCCACGTTACCGGCATGAACGTTTCAAAAATTTAACTTTTATATTCTCTTCTCGAAAGATTCGTAATATCCCAAGTGGAGAGTTTACCTCAAATAAATCAAGATGGAAAGGCACAGATATGTAACGTCAAGATAAAATATATGGCATTTTAGGTATTTTAGATGGCTATTTCAATTTTATGGTTGTACAATATCAAGTAGTTTGTTTAAATTTGCACCTTGACATATTTTTAATTTTTTTTATTCATGCTTTTGTAGACAAAAATACAATATATATTATTTTTCAACTAAATAGTTATTAATATATAGCATTATTTTCAAACGAAATAATAGTTATTAAAAAGGCTTGATGATAGATGCGATTTGTAACGGTTTGGTAAGATTTCATTTGGTTTTAACATTTTATTGACGATAAGCATATGACCCAAAACGCCAAAAAAAAAGGGTATGAGCTCGGTAAAGAAAAATCTAAATTCCAACCCCCGCTCAATGGAAGGTCGTATCCGCGATGTCCACCGGAGCAAGAAATCAAAGTGAAAATATTCTTCAAAGGAAATGCTTGCCGTGAATACCGCAAAGATGCTAACAACGTTCGTTAGGATCTCTTTCACTGGCCTATCCACAGTATAAAAACACCATTGAACAACTCGAGGTGCGAAGCTTTTCTCAATGCCCACCCTTCCACTATTCAGAGTAGTTTGGCTCCCCAGATTTGCCACCAAGTTTTCTACCACCCTTGCTCGCCCTTCTTAGCCTTTCTACCGCCATGGCCCGTGAATTCAAATTTCTTCTCCGAGTGGCCGCTATTCTCCTCGGGATACTCATTCACCCGCTCGCGTGGGAAAATGAAATGGCCCGTGATTCAAGCATACAAGGTGTCGTCGTCTCCAGAATTAACAAGCAAACCAACTCTTTCTTTTTCATCATACAGAGTCCCTATCTTGCCTTTTTATGGTCGCTTTTCCACATTCCGTATTTACTGGCCTTTAAACAATTGTCCCTATTCTCTTCATTGCTCTCATAACCTCTCAACGTTAGTTATATAGTATTTATTTCTTGAGGGTATATTTACACTTTTGGCAAATGCTAGTATTTATGTTTTCTGCTATTCACACTCATAGTAGAATACATTGGAGAAGTGAACGTTAATGTGAAATGAAATCTATTTCTTTGCAGCAAAGAATATTGGAACGACCTACAAGGTCTTCTTAGAACCGGTTCTAAATGAATGATGTTTGAGTCACGCAGATTGACCAAGAATGATGTTTGAGTCACTATCCAAATGCCAATTAGGCATCTCAATCAAGTATACGCAGGTTTTCAAATATCAAAGTAGACAAACCTCAACCAGAGACTGTGAGAATGGGGCAGTGTTAAGAATAATGCACAAGGAACTTGGTTCCCCCATCACATGATGCAACCTTCTATGCGAAATGGAATGAGTCAGATGAAAATTCTTATGAATAACATTCGCAACCTAGGTTTGGAGATTACAGCCTGTTAATTGCGATACAAGGAAGGTAAATTTACCTAATTTACTGCCACTTACCCTCCACAATCGAAGTCGAGATGATGGATGCTACGTTTTATTAAACTTCATGTTCTAACATGCTATAGTAGAAACTTTATCACGTCCAAAATCAAGTAAGAAATACGTAACAAGTCGATCATGTCAAGGTAGTATGTTAATCAAGTCTTAAGGTGCTCAGTCACTTCCTCTTAAACATGTCTCTAATTCTATTTGTTTAACATCCTTAAACAAAGGTATTAACTTCATTCATTTGTGGTGCTTCAACATAAGCCTTGCAATGAATGTTGAACAGTAATAATGGGAAATTTACTAACTCTTTATCGACTCGCTGTGAACAATAGAAATCCTATTTCTTTGTCATAATGGTGATAGTTTAGACAATTCAAAAGAGACACCGTGTCGATGAAGTGCATGTCGTAAGTACCAAGAAATTTTTATGTTAAATTCTCTCATAGACTTATGAGATGGTAATTTTCTCCTTACACAGACCAAATATTTTTGTATCATGTTGCCTTGCAAGATGCCAAAACATAGTGTTGGAATATATTCGCTTAAATACATTAGACCCATTTAACTATACATCTTGTTCACAATTTATTGTAAACAAGAACCAATGTTAATGTTTTTTCTTCGCTATTGAAGACCTTTCCATGCTTGATGTGTTGATGTGAAAGGCGTATCGCTAAATCGAAATGTCAACTACATATTATCGTTGTGCTAATGAAGTAACAACATACAAGAATAAATTCCTCCGTTAGAGCGTAGTTTTCTAATGATGTCGCCATGCCACATCAACATCGATATTCATGATGTTCGCTACATTGTTGCATGCAGATATCATACAACCTTATCAATACATATACAATCCCATTACTTCAATGTTTGCCAATACTATTTTTTATTGCCAACTATCGCAATATATATATATATATATATATATATATATATATATATATATATATATATATATATATATCTGTGTTACATAAACATGGTTGCTTATCAAACTCTAGGTTACAAGATATCACATAGATGCCATCACATATCTAAGAGGATGATAAGATGAATCACACTGCTTCAGTATGATGGTACTAATAAACTACATAAGATCACATCTAAGTCATAATGTTCTAGAGTAGATACCACACAATTTATGATCGGGAATCATAAATCATTTTTTGCTAAGGATCCCATCAAGAAATAAGACCACAGTACCCATAAATCACATATATAAGTCATACACAATGACTAAAGTAGTAGTTATGATGATAACTATAGATTCCAACAAGATGCAAGAGCATGTTCCAGGGATAGACAAACCATCATTTAGCTACCATGAGAGGACATAACCATGCCAAGTTTGAATTTGTCATCATTCAATGCTCGTGACTGCCATTCTGCCCTTAGCAAGAGGTTTGTTCTCATAGTAGTATAGATGATAGAAGTATAACTTCTAGCTATCCTTTAACAACTTAACAATTATATGATATACTATGACTGTCATATCAAATATTGAATAACTTGACAAGAATAAAGGTTATGGTAATGAATTGAATCAATTTTGGTGTGCTTAGGATTATCACATATAGACTTGAATGTTTAGAGTATACAAATGAGATGACGCCAGATCAATGAATGCAACAACATCGAATCATATTATTGAGACGTATACGTATACCAAATTCCACTATGATGAGGTTATTCAAAAGATTGATAATATTGTCATTATGGTTAGATCATTCCAGGACCCCTCCATGATGAAGTCTAATGAATATTTATTTTTCCAAACAATGTTTCAACAAGCTCCACGTTGCCATGATACTTTAAGCTATTAATAACGATGACTTTAAACGAAAGCTCCAAGGGTGCTTAATGTTTGACGTAATGCGTACTTGTAGAAGGGAAGCAAAGAAGATCAATATGAGCTTCAAGCACGTAAATCGATGCTACTAATGAGCTTCTGCTGTTTTTCAGAGAGAAGGTCGATTGCATCACATGTGGACAATGAACTTAGACCTACGTTTGTAATAGGTCCTGCAATGTTGCTTCCATTATCCACCCAATGAGACTTTCTGATTTAAGAAATACAGAACGATATGGTAAACTGTGATGAGGTTACAATAAGTTTATTTCTTCAGAGAGGTCAAAATCTGAAGACCGAAACCTAATTAGCATTTCTCCTAACACATCGTTTGCTACAAGAATACATAAGAATCAAATTGAAATGCACAGTTCCGTAATAATTCCACATCCTTGTTCCTTCATTATTATCTTTAAGACGCTATACCTTTGGGAGATAATGAGGAACACCAAAAAGAATGCAAATATAGGATTTGATGGAAAATCCATTCTAATCTTTTTGTTGACAAGCTCATCCCACATCATCCTAAATATTTCCATCGTTTTCGATAAGGTGCATAAATATGGATATTTTTATGAGTTTGTACATGAAGATAGAAAGAACTATAGAGTACAAGCCTTTTCATCAACAAACAAACAAGAACGACAAAGTGAATTTAATGCGTCAAAGTGTAATTACAGTAACTCGAGGAAATTAATCTTAGGTGGCTCTTTATGGTGTTGCTCTTGTAAAGAACTATCAACTAATCACATCTCAAGTTGACCAAAACATGTTGAAGGTATTAAAGGAGGTCATGAAAGTGTTTCATATTTACATATATATTCACAGTGCTTTAGTTATGTCTTTCTATATTTAGTATGTTGGAGATCACATGGCGTATAGAAGAATCGAATGAAGAGATATTGAAGCAAGATATGGATGAACTTATTTTTGATATCATATGGATTTAGAAGTCAAAGAAAACTTTATCCTGGTTACTAGAGATGTCGGCTTAACGTGCTTATTATGCATGGCTACAAGCATTTGGTCTCACCTCAAGAATCGCTAGCAGGAGTTTGAACAAGAACAATAAAGGCTGTCATAGGTATATAGTGGTGAATAAGGTATGAAATTAATTCTCCAACAACAACATTGATGTATATCAAACATACAAAGCTTTAAAGATTCATTTTAAGTCATTTTGTCCTCAAAATAATTAAAGTACTACCATCTGGTTTTAACACAACACCATTTTTTGCAAGAAGGATGAGAATAGTTCTTTGCAGGATTTGAGGATGAATATATGTCATTTATTATATATGGATTAAGCAGATCATTTGATATTCCTTCTAGTGTCATAATTTTTATCCACCACTAATATTTAAACGGATGTCACTATTCCGTACAACATAAACGTAGCAAGTTATTGCAAGGGCTCTTCATCCCTAGACGTGTGTTTAATTATAAAAGACAGATGGATGAGCATGCATTATGCAATGGATGACAATTTCTCAACATATTTGTTATTAATAAACACATGGTGGTAATTTGGGGAAAAAGCTTCAGGGTTTGATTTTTTAGACAGACAAAAAATGAAGAGACCACTTATGACCTGTAAGTTGATAACCTATATTTACCCAAGACATGAAGAAGGGCATCATGTGGCAGAAACCATCGTAAAGGACATCATGCCAAATGTTGTGTATATTGTGACTAAATTGTGGGGAGCGTAATAATAAAGGGAACAATAATAAAATCCCTGGTTTGTGATGATGAGAAGATTTAACGTAATTTCACAGAGACAAATGGTAGAAAAGAATAGTCAACTATTTCCACATGCATCATGTATCGATGAGGTGACAAAAGTCTTGACAGCAGGTAAGAGAACTCAAGGAAAACAATGAAGGTTAGAAGATGAGTTGGGTAGGGGAAAATTTACTATATTGGTCATTCTCTAGAGAGGGTATTAAGGCATTCCAAAAAAAAAAAAAAATCAGCTTTGTTTTACTTATGAGTAATGAGAAGACCACTAGCACCAGAAGATGGAAACTGAAGAGAATATCCAATCAAATGTTACCCTTTGATATTCATGTAATTCATCAATTCATCAAAATTTCTGTCCTCCTATATACTTTATAATGCTTGCTTATGCATGTACAAATGAGAGTTGCCCTGCTGTTGTCGCATGCTATTCAATGATGTGCATCCTTTGGAAGAATTGCAACCAAAAAATGTTTTCCGTGTGTTGAGTAATGATGGACAAGTTTCCTATCACACATCATCCCAGATTTCCATTGTTTGACAAGGTGCATAAATATGATATTGGGCTGTGAGGCGTTGAAGGAAGACAGGAAAGAACTATAGAACTATTATGCATGTGGCCACAAGAATTTGGTCTCATTCCGGTAAATCGCTAGTAGAAAGAGTTTTGGAATGTGAGTTTGTAAAAGGTTGAAGTCATAGGTATATATATGGGTGAATACAGAATTAATTCTTCCAACAACAATGTTGGGATGTATATCAAGACATGTGCTTAAATATTCATTTTTATAAATCATTTGTCCCCGCAATTAAATCACTACCATCTAAGGCAATACAACACCATTTCTAAGAAGAATGAGGATAGTCTCTGATTTGGAGGATGAATACATGCAATTTATTGAACCTATGGATTAAGTATCGCTTGCCTCTCATACCACAAACAGATTCGGCTTTGGAAAATGTAACTGCAATAGCATTTAAACAATATTGTGTCCTTTCTAAGTAAGAGGAGTAACTTTGAATGGGTCAGAGAAGACATTAATATGGTGTCAATGAGTTTACAAAAGTTCCTTTGTGACGTGATAAACATATCACGTTGTGTTAATGCTCAAGGTTGTAACCTTTACTTAGATATTTAAATTGCACCAGATTAAAACTGTGATTTGAATTTTATACATGGATGGATAAAAGAGAAAGTATTGAAGAGGGTCGTTCAATGGATTTATGTAAGAGGATTAAAATTTCATGTTATTTATGTGTTCGTAAGACAAAAGGTTTTGGAAAATTTTACTGGATGAATCGGGTGATTTGAAGCATGTAAATTATTATTATTATTATCCAATTTTAAGGTCATGATTAAACTAGACACCAATTGTAGGAGACTTCTGTTTGTGGGATATGACCCACCTCCACCACAATAAAACAAACAGACAAGTCGGTATTGACCCACACTTCAGTTTCTCCATTCTCAATAATCGAGGAATCTAATTTATCGTATAATTAATAACCAAATTGGTACTTGTCCAAAGCCTCCCAAATCTCATCATCCTAGCAGTTTTCCCAAGGATCCAAATTATCGCTTATTGCCCCAAACATCATATTCTGTGAATAATGCTTAATTTTGGATTCGAATGGAGGCCTACTGCTGAGATGTTGATTCCATCAACTTTTGTTGTTCCACAATGCCAAAAATGGATTGAATGAGACAGATTTGGTTACTGTCTGGGCCCACAAATCGCTCTCTTTGTACTCACAGGAAAAGTGCATGTAACGCCTTTTCAAGAGTAGTCATAAGATGTGGCCCATAATGCACCTCGCAACCGTATATACTTATTGTTCCTTCAGGGGATTTATACTGATTTGGTCTATACCTATGATCATCGGTGGTTTGAAGGAATACGTGAATATTGCTGAATTGTTCATTCGTATAATCTTGCTCTACACAAAACAAAGACATCATGTTACCTATACCACACTATGTTCGTATTTATTCATATATGTTATTGTCAATTTTGGCACGTGTCTAATTACATTCTGGCAAGTGTACTGAGGAACACTAAAGAGAACGTAATATCACTACCTACTTTTCATTTAATAGCATTAATGAAGTCATTAAGGGATGCCAAGCATAGCACAATTTTGTAATCCGGGCATTTGAGACATATTTGGTACATGGGACTTGGTAGAAATAGAAAATATCAATTATGGAATGTGTGGGGCCACCCTCGATGAATAATTGATTTTGTGGAAAGGAGATCAAAATATTTGATGAGGGACCCTATGAAAGTGACAACAATTATAAATAGATAATAATGTTATTGAGTACCTTTATAATTTTCATTTTACATATTGTTGCTCAAGCTGCTTGTCTCGAGCTGTGTCATAGCACCGCAGGTTTCCAAAGGGAAATCTCACCATTTTCGTGAACTACAAGTACTCTAGGGGAGGCAAATTCCACTAATTTTGTACTTGAGTGATACCACACATTTGAGGTTTAGTTGGGATGCGTGAAAGGACCCACATGCTCAAGGAGAGGAAGTGAGATAGGCTACACTATCGTTGAAGTATTCTCACCACCCAAGAAAGAGAAGGATTTACAAGAGCAGAGATATTTCCACAACAATACGAATTTTTGGGAGCAGGGCCCCATAATCTTGCCTGGTGAACCACAATTTTTCGTGGCCAAGTCATCCTTTCTTCGGTGACCACGCAGTGCTACCTTGTGAGGAAAATTCTACCATATTTGTAGCGGGGAGGATACCACATTTATGGTTCACCGTAGCCATGAAAGGAAATAGTGGGGTTTTCATTATTTGGTGTCACTGTACCGTAGCCGGAGGAGCTACGAGGCTCAGCTGTGCTGTTTGAGGTCAACATTTAACAATTTCCTTCTGTGGGTTTTTGTGGTTATTGGAGCAGAATTTACACATCAAATTTTGGGCACTTAATGAGGCCTTAACAACCATCGTTCGTACTGTCAGCAGTGCTTTTCACCTGTCTAACTCAGATTGTTGAGACAACCATATTGGGTATGTTAGAGTAGCCTAACTCATCACATGGGTATCACAGTTTTCGGCAAGACCATGCATGTCGTATCTTACCTTTGCATTCAAATATTTACACATTAAAATGTTTTAAAATTTTCAGTCATGAATTAATGAGCTTCTTGTGTTTAATGTGTTGCAAATTATGCGTGTTTGGTTTTTTTACTATTCTGGTTCGTTTATCATCGTAAATTTACATTAGGAATACTAATGTATAGCAAAGCAATAATCTCTTTACCTTATGTGGGAAGCTTACCAAGACTGCAATAAGTAGACCCGCATACACAGATTAGTGAGCTTTATGACTCAACGATGCAAAGGGAAAAGCAAACAAGGCTCTTGGAGTGAGTCAAGTGAGGCAAAGCCAACAACGGCTTGTGTAATATCCCCGTTGGCGCGTGTGGGCCCTCGCCATGTGCTTGGGGACCGTGTACGAGGGGCGCCGAGTCGTCGGGCCCTCGTACGTTCCGTGCTGGTTATCACCTTAACATTCCGGGATGCCACCCTACCAACAATTCGAGCTTTTGGTAGTGTCGGATCAACGGGTACCGTAGCAGAGGTCAAGAGGTCGAGACCAGCAGTGGTGGGTTGTAATATCCTGGCGCAGGGGCAGGGCTCGCGTGTTCGGGGTCTCATGAATGAGGTTGTTACCTCGTCGCTCAGATGCTCCGGGCGATTAGCCTGCCCTTAACATCTTGGGATGTCATACCCCACAACAGCTTGAGCTTTTGGGTAGTGGTTGGGATCAACGTGACTATAATATTCTTTTTGGTGTCACCTATGATAGGGGCTAGATGTAATTTCCAAAGTTAGAAGGTACTGTGCACAAAAAGGTGCTTTTCACACAACAGCGGTCAAGGGGATTTTTGGAGGAGCTTTGGAGGTTTTTTTCATGTTTATTGTTACTTGTTTTCTGATATATTCCATCATCCAAGAAGTTTGGCTTGGTTCATGTTATCTGCTAACTTTCGTAAATTTGAGTTATTTCTGCTTAACTCACCGATTACTACGCTCAAGGTGGCATTCTTGGATGAATATATGATGGAACACCTTAGTGTAATAGTTTGAATTGGGATGATGATACCACATGATGGGTTGTTCGACACGTTTCGAAGATCGAAGGAGGTGGTGTAGCCGTACGATTTCGTATTAAATGAACAGCTTTAACAAGCGTGAAAAGTGCTCTATGAACAAAATAATAAAATAATGCTCAGAAGGCTCCAAGAGATCTATAAAAGAAAGGAGGAATTAGGGGAGACATTCGGATCATGTTATTTATTAAAGGAGAGGTATGAGACGTGGTTTCTCACTTTCCACCGTAGCCCCGTGATGAAACCTCGGTGATTTGTGAGCGCTGGGACGAAACCCAACTTCTCTCGAGGAGACTCTATTCAAGTTTTGCGCAGCTTCATGGATTGGTGTGAGGACTATTCGCATCTTCAACTTTTTCTTCAGCGTTGGGTTCAGCAGATAGCTTTTGCCGTAGCCTATTTGGTGAGTCTTCTCGCTTTACCATCTACATCATTGCTAGAGTCCTTCATCACTTGGGCTGCAGATTCTTCGGTTTTGCTCCACCATCTTGGCAGCCTGAAGTTCCATTGTTCCTTTATGTTGACGTACTTTTACCAAGGATTAATAAAATGGCTTATGATTTTACCGCATCCATTGTGTCATATTGGTGGTTGTGTTTATTTTCATTTATTTTTGTCGATGGTCATGAAGCATAAATATCCCATTTGGGATATTATAGTGTATCGTGCTCAATCTGGATCAAACCGCGGTTTGCAGCTTTTCAGCTGGCGCTATTTTGTTAGAAGGCCTGGCTAGCTATTGGAGAAGGCTCTGTCCGTGAGCTACATTGTGGGATTTTAGAGTCATGTGTTGGGAGATTGATAGAGCCATTTGAGGAGGTTAAGCGATTTGAGACAATGACGATGAGGCAGTCACATAAGCATAAACGAAATCAAGAGGCCACAACCACAAAGGGTCGTATTTTGAAGGTTGAATTAGAGGAAACCCTTCTTCGGTTTTTTTTTTTTTTTCCAAGGATCACCTTCCAAATTCCTAGAATTTTCTCGAGTATTTTTCAAAGGTAAACCGTAGGCCGAATAGCACCTAGTCTTGAAGGCAGCGACAGAAGTTCGGAGGAGCTTGCTATTGGAGTTGTTGGATTTGCTCGTACCAACACCGTGCTTGTATTTTGCTCTGCAAGTCCGGCTAAACCACCCACATTTCCATATGTTGTTGAAACAATGAAGTTAAAACAACCCTAAATCAACATAACAATGCCTCAAAGAAGGCGATTCAAACCAAAGACCGAAACATTAAAACAATCTGGTTAGCCCTTAAAACAAAACAGACCTTTCAAGGAGGTACATAATTTTCCAACAAGGGCAATTTTATGAAATTTACAAAAGGAGAGAGAAGTGGGAAATTGGCTTATGCACTTGGGATGGAGTTAAAGGTGAAGATCGTAAAATGACTTTCCCATGTTGGAGAAACTGAACTTACCTTCCAAGACAGAGCAATCTAATTGATTTTTAAATTGGGCCTTGGAGCCATCTATGTCACATCAAGATAAGCTAGATTCTTGGAACACCCGCAAGGAGAGAGAGCTGTTTATGTCGTTCTTTGTTTCGTTGATACTTTGAGGATAACAACACCATCTTCCCCTATAATGATGACATTATGAAAAAGAAATTTCAGATTGATAGTAGGAACTTGATTTGGACAATTGTAGGCTCTACATTTGGGAGGAACTTAAGGTTTTAGAGCTGCGCTATCACCACATTTCATGAAATGATGTTTGATTTTGAGTGATGGCTTTCATTCTATGATGTTCCAATGCTTCTTCAACATTAGGAGACATCATTTTGATAGGTTATAGTACATATGAAGTCTATCCTGCTGCTATGTATGGGAAATCTGTGAGGCTATTTTACAGAGCGTGTACTAGAATATGATATTTGGAGGAGAGAGCAGTTGTTTCTATCATTGCTATGAATTAGTCAAGGGTTGTTGAGTAGAATATTGAGTTTTTCAGAGACAAGCTGATTAGGAGGAGCGTCACTTTTGTGATCGGGGTGTACAGAATGAACGAGAGTGAAGGATTGCTTTTTGCAGAAGACTATAATGGATTACCAGCAATGGAGATGCAGAATAGGTGGCAGGTAGAGGCGAGATGCTTCTCAGGTATACAGATGAGGACGATGAGTCTATGGGACGATGATGATGTTGCTAGGGAGTACGCTGCAGCAGTTGATACAAGATGATTCGTATTCTGAAGACAGGTGAGCAATGTGAGATTTAAGGAGACATCGGGTGAAGAGTCACTAGACAACGCCCGCAGCGCACATGGCGTGAGCCTTGAACAAGAGAGGAGATACCATACACTGCGGCATGATAGTTCTTTCGAGGAGAAAGCGATGAGGCTTCGTTATCAGCCTACGCATAGATATGCGCAATTTTAAATGGTCGAGAGGAGCACTAAATACACCGTAGCATATGATATAGCCACATCCACACTTTCCGGAGATGGAGGTTGATGATAGTTCTCCAGGGTTGCAGATAGCAGAGCATTACATTCCCGATCATGAGGGGGATGAGCTGCTGGAGATGGTGGAGCATTCACTATTGGGCCGACACATCGATGAGGCATGGAGAGATGCATGCAAAATGCGAAGAGCCGCGTATTTCCAGGAGTAGCATCACAGGAGCACACCGATGGGGCCTGCGTGACATTCAGCCTACTTTGGCCCATTACAGAGGAGGGGCCTTCTTCAACAGGAAATTGGCAGACGGGGACAAGGCGAAAGGTGATGATTATGAGTCAGTATAGCCTCTTCCATATTTTAAAAGTAGCCATGGTTCAGCATCAGACCGTCACAGGACAGATTGCGAGTCATGAGCCAGTCCCCGAGACAGCCAGGTTTTTTCAGAGAGCATAAAACATAGCAGCCAGACACAGAAAATGTTACAAAGATCCTCAAATGTTAAAAAGAAGAAGAAAATGTTTCTTCTTCAAATACTTCATCGCGATTTTTAGTGAGTAGCAATATCATGGGTGACTGAGTCAGACTGATTGGAGAGAGGTGATGAGCTGGCATTTGTGCTGGTGGTGAAACTTATATGTTTAGAGTGCACAACACAATAGGAGTTTACACTGAGTTTGTTGCGTACTTTCTCATGGGGCATTTCATAACAGAGGCAGGCACCCAGCCGTGGGACTTGGGCGTTATGATTGGCTATGGTGGCATTGGGGTGGGAGATTGTTTGTTGACCTGCATGCTGAGAGATCAATTTGGGGTCCTTATCAGTTCTATTATGAGGGTTTTGGACACAGTATGAAACACCCATGGCTCAGAGGGATCCGGGTACCGTCTCATTATAAGAAAGGTCAGGTTTAATATTTGGATTGTCAGAGGGCAAGCAACTAAAAGGTCCGTAATATTCCCTTTTTTGGTGTCACTTGTTGTGTGCTTAGGATGGACTTCCAGTTGTACAAACTGTCACATGTACAAAGCAGGTCATCACGGCTCAGGCTTTTAGATGAGATTTATGGGTTTATATGATCGGATGGCATTCGCTGATATATTCTATCATCCACAGCTTGCTGCTCTGGCATTTCGATAACTTTTAAATTTGAGTTTTTTTTATTAATTAAATCGTATTACGATTTATGGTGGTATTCCTGGAGTGAATATATGAACAATTTGCAAGGTAACAGTCATTGGAACTCGTATTTACATACCCACATGATGGGATGAACAGACACGTTGCTTAGCAGACCAAGAGGAGTGTAGTACGATTTACCTTTTTCTCACATTAAAAGCATGAATATTTTAACAGATAAGAAAAGTGTTCGTTAATAAAATAATAATAAAATAATGCTTTAAGGCTCCAAGAGACCATAAAAGAAATATGATAAATGAGACATTTTGGACTGGCAAGTATTTTATTGTAATAGAGGTGTGAGACGGGGTTTTCACTGTGTTTGTAGCCAGGATTTTTTGAATTTTTGTGATTTGTGAGTGTTAGATGAAAACTCAATTTCTTGAGGAGATCATCTAAGTCAGAGAGCTTCAGGATTGATGCAGGATCATTCATATTTTTAACTTGTTCTTCAAAGCGGGTTCAAAGGGCGCTTGCTATAGTCACTAAGGGCAGCTTGCTTATGCCTATCTACATCACTAGAGTCATTCATCAGTTTAATAAAATTCTTCGGGTTTTTTTCTATCATTGCAGCCAGTTTCGTTGTTCCTTTATGTTGATGTATTTTTTACCGATTAATAAAATGGCTTCGTTAGATTTTATCAAACCATCATGGCTGTTATCGCGGTTGTGTGTTTATTTCATTTATTTTTTAAGCCAAGTCTATTTCTATATTTTTAGTTAAAATATCCCATTTGGGATATTACATTGCAAAGGGATTATTATCGTTGTTTAATTTCATTGGGGGAAATTGTGGTGATTTTTCAACATTTTTTGTCGAGGAGTAAGCTCAACATCCTGCTATGTTACACCGTCAGGATAGTTACATTTGAGATAATTTTTGACAGAAAATTAGAGTGTTTTCCGGTTTTTCTTGTTTTTCGAAAGGATCCTGGAATAGTTTGGCATAATTTTTTGGTATCTGTAATAGGGTCCTAACTCAACCAACAACTAGAAGAGCTAGGGGAATGACCCGAATTTTATAAAGCCAATAATTCATTGCAGAAAAGGATCGAGGAGTCGGGTTGTTTGAAATTAATTACCGAAATCGCGGGTGATTTTCCACATTTTGCGAGGACAAGCTTAGCATCCCGTTGTGGGGGAGAGGGTAAATATCATGTTGACTCGAGCGCTAAACCAGAGCAAGTCTTTCTTCGTTTTTTTGGTTTTTGACAAGGAGCCATGCAAATAATTTTGACAGAATTCTTTGGGTAGATTCGTCAACAAATAGGAAGCCCCAACCTGCACCAACAACTAGAGGAGCTAAGTGCGAAATTAGCTGAAATTCTCAAGTCAACATTTGGGTCGATTCTCTGGTTTTTGGGTTAATTTCCAAAATTTTCTCTTGTAGCACCAGAGGAGACCCTAACAACCATCGCTATGCTCAACAATGCAATTTTTCACCCAAGAAGTGAGAGATTGTGGGGACAACCACATTGCAAGGAGAATGTATTCATCACCTGGCACACATTATGTTTTGCATGCCTAGGCATGTTTTTTCATCTTACTTTGCACCAACATTTATATTAATAGAATGGTCACCTCCACAGCTTATGGAGATTTTTGGGTGTTTAATGTTGTAAATTTTATGTGTTTTTTTTATTTACTGGTGCATGCTTTTATTATTGCCTAAATTTCTATTAGAAATATTATAGAGAATGAACAAAAGATTTGATAGTAAATCCTATTGAATAAAAATCTGCCATTTGCCTCTAACATCGTGCGTACTAGGTCTAGTATACAAATAAATCAACTAGAGATTTCTCCCTGAACCCGTACTGTCAAAACTTCTAATGGTGGCTGCTCATAGATTGATTTCAAAATTTTGTACTATCAAGCCTCTAGAAACTAATGACAAACTTAGCCACTTCTAGTTGATGATATGTAATATCGATGATACCACATACTGGGAAGCAATCCCCACCGTACAAAATACGTAACACCGCCAAGAAATCGAGATACAACTACAAAACGATCCTCAAAAGTTGTATAAATGCAAAAACCAAAGTTTCAGTTGGGCAGGAATCGTTGTGTCCATTGTACCGATTAGTTGATGCCTTATCTAAACATTCACCCAAATGGGAGGTTGCATCAATTGTGTAGATTGCTGAAAAGCCGATTGCCATTTTTAAGTCCAACTAGTGAAAGAAGCACAAATATCACAAGAACACATGAAGAGTTGCTTAATTTCAAACAACATAAACGAGAATGAGAAGGGAGTTTCTATGAGGGGAACTCTCATTTTCTTTTGTAGGGGTTGCCCACGCCACCCAATAGTTACTAATTATTTGAAGTAGCTGAAATATTATTTGGGCCATTAGTATTATAGGTATCAAATTACCATTATATGCAACAATAATGTAAAACCAATATACCGACATGTTTACCCATCTTCCTCTACATCAACCCCTTCCCATAGCTGAAATGTATTCACCTCTCTGGAATTTGAGATGCACAGAGCCAAAATGGAGAAGCAATAGCTCTGCATACTCAAACAAGCCATATTAACAAGAGCTTATCTGCACTACACTGCTACCCAACAAAACCAGTGTTAAATATACAAGCACCTACTCCAACTTCATATGATGTTGGTTCAAATTTTTTACTAAATGCATAATATTTACATTGTCCTCTCAAGATTAGATTTAGACATCCATGAAAGCGGTCCAACATTATCTGGCCAGACCCCCGTGTTAAATGAGTTAGTGCTCTACCAAGCCACTAGAACCCAACCCCGAGTTACATACGAGTAAATTGGCATGGTTGGTTGCCTTTTCAAAACAATTGTTACTACATTTTCTATGCGGCTTCATGGAGAAAAATCCACAAAGCCTGGAAAGTTTTCTAATTTCATATTTTTGTTGACAATCTGGTTGTTTGTGCTAAAATGAAATGTAGCACACATTAGATTTCATTCCCCTTGTAATGTTATTATTGCCATTGTGTTTGTGTTTGTCCTAGAAGAAAATTTAACAGGTCCTAGTTTTCTTTTGGCATGCACCTTTGTTTCTGGTAATATGCTTGTCTTTCTACTAAAAGTAAATCTAGCACATGTTAGATTTCTTTCACCTTTCAATGTTGCTATTGAGAATGCCTTGTGTCTATGACAGAAGAAAATCTAGCACAAAATAGATTTCTTTTTGCCCTGCAATATTGCTTTTGGAAATATACTTGTGTTTTTGCTAAAAGTAAATCTAGCATGACCTAGATTTCTTTAACCCTGCCATGTTTTTATGTGCTTATGTTTTTGCTATAGGAAAACTTAGCATGGGTTAGATTTCCTTCACCTTACAATGGTGTTGTCGACAATGTGCGCTTATTTATGCCAGAAGGAAATATATCAATCATTATACTTTTTTCATCTTACAATGTTGTTATTAGCAATGAATTTTCATTTATGACAGAATGAAATCTAGCACATGTTAAATTTCTTTTTCTTGATAATGTTGTTGTTACAAATAAGCTTGAGTTTTTGCTGAAAGTAAATATAGCACATGCTAGATATTTTTTTCCTTACAATGTTTATTATGTGCTTGTGTTTGTGCTACAAGGAAATTTAGCACGTGTCGGAATTCAACTTGTAAATTTTTTATTGACAATGTGTTTGGGTTTGAGCTAGAAGGAAATTTAGCACGCGCTAGATTTCTTTCAGAATTCCATGTTGTGGTTGGCAATCTAGTTGTTTGTGCTAGAAGGAAATATGCTAGATTCTTTGACCTTGCAATGTTGTTATTGGAAATATGCATGTGCCTATGTTAGAAGGAAATTTATCACATGTTAGATTTATTTTCTTGTAATGTTTCCACTGGCAATGTGCTTTAGCTTGTGCTAGAAGTAAATTTTGCATGTGTTAGATTTATTTAACCCTACAATGTCGTTATGTTCTTATGTGTGTACTAGAATGAAATCTAGCATGTCCTAGATTTGTTTCATATTATAATGTGCTTGTGTTGTGCTGTAAGAAAATCTAGCACATGTTAGATTTATTTTTCCCTATAATGTCGTTGTTGTCAACATGCTTGTTTTTCTGCTAGAAGTAAATCTAGCATGCACTAGAATTCTTTCACCTTATAATGGACTTGTGTGCTTGTCTTTATGATAGAATGAAATATTACAAGAATTAGATTTCTTTCACCTTATAATTTTGATATTGGCAACACGCTTATGGTGGGGCTAGAAGGAAATATAGCACATGTTAGATTTATTTCAATTTGAAACATGTTTGTGTTTTTGTTGGAAGAAAATTGATCACACATTAGATTTATTATACTCTACAATGTTGTTGTTGGAAACATGTTTGTATTTGTGGTAGACATGTTAGATATGTGGTCACATTGACTATGTTAGAAGGAAATTTAGCACATGTTAGATTTCTTTTCTTGCAATGTTGTTATTGTCAATGTGCTTTAGCTTGTGCTAGAAGTAAATTTTGCATGTGTTAGATTTATTTAACCCTACAATGTTGTTATGTTTGGGTTTGAGCTAGAAGGAAATTTAGTACGCGCTAGATTTGTTTCAGAATGCCATGTTGTGGTTGGCAATCTGGTTGTTTGTGCTAGAAGGAAATATGCTAGATTCTTTGACCTTGCAATGTTGTTATTGGAAATATGCATGTGACTATGTTAGAAGGAAATTTAGCACATGTTAGATTTATTTTCTTGCAATGTTGTTATTGGCAATGTGCTTTAGCTTGTGCTAGAAGTAAATTTTGCATGTGTTAGATTTATTTAGCCCTACAAAATTGTTATGTTTGGGTTTGAGCTAGAAGGAAATTTAGCACGCGCTAGATTTGTTTCAGAATGCCATGTTGTGGTTGCAAATCTGGTTGTTTATGCTAGATTCTTTGACCTTGCAATGTTGTTATTGGAAATATGCATGTGACTATGTTAGAAGGAAATTTAGCACATGTTAGATTTATTTTCTTGCAATTTTGTTATTGGCAATGTGCTTTAGCTTGTTCTAGAAGTAAATTTTGCATGTGTTAGATTGATTTAACCTTACTATGTTGTTATGTTTGGGTTTGAGCTAGAATGAAATTTAGCACGCGCTAGATTTGTTTCAGAATGCCATGTTGTGGTTGGAAATCTGGTTGTTTGTGCTAGAAGGAAATATGCTAGATTCTTTGACCTTGCAATGTTGTTATTGGAAATATGCATGTGACTATGTTAGAACGAAATTTAGCACATGTTATATTTCTTTTCTTGCAATGTTGTTATTGGCAATGTTCTTTAGCTTTTTCTAGAAGTAAATTTTTTATGTGTTAGATTTATTTAACCCTACAATGTTATTATGTTTGGGTTTGAGCTAGAAGGAAATTCAGCACGCGGTAGATTTGTTTCAGAATTCCATGTTGTGGTTGGCAATCTGGTTGTTTCTGCTAAAGGAAATATGCTAGATTCTTTGACCTTGCAATGTTGTTATTGGAACTATGCATGTGACTACGTTAGAAGAAAATTTAACACATGTTAGATTTCTTTTCTTGCAATGTTGTTATTGGAAATGTGCTTTAGCTTGTGCTAGAAGTAAATTTTGCATGTGTCATATTTATTTAACCCTACAATGTTGTTATGTTCTTATGTGTGTGCTAGAAGGAAATCTAGCACGTCCTAGATTTGTTTCATCTTATAATGTGCTTGTGTTGTGCTGTAAGGAAATCTAGCACATGTTAGATTTCCTTTGCCCTATAATGTTGTTGTTGTCAACATGTTTGTTTTTTGCTAGAAGTAAATCTAGCATGCACTAGAATTCTTTCACCTTATAATGGGCTTGTGTGCATGTCTTTATGCTAGAAGGAAATCTTACACACATTAGATTTCTTTCACCTTATACTTTTGTTATTGGAAACACGCTTATGGTGGGGCTAGAAGGAAATATAGCACACATTATGTTTCCCTCACCTTTGAATGTCATTATGTTTGTGATAGAAATAAATCTATAGCATGCACTAGATTTCTTCTGTCTTTCAATGTTGTTATGTGCTAGAAGGAAATATAGCACGTGTTAGATTTATTTCAATTTGAAACATGTATATGTTTGTGTTGGAATAAAATTGATCACATGTTAGATTTATTATACTCCACAATGTTGTTGTTGGAAACATGTTTTATTTATGGTAGACATAAGTCTAGCACTTGCTAAATTTCATTCACTCTACAATGTTGTTATGTGCTTGTTTTTGCGCTAAAAGAAAATCGAGCACATGTTAGATTTCTTTTACATTGTAATGTTGTTATTAGTAACATCTTTGTGTTTAGGTTAAAAGGAAATCTGGCATGTGCTAGAATTTTTTTTTTGTCCTGCATTTTTGTTGTTAGAAATATTTATATGTTTGTGTTAGAAGTAAATATAACACAAGCTAAATTTTTCTCAACCTACAATGTTGTTATGTGATAATGTTTCCATTAGAAGGAAATCTAGTATGCATTAGATTTCTTTCACCTTGCAATGTTATTATTTCCAATGTGCTTTTGTTTCTGATACGAAGAAATCTAATTTGTGCTAGATTTATTTTTCCCAACAATGTTGTTGTTGACAATATGTTTCTGAATTTGTACAAGAAGGAAATCTACTATGTGTTATATTGTCTTCACAATGGCATCTTATTTTTGACAATCTAGTAATTTATGCTAGAAAGAAATCTAGTTCTTTGCATTGTTTTTATTTGAAAATGTATTTATGTCTATGCTAGAAGGAAATTTTGCAGACACTAGATTTATTTTTTCTTGCATTGTTGAAAATATGGTTGTGTTTGTGATAGAAGTAAATCTAACATATGCTACATTTCTTTCACCTTGCAATGTTGTTATGCACTTTTGTTTATGATAGAATGAAATATAGCGCACATTAGATTTCTTTCACCATACAATGTTATTATTGGCAATGTGACTTTTTTTGTGCTAGAAGAAAAACTTGTGGGTGCTACATTTCTTTTTCCTTACAATGAGGTTATTGGTAATATCCCCGTGTTTATGCTAGAATTAAATCTAACATGTATTAGGTTTCTTTAACCGTACAATGTTGTTATTTTCTTATGTTTGTGCTGTAAGAATATGTTGCATGTGCCATAATTCCTTTTACCCTGTTGCAATGTTTATGTTGGTAAGGTGCTTATGTTTGTGCTAGAAGTAAATCTAGCACATGCGAAATTTATTTCACCTTGCAATGTTAACGTGAGCTTTTATTTATTCTAGAAGGAAATGTGGCATGCTTAAATTTCTTTCACATAGCATTGTTGTTGGCAATGTGCTCGTGTTTTTTCTAGAAGTAATTCTACCAAATGCTAGATTTATTTTACCGTACAATGTTCTTAAGTGTTTGTTTTTATGCTAAAATGAAATTTAACATGCATTAGATTTCTTTCACCTTGCAACATTTTTATTCACAATGTGCTTGTGTTTGAGATAGAGGGTAATATAGAACTCTTTTTTTCACAATGCAATGTTGTTGGATCTCTCTCTCTCTCTCTCTCTCTCTCTCTCTCTCTAGATATATATATATATATATAAAGAAATTATATAATGACAAGGGAATGTCCCAAAAAACTACAACCAAGACCAAAATATTATATGGATGATTAAATATGATTCATTGTTTATATAGTTGATTGATGTTTTTATTCATTGTCACAATTTATAACATTTTTTATGTTTATCATAGTGACAAGCAAGGAGAACAAAAGCATTGATCAAATGCATGTGAAGCAAAGCTATAATAAAGCAAATGATATCATTTTAGGTAGTTAACATGAACTTTGTTGTTTTATTCTTTTGTTTGTTTTTTTATTCAATTAATCATTGTCACAATTTATAACATATTCGTTGTACATTATAGAGACAAATAATGAGAACGAAGACAATAATCCGAAGATTGATAAACAAAGTTGTAATCAAGAAAAAAATATAATATCTGGTACTTGTAATTTTCCCATTTGTTTTCCTTATTATTTAATGATTTTTATTCATTTTCACAATTAAAACTATTTTATATGTTTAATGTAGAGACAAATAAAGAGAACAAAAACGATGATGAGGTTGAAAGTTATAATTATGAAGATAATGCCATATCAGGTACTTATTACTTGTCTTTTTGTTTTTTATTATTATTCTTCAAATTCTAATGCTTCTATACCATAACATTGTATATGTTTATTATAGGAACAAATAAAAATAACAAAAATAACAATCAAAATAATGTTAAAAGTGTGCGGGTGTGTATTTCGTAGGTTACATTGATCAGGCTTTTCTTTGATTGCAAATTTTGTATTGAATATATATTTTATTATATAATTTGATCATATTTAATTGAAGATTTAATATTTTTAACTCCGGGTTCTGTGAGGATGATAAAAGAGAAGATTGTTTCATCTATAAGTAGTCAAAAGAACACTCATGGTAAGTGTATTGTTTCGATATTTTTTTTAGTAATTTTTGTAACAAGAATAAAATCGTTTGACTAGACTATTTTTTATTGTATTGCAACCCAAAAGAAATTATTTATTCTTGAATTAAGGGACATTTTTTACCATAGCATTGATGATGAAGCAGCAAAAAAAGGACATATTGAGAAAATGGGAACTGATGCAGATTACAAAATAGAGAAAAAAGTTATTTTGGATTCATCCACATGCAAATACATTTTTTGAAATGTTTTTCAAAATGAATATTTTGAAATTTCAATTTGGACGACAGCTTCAAAACAAAACACAACAAGAGTTCTAAAAAAGTCCTTTTCAGAAAAAATACAAGATAAACTTGTGTTTATGTGGACTGCTTCAGAGTGTAAACCAAAAAAGGGACATAAGGCCATTGACAATCCAAAAAAAGGTATACACACTAAATCATTGAAAAAAGTGTGGGAAATGCATACCCAATATGATGCAACCAATACTGTTATAGTGGATTGTTCACTTGAGAGAATGCAAGGAAATCCAAAAGAAAATGTGATTCTTGCCCCTCAATTCATTGGAACAAATAAAGAGGATGATTGGTTGATCGAAAAGCTATGGAGAATGTTGATTAAATGCAGTAAGGCAACATATGTGCAGGCTATTTTGAAGGATGTTCAATAACATCTAATAGTACCTTAAGATGATTGGTGTCTATTTCATGTCATAATATGTATGATATCATGAATTATTACTATATTTTGTAGCCCTTTTAAATTTAAGTTGATTTCTATTTCACAATACTAATAAAATAATTGTTGATTTGGTTTGTCAAAAGTAGAATACAATAATTTTATGTTCTTTATTTTTGTGAGATATTATTGTATTGATAACAATTATTGATTTGAATGGTTGTTTAATGTTTTCATATCAAAATTTCTCATGCTATAGAAATTTTTACAATGGATTAGATTGTATGTAAAAATTAATAGATAATTGTTCTATTTGTATTGAAACATTGCAATTATTTTTTTCAATTGTGGTTTAAGTTATCATTATACAGGCTTTGAAATTAGTAATGCTAATGATGGTTCACTGCATTGTTATAATTTTTTTTATTTCATATAAGTTGAAAAAATATATTAGGATGTACGTAGCCCCAACAATAGACATAGAATCTTGACTAAAAGAAGCACCAAAAGAAACTAAAGTAGAGACTCTAGAGCGTATAATTAAGTAGGTTTGAAATTTAAAAATTGTATTATATTACATGTGGAGACTAATATATAATTAGTTTGTTTAATTTCAACCATTGTAATTATATCTTTCAATTCAAATTAAACAAATCATTATAAGACTTAAAATCAATGATTTAAATGGTGGGTCAATGTGATCCTATAAGACTTTCTTATTCCAAACAAATTAAATAAAGGTATTAGGTTGTACGTATAAAGTAAACATATGATTAGTTTGTTCACTTTACCGGGGCTAGTAATTATAATTTCTGATTACCGTTAATTCATAATAAATATTAACATCATTTTTGAAATGTTAGGTTTTTATATCATTAAGCAATAAAGTGTTGAAGTGGAGATATGTTAATATCATACGTGTGGTTGCAGTGCAGTTGCAGACTCAAATGGGCATCACTATAAGTCAAAAGATGTTGTTGATATTTGAAATGGAAGGAGTTTTCTTCCAATCGTACACCAAAGATGAACAAAATTGTTATATTCAAAGAGAAGCAGATTGGCAGTTCGGTGATAGGTCCTATTTTTTAAGGCCTTTTCATTCAGAACTTTTAAAATATTTCTTAAAAAATTATTATGTTGCAATATGGACATTAAATGTCACTGACAAGTACATCCGACGAGTACTTGAAATTTCAAATATTGATATAGAGGACTTTAAATTCACATGGAACATGTCTCATTGTCATTTGCAAACAAAATTAGAAGCAGGGAGGACAATACAATTTTATGAGAAAAGGTTGACTGATGTGTGGTCCCAATATGAAGATAATTATGAAGAATCAAATGTATTTCTAATAGATCAAACAAAGCATACTTCTCAATTCATCAGATATCGATCAAACCACATCTTGATAAAAGCCTATACAGGAAAAGAGCAAGATACTTGGCTTATGCATATTTTATTCCCCTTTCTTAAGACACTTCATTGTATGAAAGAGAAACGTGAGTACATTCGAATGTTCAATAGAACATGTACTTCATTGTAGTGGATGAAGATAATTTTCTTTATAAAATTGTTCACAAGTACATTCTAATTTTTTAATGCAATTTAAACATAGTTTTTCTGAATCAATTTGTATGATTTTATATCTTTTGGAATATTATATGGGAATTTTCAATTTTAACATTAGTTTTATGAAAAAACTCAGAACTTTCTATTAATAAAAAAAAATTACAATGGGAATTGTCAATTATATTATTATATATTTATATCATTATTTATAATTATTTTTGCAATGACTTTTTTCTATCAATTTTCGTTTGCTAATATGTGTGTGTATGTGTGTTCTTAAATGATTTATTTTCTATTGAAATCATCTTACACGAACCATCAAGCTATGATTGTATTTTTATTGACTTTTATTTACTTATATACATAATACTCATATATAAATGTGAAATAAATTTTGAAATAGAGCTCATTGCAAACAAAAGTGCAATTATTATTGAATAAACTACAATAATTTACTTGATAAATGCTACAAGCACTATTGGCTATTCAGGCTAATGAGAAATGTGTCATAAGAAAATGATTTGAACTGTTTGAAGCATAAGAAAATAAGATATCATATACTTTAATCAATTAATGGTTGTAATTAAAATAATATATCATATAGAAAATCAACAACACTCAAAGTTTGTTATTGATATTTTACCTATAAAATGCATTAATATGAGTTCATAAATATGATATTTATTATTTGAGATAAAAATATATTATAAATAATTTTGCATTTCTAAATAAAAACATATAATTAATGATAATGATTGCTAAGTGGACTATCAAGGTTTGATGGGACGCTATCATAGATACATTACGTCTTTGAACTTTATTTGAATAAATTTTTTTTTTTCTATTTTAAATAAACTGAAATCATATCATATGAGCCATAATTTTATTATTATTATTATTATTTAAATCAACTATTTGGATATGTAATCATCTATCCCATATAATTTAATAATGAATCCATTTATTGACCTTTATTTTCCTATCGTAATGAGTATTATTTTCATATTGTATTTTTTTTTTAAATAAAAATCCATGTAAAACAAAAAGTTCTTCTTAATAAAAACATGGAAAAATTAATTAAAAACCTGTTAAGTGGGCCATCTAGATTAATTAAAGATATAGGTGATAAATGTTTGTATTTAAACTTTTTGCACCATAAGACATTTATTTTCCCATCCATTTTAACATATTTTCATTTTCAATTCTTAAGTAATTTACTTGTAATTTAAACAATCTCATAGAATCCACCATGACTCGAAGCTATTTTTTGTATTCTATTTGGTTATATGCATTAATGGAAGTTTATAAATGTGATATTTTTGAAATGTAGCTCCTAATGTAAACACATATATATTTTTTATAAAAAAAATTAAAAGTAATGGATACTAAGTTATAAGTGGTCTATATAAAGCCATTTACCAAATTCTATTTGTTTATCATGAAGTTTAATATAAGCGTATAAATGCGACATTGTTTTTTTGAAATAAAAATCCATGTAAAATGAAATGTTTTTCCTAACAAAACATGAAATAATTAATCGATAATGAATAGTAAGTATATTCATCAAGCTCTCTTAAGATATTGGTCATAAATAAATGTATTTAAACTTTTTACAACATACACCATTTGATTTTCTCATCCCTATTATCATTTTGTAAATTTCCATTCGTAAATAAATAATTTATAATCGAAATAATAAAATCCAACTACACATAAAGAATGACATATTAAATTCTATTTAGTTATATGCATTGATACAAGGTTATAAATGTATTATATTTTTAAAATAAAGCTCTTAATGTAATTAAAGATACATGTATTAGAAAAAATAATAATTTAAAATCAATTGATGATGAGTTCTAAGCGGTTTATTATATTTTTAATCGATAATTTTTTCTATCTATGCATTTTTAAATCAATTACTTTTATATACAATCAAGACATATAATTCGATAAGTCAAGAAACAATTGATTGATTTTTATTTACCTATCATGTGGTTTAATATGAATGTATAAATGTGACATTTTTATTTCTAAAATAAAACTCTTTGTAAAAAAATTGTTTTCTATTAAAACATCATTGGATTAATTAATTCATAATGTTGAGCATTAAGTAGTCTATTCAGGCTCATTCAAGAGTTCCGTCACAAATGAACATCTTTAAACTTTTTTCCACCACATGACATGATTTTCCCATTAAGATTAACATTTTGTAAAAATCAATTATTAAATAAACTATTTGTAATTAAAATAATCTCATAGAAGCTAACAAGACGTGAAGCTATTTATTGTATTCCATTTAGTTATATGTATTGATGCTAGTTTGTAAATGTAATATTATATTTTCAAAATAGTCACTTAATGTAAGTGAATATACATATTTTACAAAACTAATTAGAATTTATTGATAATGGGTTTTAAGTGGTTTATTTAGATCGTGGCACGGAAAATCATGTGTAATAGATAAATGACTTTTAATACATATTTAATATTTAAAATTAATATTTTAATGATAATTATTAGTAGTTACATTAAGTATTTAATAATTAAAGAGCATGAAGACTATATAAATTTCAACTAAAATCAATATTAATTTGTGTTTCACACTTAATTATTCCCCATTAACAATTCTTATAATTTCCTTCTCTTGGTGAAAGTACAATACTAGGTTGTGGGAAAGGGGGTTAGAGTCTTCTAACACAAAAATCAAACATCGATGACTCTATTATGTTATCCATAACTATAATATATTTCTTAGATGTTAGGCATACTAATATGATTTACCTTAAATAAATTGTTTCTAAGATTTCTGTTTTACACTCTTATTATGAATTTATACTATTGTACCTAACAACCCCATGTTTGACCTATTCATAGTCTCTAATTCGTTTGACATTCCTAAATTAGTTTTATCTTAAATTAAGTTAATATGATGATTTACAGAAGAACGAATGTTGTTGAAGGCCTTGTAATAGAAAACTTTCAAATTTAATGAAATATGTGTTGATGCCATATTTTATTATAACTCTAGGATTTCTAAATATATACTTAAAATCACAACATCATCTTTCGTATTTTTCACAATTTATCATTGCTGACATTAATTATTAAATTTTTTAATGACACTATAATAGTGCCCCGATTTTTCTCCCTTCTATTTTAGTCTCTATATTTGAGCATGCATGTTTCTTGATAATTTTTCCATGCCACCTTTATTAGTGAGGATATTGGATAATATTCAATAATTTTGAATACCAATTATTTTCAACATTGTGTTTGTATGACGGTATAGAAATTCATTATATTTTTTAATTGAGAGACACCTTAACTAAAATTTGGAGTGGTAGTGAATTGGCTTTAAATGGCAGTTCAACAACTTCAATGTTGCGGTTGTTAAAGAGGAATTTGATATGTTGTGTTTTATGGAATATTTTGATTTGATTTAAACTACATGGTAGTAGAATCAACATATATACATATATACATATATATGTATATGATAATTTACAAATTCATTTATATTAAAGTGTAAAATATTTTCATTATATCAAAAATGTTTTATTGTAATGGTATATTTTATTATAAAAATATTCAAAAAAAATTGATGAAGAAGGGAAATAGTTGGTTCCTTCCTTTATAACATCATTTGTAATATTTTTTGAATTCAATATGAAGAAAGAAAACTATGTTACAATTTCTCCACAATGGACTAGTTACAATATTCTTATAGATTATATGCACCTAAAAGCATGCAAAAAGAAACATAACATATGAATGAAAAACATTCAACACAAACTTGAAGCCAAAATTAGTTAATTGAGTTTAAATTAACATTAATCATTTAATTGGAAGAAAATTTGATGAAGATCTACACGTTCACTAGTTGAACGAAAAAAAAATCCTATAAACGAAAATATAATTCACCCAAACAGCTAAATGAATTTACACTCATGCACAATGTTCATGCATAGGTTCTTGCCTTAATGATTCAATAACAAAAAGAGTAATTAGCTCGTAACAACTAGTTTCAATCATACACTACCAGTCATAGTGATCAATAAAATTATTAGAAAGCCTAGTTGAAATAATTTCATTATGAATAAATTTGTAGAAGGTATGCAGGCTTCGTGAGAGGATCAAGCTACACATTGACCTAACATTCAAATATGCGTGCCTCAATAGCTAGCAGTTCTACGAACCTCTACAAAAATTTGGGGTTGTCATTTTGCCACAATCAAACTAATTAAAGGTGTTAGCACAGTTCTCTTCTAAGTTACAAATTCCTCTTTTATTCACTTTTATTTTTCATCAGATCATTAGTCAAATTTTTTACTTTTTCAACTAGTTTTGTACAATAGTTTTTGTCACTAAAAAATCTTAATCTGGTATACTACTCCACTTCATTTCATCATGAGCAGTTTCAAATTCATCATTTCATCATCATCATCATTTATAGGTATAGATTCAGGTCATTCCATCTCATATAGTTCAAGTTTAGGTTCAAAATTCCCATGGGAAAATCTTCAAATTTACACTAAAATAAGTCATCTAATCATCCATTTCATTCATAAAATTTTGGTGAAGGAAGCAAGCATGTTTCTGCAATCCAAATAAAAACGATATGTGTTATTTCATATAGCTCAAGTCTCAGAAATCTCAACACTGTCTTACTGAGCTTTCAAGTTAAAAAAGGAAGAGAAATCATGAATATCAAAGATACAAGGAATCAATCTGTCTTCTTAGTTGAGTTGAAAGAAGAAATTCACGCTGAAAAAATGTAATGGTGATGCAAATTTCATTTTCTGCCTTCATTCATTTCATTTATCCTCCCTTACCATTCATTTTTCCAAAAACTAAAGTCCAGTGCTTCATTTTCTTTCAAAAAATCCTTTTAACCATTTGAAATCCATATATATATATATATATATATATATATATATATATATATATATATATATATATATATATATATATATATATAGATATAGATATATATTATGTGTAGCAGCTCTACCCCCCGACAAAACAACCTTGTCACATTACCTTTTATTTACCACAACTCTGCCCATTCCACAACAAGCCCTTTAAATATATATCATATATTATATATATGATATCATATGATATAATTTTCTGCACTTAACCCATTTAAATTTCATCGCAATCAGCATTTCTCAAGTTTCAATCTTCATTTATAATATAATTGTTGAATCCTATAGAACCCCCAAAATGCAATTTGCGGGATTGTTGGGACCCATATTTTCCTTTTGGTCTACTTCATAAACATTATAAATGCTTTAAAACCCTTTGTAATATGATTTGGGCGGCTTTGTTGATATTACCATTACTTAATGAAATCTTTGCTTGTGTACTTTTAAAATCCTTTAATGGGACCCATCACCTTTTCGCATCGCTAATTCACAAACTTCACTCACTACATTCACTTTCACTTCCTCATTTCCCTGATTGTGATATTGTATGGGATCTTCTTTCCTTGCCACGTCACCTTCCAATTCACATATCTCAAATCCTATTGACATACATCCATGTTACCTGTCTGATTCACTGATCCCCGATATGCGATAACCTTCCTAATCCCCGATTATGATATTTCCAAAATCCCTGATTTGTGATGAACCTTTGACTTCCTATTTGTGGAAATTTTGTCTTCCCAATTTGCAATATCACCAATCACAAACCAAAGGTCTATTCGCTCCTCCAAATTCCTATTTACTCCCGATATACAATTTGTGATTCGACCCCATTCCCCGATGTGATAAAGTAGACCCCACCACATGCCACATCATCACCCCCATCGCAAATCGTGAATTCAAAGTACCTCCCGCCTGTGTCTTATGTTTAAAATACATCCAAGCTCAATTACGATATATATATTAATATATATATATATATATATATATTAATATATATATATATATATATACATATATATAGGGTTTTTCTCCTCCTACTCATTGTTTCTTTAATAGTATTCCTTGGTGGTTTACATCCATGTGTCTCCATCTCATTGCTCTTCACACTCCTCCATTCATCTCATTCACGCAGCTAGTCTTTCCTCTAAAACCTATCTCCATAGGTGTAATCGTTCAAATATCTTGCCATGAATCAAACCCTATCAAAACAAAGAGGAAGCCGAAAATAATGGAAATAGCGGTAGAATGTTCTCCAGAGTAGTATTCTAATAAACCTGTGCCTCCATTACTCCTCAGCACCAACACACGTTATAGCAGCAAGGAAACATTCAAGGAATAAATCATAACGTTAACAAAAACTCCGACAACAATTACTCAATCTATTTTTTCCAGCAAAACCTGTACATTTGGCCTATAGTTCAAGATAAGAAAATGCCATATTCCCTCGAATGTTGGGTTTGATAAGCTTCATATGAGTGCTCAGTTAAATTCTTCTAGTGATGTAATAAGTAGAAACAGTTTTCCTCATGTTTTCTTTGAAATGTAATGAAGTCCCTGTCCTTGAAGATTCGAATGGTCTATCCTTTCTGGAGACCCATTGTAAATTTATAAATAGATAGTTGATAGATGTAGAGGGGGTTGGATGTTTATCTTGCTTATGACTCATTATAATAAAGAAAAACCTTGCTGAAATTCAGGCTGAAGGATTTTGTGTTTCAAGAACATCTAATGTATGACGTGTTTTCTCTTCTGTGTTAATTTCTTCTAATTATAAGTTGTAGTAGCTAGTAAAATATGACTGAGAGTTGTTAAAAGATTTAACAATAAATTTTATGCTATTCAGTTTTCTACAAATTATATGTATGTTGGAGAACATGTTAGTGAGGGTTCCATAAGGATTTGTGGGATGCTCTATGCATGAAATCTATTTCCTGAGCTTTGTTTACTTTACATAAACGGATTTTGTGTAAAGATTCATAATTATAGTTGTGTGAATGATTTAGGATCTCTTTATTTCCTAGAATAGGTACCAGCTATCCATCTCCTCTCTGTTTTTTCACTCTACTCCCTATATTACATATTTTCCCATAAAAATTTTAATTGCGAGAACTGGACAAATGCATGAAAGTCCTAAAGGATAAAGTAATCATTTCAAACTCATCTAAGAAGCCATCCCACCATTAAAATATTTTCAAAACCTTTGAAAAGTTGAAATGAACCATGATGTGTAAGGCTTACTCCTTTTGTAGTCAAGGAGTTACTCCTTACACTAACATCTTTGGCATCATTTCCAGGGAGGAAAATTGAAGTTTATCCCTGGATGAATGAAAAAATTATAAATCTGGTTATGAGGTGTATAGTTCCAGCTGTATTTTTAGAATGCTTTACACCTGGTGACTCCATTGTTGAAGTTCTAGCTCCTATAAGGACTCCTAAAAGGACTAGAACCAGGGCTAAACCATATTCCCCTTTGAGAATCGTAGTTCCTGGCCCTAAAAATATAATTAAGAAGAAGAGTAAACAAAAGTCTTCTACTTCTAATATTTCTTTATCAAAGACTATTCATAAAGAACTCCTTCAAACCCTATCCCCTGAATTTGCAGAAAATCCTATACCTCCCTTGTTTTCCAGCCAACAAACAGCCTCTACATCATAATTTGGTGCTTCATCATTTCTTGTTCAAAGTCCATAAATAGTTATTGCACAAACCCCAACAACTCACACCATGGGAGGCCCACCCCGTAACCAAATGGATGCAATTGTTGCTGCTAGGTATACCCCTTTGGTTTTACCTCACCTTATGAATGCATTACCTATAGGATATTATCTCAAGTATAAGCCTAAATTTAATGGTGAGGGAGAGGTAACAGCCAAAGAACATATTGTTGATTTTTATGCATATGCTCACAATCTAAATATTGAGCATGAAGATGTCTGGATGAGATTTTTTGTTCACAGTTTTGAAGGTGATGATATAAAATGGTTTAGATATTTGACATATGGTAGCATAACTTGAATTGAAGCCCTTGATGATTCATTTTTAAGGAAATTGGGTGATAAGAAAGATTTATGTACTATATCATTGAATTTGGTGCATTAAAAATAAAAGAAGGAGAATCAATTGCTAATTTTTATAAAAGATTAAATAGGATGTATAAAAATATTCCTAATGAAATAAATCCTACTGAAACATAAACTGAAATCACTTATGCTAGTGCTTTGGGTCCTGATTTATGTTTATTATTAAGGGAAAGATCTCTAACATTATCACAAATGCAGGACAATGCACTAGAAATAGAATCTAATATGTTAGCAGCTGATAAACTCAGAGGAATAATTGATAAAGAAAAATGAAATAAAAAAGTTGAAGTTTCTACCTCAGGAACTTTTGAGCTTGATGACTTAACCAATGTGGTCAAATCATTTATTACCGAGATGACAAATCTCAAGATGGAAGCAATGCCAACTACTAAAAGAAATGTTTCATTCGATCAGCCTAATTGGCAGCAATTTATAAGACCCAATGCTCCCCAGATTTTGCAAAGAGAAAGAAGAGATGTTGATGATCAAAAGGTGCAACCTCCTTTGCAGAATTTTGTATTTGAAGATGATGATGAAGAAAAAGGGTTGGAAAAATATGATATAAATTATCTGAGAGATAAAGAAGGGTCGATTCATCTTACAAATATAGAGTATGAAAATTTTGTGTCATATACTTAAGAAAATGAAATAGATCCTGATCATTCCATGATTGTAGCTTATAATCAAATCAAATATAATCTTAGATAAAAAAAGGTTGGTGATAATGCAAGGCTAACTATTTCACAACCAAAGAAGAATACATTAGGGGAATTTCGAGGTCTAAAATGGGCCTCCTAAGAAAAATATACAACTAAAATAAAATTTATAAAAACCAATAGGATTCAAGAGGATGATGTCAACCATGGGGGATGATTCACCATTTTTGGAGTAAAAAAGTAAAAATATTAAATAATAATAAAATAATAAAACGACATTTTCAACTCGTATTTTCAACTTATCTCCCTAAAGGTTTACTCAAATTTTAAGCAGGAATACTCAATGGATGCAAAATTTAATTCCTCATCTAAGGATTACCCATGTTTCATACTTTTGGTGGACCCTACTACACGAAAAATGAGAAATATATAAAACAACATGATCGCAATCACATTTTTTATGTATTTCTCATTTTTCATGTAGAAAATTCCATCAAAAGTATTCAACGTGGGTAATCCTTGGATGAGGAATTAAATTTTTCATCCAACGAGTATTCCCGCTCGAAAATTGAGTAAAACCTCAGGGAGATAAGTTCAAAATACGAGTTGAAAAAGTAATTTTTTCATTTTTTCCCTTTAAAATTTGATGATGTAATTGAATTTCATTTTATTATTTCCACTATTATTTTATAATTTCCATATGAGGTCCATTTTAGACCTCAAAATTCCCCTAATGAAGACGCAGAAAAAATTTCAGCAGAAAAACAAGTTACTAAACCTAGCAGGTCAGAAGTTCCAGTAGAAGTTAATCCACCTTCTCTTGAGGTAAAAAATTCTCATAAACTGCCCAATGTTTTCAATTTTGAAAATAAGATTCAGAAGATAAATATTCTTGTCCCTCTTTTACAACTCATAAATAATGATGATTTAAAAAATACTTTCATGAAAGCTCTTCATCCTCCACCTACTGAAGTATTCTCTGATTTTTTTAATGTTCAAGATCATAAAACGACTATAATTTTAGTTCCATTGGTAGAAGAAAGAGATGATTCAACCCCTCCTTTCTATCTATCTCTAAATATTCATGAAAATATCTTTCATAATTACCTTATGAACTCTCAAGCCTCGCATAATTTAATGCCTAAAGTAGTCATGGATGAACTAGGTCTTGAAGTGACTAGAGAGTACCAAGATCTCTATTCTTTTGATTGCCAGAAAGTTCAATGCCTTGGTGTCATAAAATACCTTGCAGTGAGTCTTTTTCAGTTACCCATGAGAGGAATGGTTATGGATATTGGTGTAGTTGATATTCCTCCTAGATTTG
Source organism: Pinus albicaulis (assembly GCA_034641835.2). Classification (NCBI taxonomy): domain Eukaryota; kingdom Viridiplantae; phylum Streptophyta; class Pinopsida; order Pinales; family Pinaceae; genus Pinus; species Pinus albicaulis. Next base: position 494,148,209 of record CM076580.1, on the reverse strand, counting down.
GCATGTTACGTTCAAGATCATAGATTAGGAGGAACTTTGCAAATGGATTTCACTTATGCTATTGTCCCTATTTTTGGAGGAGAACAAAGAAGACTTTATAGAGAAGCTCAGTTGGCATATATTATTAGTGACGGTAACGATCCAACAAATCATCCAATTTATGCTAGAACAACTAATGTTGGTTCAAAAAATTTTCATATGGATAATTCTGTTTTGTCCAGAGAAAATTTCCAGATTTTGAAGGCTGCTAAAAAACAGTTCAGTCATGAGGGTTCTCAGCTGTGGCAAATGTATTTTGACGGGTCATGTTCTAAAGAAGGAGTTTATGTATCAATTGTTCTAATTTCTCCTTTAAAACAAAGATCCACTTTTTATTTCAAACTTGAATTTGAAGAAACTAACAAAGTGGCAGAATATGAAGCTCTTTTGATTGGTTTAAAGACAACAAAAGACATGAACATTTCAGAAATTTTTGTTTTTAGAAATGTTGAACTTATTATTCATCAAATCAGAAATGTTTATCAAACTAAACATCCCACACTCAGAGATTACTATAATGCAATATGGAGCATGGTTGAAGACTCATTCCTGGCCTTTAATATTTTTTTGGTTCTGAGAGAATATAATAGTTTGACTGATTCACTTTCTATTTTAGCAAGCTCATTCAAGATTCCAATGCCTATAAATCTAAAGTATGAGGTGGGAGTTAGGTTCAAACCTAGCATTAACGATAATGTCAAACATTGGAAATGTTTTTAAGATGATCAGAAAATTAAAAGATTTATTAAAGCTACTGAAGAATTTGATGTCTTAAACATTGATCAGGATGAAGGTCTCATGGAGAAAGAAGTTGATTTGCAAGATACCAAAAAGTTGCAAAAATATACTATTGACCGACCTATCATAGAACTTCCTACCAATCATATTCCCAAGGGATTAATCCCACTTGAGAAGCTCTTTTATCACAATGATGTTTCAGTTAAGCCATAGTTAGTTGAAAGAGAAGTAGAATTGGAAGATTTAAATTTGGGAACAGAAAAAGAACCAAGGTATGTTAAGTTGTCAAAAGCTTTATCATAAGAAAAAAAGAGTGAATACTACAAGTTGTTTTGTGAATTTATTGATGTTTTTTTGTGGAAATATGAATATATTAAGACATATGATACATATATCATTGAGCATAGGATAAAATTTAAGGATGTTACTAAACCATTCCAAAAAAAATTAAGACAAATCAATCTAGTGATGGAGAAAGAAGTGAAGAAAATTTTGGATGCCAAAGTTATCATTCCACTGAGATATTTAAATTGGGTTTCTAATCTAGTTCCAGTGAGGAAAAATAATGGTGAAATCAGATTCTCTGTGGATTTCAGAAATCTTAACAGATGCTCCAAGAAAGATAATTATCCATTACGAAAAATAGACCATATTCTTCAAAAGGTAACTGGTTCTGACAAAATTTCCATGTTAGATGGGTTCTCCGGGTATAATAAAATTTATGTTTGGCCAGAAGATCAAGAGAAGATAGAATTCACTACTCCTTGGGGAACATTCATGTATGAAAATATGCCATTTGTGCTTATCAATGCAGGATCTACTTTTCAACGTGCTATGGAATTTTCATTCATTGGAGAAAAATATAAATTCTTGGTCATCTATTTGGATGATATCATTGTTTTTTCAACTTTATGTGAAGAACATATTCAGCATTTGAAACAAGTATTCATTAAATGGAGAAAATATGGTATTTCATTGAACCCAAAGAAATCTCATTTTTCTCTTAAAGAAGGTAAGATGTTGGGTCACATATTTTCCAAAGATGGAGTGAATATTGATCCCAAAATAGTAATTTCAATTCAGGAATTAACACTTCCAAGGTCCAAGAAAGAAATTCAATATTTCCTTTGGAATATTAATTACTTAAGAAGATTCATTCCCAATTTTTCTGAAGTGGTGAAACATATTAGTTGCATGTTGAAGAAGGACAAAGAATTCAAGTAAACAGTTGAATCCCAAAATTCATTTGAGCTTATCAAGAAAGCAATCATTGAAGCACCTCAGTTGGTAAGCACTGAATATTCAAAGTCTTTCTTGATTTTCACATTTTCTTTTCACAATACTATTGTCACTGTTCTATTGTAAAAAGATATAGAAAATAAATAAGACCCAATAGAATTTTTCAGCAGAGCTCTTAGAGATGCATAATTGAAGTATCAAATGTTGGAAAAGCATGCATATGCATTAGTGAAAGCTCTGAATGCTTGTAGAGTTTATATTATGCATGCTCAATTTTCGCCTATGTATGTTCATCTATTGTTAGATAAATATTAGTTCAGCCTCATATTAATGGAAAGAGAAGTAAGTGGGTGACTAAAGTTCTTAAGTTTGATTTAGAGATAAAGCCTACTAAACTAATTAACAATCAAGGATTAGCGAAACCATTAGCTGAAGAAAATTGTAAAATTTTGGGCTTATATTTTTTGGATGAAAATTTTGAAGGACATATTTTAAAAACTATAGATAGTATGGAAATGGATACAAAAATTTCTGAGTGCAACTGGTACAAAGATATCATTTATTTTATGTAGCATTACAAACCTCCTCCAAATTTTGACAAAAGCGGAGTAATATCTTTGAAGTTGAAGTCTGTTAAATTCTGCATTAAAGATAATCATTTATATTAGAGATATCCTACATGAGTTTTTTTAATATACCTTGACCCAGATGAGTCCAAGAAAGTTATTTTTGATATGCATAGTAGTGTGTTTTGAGGTCATCATTATTGGAGAACTACTACATACAAAATATTAAGTGCTCGTTATTTTTTCCTATTTTATTTTTTGATGTATGTGCTGAAGTAAGAGCATGTGAAAAATGTTAGAAATTCACTAGAAAAAAAGCATTTGAAATATTTTCCACTCAAGCCCATAATTGTTTCTTCACCTTTTCAGTAATGGGGTTTAGATTTTATTGGACAGATTCATCCACCTTCTAGTATTAAACATCGTTGTATCCTTGTTGGAACTAATTACTTTACCAAATGGATTGATGCAATACCTACAAGGAATGCTAATCATAAAATATAATTAACTTTCTGGAGGGAATTATAACCAGATTTGATTGTCCATCAAGGTTAGTAGTAGATAATGCAACTGCTTTTAGGGCCACACCATTGGTGAAATTCTATGAAGATTATGGTATTCAATTCACTCATTCAATAGCATACTGTCCACAAGGGAATGGTTTAGCTGAATCTTCAAAAAAAATCTTGGTAAGAATCATCACCAAACTATTGGAGAAAAATAAGAAAGCTTGGGATTCAAAATTGAAGTTTTCTTTATGGGATGATAGGGTGAATATTAAAAACTTCAATAATATATCACCTTTTCAAATGGTTTATGGAACTGAGGATATTTTTCAAGTTCAATTATCTATTATTTTAGTTAAATTTATGAAAGATCACGAAGCTGAGCCAAATGACATAAACATAAAAGTTTATTAAATCATAGAAGTATAGTAACAGTGAGAACAACAATATGATTTGATAAGGAAATATCAGCAAGCTGTGAAGCAAATTTTTTTTATTAAGGAAATAAGAAATAATATTTCCAGATTGGAGACATGGTATTGAAGTGGGATGCACAACATCAAGACCCAGGTAAGCATTCAAAATTTGATGCTTTATGGCTTGGTCCTTCTGGAATCTCTAATATTCTCAAAAAAATACTTTTGAGTTGCAACATATGGATAGGGAAAAATTATTTGGAGGCCCATTCAATGGGTTTTTTCTTAAGAAACCCTTTTACTGAGGTTGTTGGTAGCCTAGGCCCATTGTAAATATTTATGTGTTTCACAATAAGACTCCATAGCCCAATGACAAGGCACTGAAACTGCAAAAGATCTTAGAGCCTCGTAGGGAGAGCTCTATCCCTTATGGAGCCAATGTTAGCATAGTTATCTGTTAATTCACCAATTCCCCTTCTATTTACATTTTGTTTTTCATCAAATAATTAGTCAAAATTTTTACTTTTTCCACTATTTTTCTACAATAGTTTTGGTCACTAAAAAATATTAATCTAGTATACTACTCCTTCACTTCATTTCATCATCATCAATTTCAAGTTCATCACTTCATCATCATCATTTAGAGGTCTAGAGTCAGCTGATTCCATCTCATATAGGTCATGTTTAGGTTCAAACTTCCCATGGGAAAATATTCAAATTTCCACTAAAATAAATCAGTTAATCATCCATTTCATTCATAAAATTTTGGTGAAGGAAGAAAGCATGTTTCTGCAGTCCAAATAAAAACCATCTTTGATGTTTCATATAGCTCAAGTCTCAGAAATATCAACATTGTCTTACTGTGAATTCAAGTTAAAAAAGGAAGGGAAATCATGATTGTCAAAGCTACAAGAATCAATCTGCCTTGTCGATTTAGTTGAAAGAAGAAAGTGTTGCTGGAAAAATGTAATGGTGATGCGAATTTCATTTTTTTCTTTCATTCATTTCATTTATTCTCTCTTACCATTCATTTTTCCAAAACCCAAAGTCCAGTGCTTCATTTTATTTCAAAAAATCCCTTTTAACCTTTCAAAATCCATATATATATTATGTATAGCAGCTTTATCCCCCACAAAACAGCCTTGTCACATAATCTTTTATTTACCATAGCTCTGCTAGTTCCACAAAAAGCCCTTTAAATATATATCATATATCACATATATGATATCATATGATATAATGTTCTGCACTTAACCCCATTACCTTGAATCGCAATCAATGTTTCGCAAGTTTCAAACTTCACTTATAATATAATTGTCGAATCCTATAGAACCCCCGAAATGAAATTTGCGGGATTGTTGGGATCCATATTTTCCATTTGGTCTACTTCATAAACATCAGAAGTTCTTTAAAACCATTTGTAATATGATTTGGGTGGATTTTTTCATATTAACATTACTTAACAAAATGTTTACTTGTCTTCTTTTAAAATCTTTTAATGGGACCCATCAGTTTTTTGCATCCCTAATTCGCAAACTTCATTCACTGCATTCACTTCTATTTCCCCATTTCCCCAATTGCGAGATTGTGCGGGATCTGCTTTCCCTCCCACGTCACCTTCCAATTCGGATATAGCAAATCCTATTGAAATAAATCCATGTTACCTACCCAATTCACCGATCCATGATATGCGATAACCTTCCCATTCCCCGATTACGATATATCAAAAATCCCCGATTTGTGATGAACCTTTGACTTCCCATATTCGAAAAGTTTGACTTCCCAATTTGTGATATTGCAAACCGCAAACCAAAGGTCTATTTGCTCCTCCAAACACATGTTTACTAACGATATGTGATTTGGGATCCGACTCCACTCCCCGATGCGATAAACTAGACCCCACCACAGGCCACGTCATCACCGCCATCACAAATCGCGAATTCGCAGTTCATCCCGCCTGTGTCTTATGTTTAAAATACATCTAACCCCGATTGTGATATATATATATATATATATATATATATATATATATATATATATATATATATATATATATATAGGGTTTTTCTCCTTCTGCTCATCGTTTATTTAATAGTTTTCTCTACTGGTCCACATCCATGTGTCTCCATCTCATTTCTCTTCACACTCCTCCATTCATCTCATTCACGTGCCTAGTCTTTCCTCCAAAACCTATCTACATAGGCTTATTTGTTCAATGCTTTTTCTGCAAAGAAAACCCTATCAGAACAAATAAGAAGTCGAAAAAAATGGAAACATCAGCAGAATGTTCTCCAGAGCAGTTTAATAATAAACATGTGCTGCCATTACTCTTCAACACCAACACACGCTTTAGCAGCAAGGCAACATTCAAGGAACAAATCATAACATTTACAAAAACTCTAGTAGCAATTACTCAATCTGTTTTTTGCAGCAAAACCTATACATGACCTATAGTTCAGGATATGAAAATACCACATCCCCATGGATGTTGGGTTTGATAAGCTTCAGATGAGTGCTCATTTAAATTTTTCTAGTGATGTAATAAATAGAAACAAATTTCCTCCTTTTTTCTTTGAAATGTAATAAATTCCTTATCCTTGAAATATTCGAATGGTCTATTTTTTCTGTAGACCGATTGTAAATCTATAAATAGATAGTTGATAGATGTAGAGGGGGTTGGATTTTGATATTCCTGAAAACTCACTATAATAAATAAAAGCCTTTCTTAAATTCATGCGTAAGTATTTTTTGTTTCAAGAACATCTAATATATGGTGTATTTTCTCTTCTGTGTTAATTTCTTCTAATTATATGTTGAAGTAGCTAGTAAAATATGAGTGAGATTTGTTAAAATATTTAATAGTAAATTGTCTTATTTTCATTTTTCTGCAAATTATCTAGATGTTGTAGAACATGTTAGTGAGGGTTCCATAGAGGGTTTGTGGGATACTTTATGCATGAAATCTGTTTTTTGAGTGTTGTTTACTTTACATAAACATATTTTGTGTAAAGAGTCATAATTATAGCTGTATGACTGATTTAGGGTCTGATTATTTCCTAGAATAGGTATTAGATATCCATCTCCTCTCTGTTGTTTCACTCTACTCCCTATACTACACATTTACCCATACAATTTATAATTTCCACATCTTGCCAAATGCATGAAAGTATTAAAGGATAAAGTAATCATTTCAAACTCATTTGAGAAGCCATCCCACCATTTAAAATCTTTTCAAAAGATTTAAAAATTCGAAATGGACCATGATGTGTAAGGCTTACTCCTTTTGTAGTCAAGGAGTGACTCCTTACGCTAACAAAGGGATTAGTGGAATAAGGAATATATGGAGTTAAATATTATCTTGGTTTCACTTTCCATCTTTTTTCCCGATTTTCATATCTTTTGACCAAATTTTTCTTCAATAAAGACACAAAAACACATAAGGAATTTTTCTAATTTATTTTTTTTATTTAGTAATTAGCAAATTAAAATGTTGAAACTTTGGATTTTTTGATCAACATGAGATCAAGGTATCACACTCTTCAAAGATCAAATTTCCTAGGTTTAGAAGTTGTATCACTATGTTGTTGTTCTAGGAGAGGGAACATAAGAAAAGTGTACAACACGTAATAGAGAATGACTTATCTTTTTTTTTTTTTTTTGAAATGTTTCAAAAGGATATAACTATGAATTTTATACCTATGAACAAAAGCCATAAACGAAGTGTATTAAATATAGACAAAACATAGAGAGGAAGAGTACGGTAGTAAATAAAATGAGAGGGGTCCTCATTTTTATTACGAACCTCTATACAAAATGTGAGGTTGTCGTCTTGCTAAAAAAATCTAAAACATGCTAAAGGGATGTGGAGAGGTAAGGCATGTGTGGATTTAAAGACTATCTGGGTTTCATTTTTCCTCCTTTTCCCCAACTTTCATACATTTTGACCAATTTTTTCTTCAAAAATGACATATAAAAACAAACAAGTTATCATCCTATTTTATTTTTTACTTTTATTGATTAGTGAATTAAAATGTTCAAACTTTGGATTTTGTGAGTTGAAGAACATAGGGTTGAGGTTAGAATCACACTCTTCAAGGATCAAATTGCCTAAGTTTGAAATCTATATCACTTTGTTGTTTTTCTAGTAGAGGGATCATGGCTCCATTTGTCATATTTCGGTTTCTACAAATAACAATAGAAAGTAGAACGAAGGGATCATTGTATACAGAAATTTTAACTATGTTTTGAAATTTCTACATTTCTCCTCTTATAATTTTTTGTGATTTTAGTGTGAATTTTAGAATATGGTATTCTTATTGTGAATATTCCAAGTTTGGAGGTTGTCATGCTTTGGAGAGGTGCATTGTCATCTCTATGTGAGTTACTATATATATATATATCTCTATTTCCATTGTATGCATGTCTTCTTGCTAAAATTTTAAGTTATTTTAGCTTTGTATTATATCTTAGTTATTTATGGTTTCTTTGAGATCATATATATTATTATTGTTGTAGAGTTTATTTAATTCAAATTTAAACCATGTTTCTAGTTACAATTTAGTGGTCACGATATTGATAACGATGTTATCTAATAAGAGAGTTTTGATAAAGTTGTAAGTGGTGTGATCTACCTTTCTAACGGTGGAAGCAATTGTGGATCACACTTAGCACTATTAATTTTATTGCACATCTTCCATTTTGCCAGCAGTTAAAAGTCTTGTATTTAGCAAATTTTATTAAGACTTCTTTTAGTCATTAACTACACAAGCTTACTAACCTAGATTGATAGAATTAAAATCTCAACTTATGCAAATAAAGTTTCTATGTATATATCAATAACATCAACATTAAATTACAACATCATCACTCACATCATCTACCATGTCATTGCTTAATTATGTTCTAAATCACCATTTATTTTCTATTTTTAATATAATTTATTTTTCTCTTATAATGTAATTTCTGAGTCAAAATGTTTAGCAACATGGGACATTGCAACATATCTTTGATATTGGATTAGAGAGCAACTATGAAGACATTAATATTGAAGTAAAACTTAAGGAAGCTGATAATAATAATAAATCTCCTATAATAAAATCCTAATCATTCACAAGCATTATCCTTGAGGATTAACTCAAATGATAGAATCATTAAAAGACCTAAATATTGTGAAAGGATAGAATTCAATTCTTTTTACACTCTCATGGTGAGGATTGATGGTTTATGTGGTACAAATACTTCATTGACATAACGTTCTCATCGATCATCGAAAACGTAGGTCCACCACCACACAATTTAGGAAATTGAGTTATGGCTATTTAAAAGGAAAAATATTTGTTTAAAAAAGAAAAGATGACTAAAGAGGTAAACTTTCACCTTTGTGTTCACAAATATATTTAAATTCTCCACTTAAATTTTACTCTAAAACTAAAATTAAATTTATTTAATTAAAAAAATTAAAAAAAAATCTCCTTTTTTTTTTTTTTTTTTTTTTTTTTTTTTTTAAAATTATGTCAAAGAGACACACGGTTATACCAAAACTTCCTAACAATGAGTACCTCCTGAAAGTATTTATTTTGGATCATAATATAACTAAACAAATTTCATCACTATACGTTTAATCTCTCTCTGTCCTAGGTTCTAAATCTTCGTACACATTTTCTCTTCAATAATTACATTTTTAGCAATATCCCCTCGTGTTTTCAAATCGTACTAAACGATTTTGTGTTTTCTATTTGCATTTCCAAGTTATGTAAAATCTCCAAGAATTTCTCATATTTGAAAAGTAGATTGCAAAAGAATATTAGAAATCGAATAAGAATGAGATTGAGAATGGTAACAAAATCTAATTCTAAAATATCCTCACAACTACACGCCATAGAGCAATGGAGATAATGGAGATAAAGATGGCTAATTAAAATGTAATGGTCTCAACGGGATATACATTTATTGTTCTAAAAATGAAGAAATTATTTCTTATTTATGAAGTATAACAACATCATAAAATTTTAAGTGATCCCAATTTCAGTAAGTCATGAGTTATTTTCATGGACAATTTCATTGCTTTCTGTTACTCAATGTAGGCATAATTATATGGATAATATGGATGGTGAGTAAGGTAGGAAAACATTTAGAATTTATTGTATAATAATTATGTTTAGTGGGTTAAAATACAATGCGAGTGGGTTTAATGATTAGGAATATGTATTTTTTCTTAAGGTTATAGGTTCAAAACCATAGGGAGTAAAGTATGTATTCTTTTGTGAGCTACATTGGTAAAATTATTATGCAAAAATGAGTCCATTGTCTCACAAACAAGATATCTCATACATCGATTTAATGTACGGCATAAAAGTGACCTTAAAATTAGATTATTATTATTATTATTAATTTTTATTTACCATTTAAAAATTAAAATACTATTTATTTTAATTAGTTTTATATTTATTCTTTAATATGATATAAATTTTTACAATATTAAATCATGTAATACACATGTAGTAAATATTTCACTATGCTTAATATATCATTTATAAAATATATCATTTTCCTAAAGAATTTGAATATTTTGTCTTCTTAAAACTTTCAAAAAAATTCTTGTTAAAGTAATATTGTAGTCTGGTTAACATGAGAATTGACATTATATTTAGTTTGTGTTTTATGTTTGGATTATGAGTATAAATTGTAATGATATTAGGACATATTGATCAGGTATTTATTGCGTGTTTATTTTTACAAGTCATGATATCCTTTTAGTTTTGGTATTTAATATAAATGTTAATTGAGCACATTGGTTGGCTTTTTAGCACTTAATATGTAATTTACGAAATCACATTAACACAATAGAAAACAAAGATGGCTGCAAGGCAGCTAGTCTGCCTTCGAGCGAGGTTCGAGAGTGTGAAGACTAGTAAAAAAGTAAAAATAATAAACACAGGAGGCCATGTTTTTCAAAGGTGAGTATACGAATATGTAAACGTATGAAAAAGTAGCACTTGGTTCTCGGTAAAAAAAGACTAGTATTTTTTTTAAATAAAACAAGCATTGTGCGAAGAGCAACATTTTTTTTTCAAAATCGAGCCGGGAATAAACCGCTCAGAGTTATTTCAAAGCTAGTGTCGTTTCACGCATTCACCGAGATCTTTAGATGAAATTTATATTTAAAGAACTCGAATGAAGGATACGAAACTCGTCGCTAAGATTTTGTTGTCTTTTGAGAATGAACCTTGCTCCGATTATTTAACTAAAGGTACTTTCTGCGTTCCCAAATCTTGGATGGAAATTGACTATTTAAGGGCTCGGAACGAGACACAGGGGAAAACTCATCGCTAAGATTTTGTTGTCTTTTGAACGGGAAAGCGAGAGATGAGCGGAAATGGAAGTAAATGAACCAAGCATTGTGCTAGGAAGAGCAACGTTTTTCAAAGAGGCTGAATATAATTGTAAAAGTAATAACACTTACTTCTCTCAAATACATATAAACAATTAATAACTAGCAGTTGCCCCAAAAGGTGCAAAGAGAGGCCGATAGGATTTTTAAATTGAAATTGTTGAATTGAAAAAGTTAAACTTGATTTGAAATAATAATGGTTGAATTAGATTTAAATTGTTTAAAGTTTAATGAATTTGAAAAAATTTGAAAGCTATACACCAGGCAAGAGATCAAAATAAAATAGAACAGCTCTATTTTGTCTTCTATTGTGGTAAAAAAAACTCACATACTCAATTTGTGGCATTTTCAAGTCCATTTTTTTAGCATATTGAGTACTTTTCCAACGTTGTTCTACAATATTAGTTTGTTGTTATATCATTAAACAGACCAAAATTTGGTTGAGTTGTTGTGTGTTGGGATACTGCCCATGGCATTTAGTGGGAGTTGGCCTAAAACGAGAGGAATATGCTAAGGGGACACTGGGTGTACTCCTAATAGTTCTTACCGTATAACAGTCTTGGTTGAACCTTGCCAACACTACTAATTTGAACGATAACAAGCTAAAACAAGAAATTCCACAAAATTTTAGCATGAACTTGCAAGGTGTAGTTCGAGATATTTTTGAAAAATAATTCTATTTTTGAAAAGGTAACTCTATTTTGTAATTCAATTTAATAAAATAAGTCTTATATTTAGCAGTTGAGTCTAAAAAGTGTATCTCATGTATGACTTAGATTAATCTCAAAAATAGAACAAGGAATACTGGAAGGAACTAACCATGGAGAAACCCTTAAATTCTATTGTTTTAAGCTAAAAGATGTAAGGATATAAAATGAGTGCCCTATGCCACAACAAACACTTGTAGACCATTATAATGTTACGAACTTGAGTACCAAAGTCCTTTGTCGAAAGAACAATGAGAATGTTCTTGCCTCATACATGGGTTCACCACGAGACAAGGAGGCATTCTTAAAATATTTTCGAACTCAAGAGTATTGCTTGCAATTGCTATTCATATTCATCGCTCTTCATATTCAGCCAAATCATTGACACTCCTGTAAGGAATACGATTGCATTATATTGTCCTACAGTATTGTTACACTAAAGTTTAAATAAGACAATAGGCTGTAAAAGTAGCTAATTTATAGGTACTCTGTCGAGAATAATACTCATACATACCATGCTCAGCCTCTTGCTTTCAAGGCCTAGCAATATATTTTAGTTAGAGGAAATGAACAGCTATGGCAAGTTAACCAGAATCTTATAATCTAGCAATAATTGGGATGGACATGAACCCAAAAATGGGGATGATTGAAAACACACCTGTCTTTTTGAGGCAGTCATCCAAGTCTTCTGATTGGATTCTTTTCAAAAAATTATCTCCAGTAATTTCGGAAATACTATTTGATGCATTTAAATTATTCCCACCAGAAAATATGTTGTAAACATTATATTATTGCAAGGTCTACTACTTAAACAATCAAGTACTTGAAGCAGTCATACAATCAATCTTCCATAGAATTCGTACAATGTTGTTAATCTTATTCAACGTTTGTTGTTACATATTGCAACGACATTAACTAACTCAAATATCTCTGCCGGTTGCTGTAAAGACACCAGCATGGCCATTATCTCTTAACTCTTTTGATGGATGTAATTAATTAATTAATTAAGTATATAAAATAAATATATAGATATATTTAATTATTAATAAATTAATTTTTTAATCTAAAAGCTAGTTTTTATTGATTGAATTTAATTTTCAAAGTTAAATTGGTCATTATCCTAATGCCTAATTGTAATATCCCCTGTGCGGGTAGGGCCCGCAGCCACGTGTCCGGGTCTGTGTAATGAGGGGTGCTACGCAAGGGCCCCCGCCCTCAGATGCTCCGGTGGGGTTAGGCCCACCCTTAACACCTTGGGATGCCGCCCCCACTAACAGTTCGAGCTTTTGGTGTAGTGGCTGGATCTACGTGGAATCAAAGACAAGGTCTCGAGGTCGAGACTCGCGGAGCATGGTGGGTTGTAATATCTCGTGTGCGGGTAGGGCCTGCAGCCACCTGTCCTAGTTTGTGTAATGAGGGGTGCTGCACAAGGGCCCCTGCCCTCAGATGCTCCGGTGGGGTTAGGCCCACCCTTAACACCCTGGGATGCCGCCCTCACTAACAGTTCGAGCTTTTGGTGTAGTGGATCTACGTAGATCCAACCACTACACAAAACGCTCAACCACTACACTAAAAGCTTCAACTGTTAGTGAGGGCGGCATCCCAGGGTGTTAAGGGTGGGCCTAACCCAACTGAAGCATCTGAGGGCGGGGGCCCTTGTGCAACACCGCTCATTACACAGACCCAGACACATGGTTGAGGGCCCTACCCGCACACGGGATATTACAACCCACCACGCTCCACGAGTCTCGACCTCGAGACCTCGGCTTTGATTCCACGTCAATCCAACCATTGCACCAAAAGCTCGTACTGTTAGTGGGGGCGACATCCCAGGGTGTTAAGGGTGGGCCTAACCCCACTAGAGCATCTGAAGGCGGGGGCCCTTGCACAGCACCCCTCATTACACAGACCCAGACACATGGCTGCAGGCCCTACCCGCACACGGGATATTACACTAATTTAGTCATTTATACATCTATTTAAATTCAATGTCTAGATCTGATCTCTTAACTAGTTTTCATGATGAACCATATTCTTTGTCATGTGATTTCATTCTTTGTCATATAATTTTTCCCAAAAAAACTCTAACACAAAATCCAAAATTCAAAAAATACTATTTATTATTTATAATATTGTTGTAACTTCAAAAATTTTATACAAATTTTAAAAATAATATATATTTTTTTTGTTAAAAAAAACCTTAAATAAATAAATAAATTTATATTAATTTAACAATTATAATACAAAAATTATTAAAAAAATTAGATCCAGTTACATACTCAAAATATTTAAGTATATTTAAAATTTCATAGGAGCTTACCTAAACATTGAACATTCTACGTCAACCAAATAATAAATAGAAAAATAATAATAACAATAAAACAAAATTCATAAATTTAATAGAATCCATCAAAAATTTGTTGAATTTAATAATCTACCAAAATTTGTTGAATTTAATAATCTACCTTTGATTCTAGTTCCAAAATTAAAATCTAATGAAATCAATAACTCACCCTAGATTTTCAAAATTTTATAAATTTTAAATTAAATATAATAATTATTTTTTTCATTGTAAAGTTTTATAAATTCCAATTAAAATTGTAATGAAACATCTCTCCACCCTCATAAAAATTTTATCATTATTTTATGAAATTTTAAAGAAAGTTATATATATATAAAATTCATTTGCATCCTGAGACGAGTAAATTATCGAAGATTTTTTTTTGTTATAATAAATTAAGAATCAGTTAAAATTAGAACTTCAAAGAAAGTAAGGCTCGTCGTGTGTTTGATCAAGGATTGTGAATGATTCTAGAGAAATTCTTTGTATGAATTAAACAGAATCATCTTTACGCGAGAATTTTGAGGGTATATTTAAATCTCTTAACCATACTTTTCATAAAAAAATATTCCCTTATGGTCTACTCCTTTGAATCAGTGACTTATTAAATTATTACATGATTTGGAATTTCTGTTATGTTTGGACTTCAAAATAGATTTCTCTGTCCTGAATATGTCAGGTAGACATGAATATGTGACTCTGTTTTTCCAATTTCACCATTTCCTGTAGACTATTCAAAATAGATTTTTGTCCTGAATATGTCAGGTAGAGATTAATGTGTGACTCTGTTTTCCAATTTCACCTTTTCCTGTAGAGTATTCACCTTTGTGTGTCCTTGTAACATTGATATTGTCTCTTATTGGGGAATTAATAAGAATACACACAAAATTCTGCTCCAGAGACGTTGCATAGTCTCTCTCAGGGGAAAATGTGGAAGCATATTCAATCAGTGGCAGAGCAGGTGATGATCTAATGCAACTGATTTTGTAATAATGGTCTTGAAATGTCAAGGGTGGTGTCCATATCATGGGAATCTTCAACTTCAACTGTATTTTCAGTGAAGCAAGCTACTTCACCTGGACACTCGTTTTTATAGTCATCTGCTTTGCCCCACAGTACAGGGTACAGACCCAGTACAATCAACACTGCTCCCACCATTAAACATTAAAATCCACAAGAATAGACACTGTAATACAATGAACATTGAAATGTGATCCATGTTTATAAATCTAAAATGGTAGAAATTGATTAAAATTTATTCAGGAAATGATTTTATATGTTGACCATCCTTTATTAAGATTGTCATGAAGAACGAAATATTGCAAGATTGCTGCTACAACGGTACACACTGGATCGAATATTGCTACAAATACAGGTCCCTTTTTGTGTATACACCATGCTTGCACAAATATTGCAAATGCTGAACACATCAATCCCTGAAACAACCATAAGCAATTCGATCCATTATAAAATTTAACCTATGCTCACTTGCTCTGAACTTAACTAGATTGTGAATTCTAAGGATATTTCTTAACTAAATGATCACTTGCTCTGAACTCAACTAGATTGTGAATTCTAAGGATATTTCTTAACTAAATTGTGAATTCTGAAAATATTTTGGAATCCAAAAACAAGAACAAAATTAAACCATTGAGTTAGTTCAGTTTGCTCCTGTCAATTATATTCCAAAATATTTTAAAAATCAGTAGCCATACCCACTTTAACAATGAACTAACAAATGCTGCAAGGTAAATATCTATACCGAATACACATAACTTAGAAGCTCAATATTCCAACCAGCAACCCAGACGCTCGATATTTTATACGTATATACCAAAGAAATCACACCAGACTGCAGTGCTCCAAAAAAACACATGATAGCAGTTAATGATAATTGAGCTGGATACTCCCTCACAACTGGAGCCTGCGTTAAACACATTTATCTCAATTCTCAATTTCCAATTTTAACTAGATTTTTGTTCAAATGAATTGCTTTAACTTAACTCTGGTTGGAAGTGAGAGGGAAGTAAATTGTTTAATCTAATTCATATCCATAGAATTCCATGATATTCCTAAAAAAACACTTAGGATTGAAAGGAATTAGATAAAATTGTCATTTTTAATCATGCTGATGGTCACCTAAAATATAATCCATGTTGCAAACGAGGCAACGCCTTCGAAAAGCAGCATGGAGCCCAAGACAGTGTTGCTTGCTTTGGAATTGTATGCATTTATATTGAATCTAAGCATTTTAATTGCAGGCCCCTTGTATAATGTCATCACCATTGCCCCACCTATAGAAATAATTATGCCCAGAACCTTTGCCTGCCCTCTCCTGCTCTTAATATTGACATTCTCCATTTTGAAGGAGTCACAATTGAATAAGCACGACCAAGGGATTAAACCCAACTTAGTTAAGCTCAACAGAATTCCTAATTGAAAATTTAAAGATGGGAATTGCAACTGGAGGAATTTATTGAGATCGAACTTCTACCTTAGGCTAGTGGCCATCACAAAAGTGATGTGTGGGATTAAATTTAATATTGCTGAAGAAAAAGTAGAATTAGTGTAGTACAATCCCTCTAAGCAAAAGTTCTGACTGATTGTAATCCTGCATACAAGAAAAATTTCTCTCCAGTTCAGTTCAGTTCAGTCCCCTGCTTGATTTGTATTTCTGAAAGAATTGCAGAAAGAACAACAACAACAATAAACTGATTGCAACCACACTTACCCGCAGAGTGCAAGCAAGAAAATCTGAAAAAAGATGGACAATGTCATAGGCAGTCTTTGGTGTCTACAACAATCATAGATAGAGGGTGTGTTAACTGCTATAATGGCGAGAATGATATGTGTGTGAGAGAATGTAAAAAGGTGGAGATCAATGAGGACATCAAAAGAAAGAGGGTCAGGACTCATACCTGATTCCACCATGGACTTGAGAGGATCTTGGGCCTTCTGCAACTGCCCTTCTTTATGATATGCTTTAATCACAAGACTCAGAGTCTGATTATCCACATTCAACCCCCTATGCAACATCTCCTCACATAGGATTACAGCCATTTGGGTCCGCCTGTCATTGATGACGAAATTGAGAAGAGCACTGTAAGAAGGGAGGGAAAGAGAAGGAGCCCTTTATAAGTGGCCATGGCGCCATCCACGTCTCTGGTCCGAATGTATTTATTAATGAGGAGATCATAAATGTGGGGACTTATTGGCTCCTTTAATGGCTTAGCATATTGAGCAAGGGTTGCAATTTTGTTCGGATCAGTAGAATCTATGCCACAGCCAGTAAGATCAATTGTAGTAGCTTTGAAGCTGATTTTTTCCAGTAGGGCTATAGTTTTGTACCAACACCAAGCACCAAATCCACCTCCATGTACAAGTACAAAATGTTATCTCCAAAGCAGCAGATAATTTAGCATCCTGCCAAAGAAAAGGTACCTTATATGATAAGAACTATAGAAACCTTAAATGCAGAGATGAAACCGTAAGACAGAGTATATTGAATGATTTCTCAGCCTTGTATTTCATCTCGTTTCTAGATACCCTTTTCTTTCTCAAGGTTTGGAGACAAATATCCCGAGGTAAGTTATGTCAAGAGCAATTCTAATTCATTAATAATAGTGTCATTAAAGGCACTAAAGGCTGCCCAAAATAAAAGTGAAATTTACAAAAGACCACAACAACTACGCTACTATCATATAACTAAAATGATTAAAGAAAACAAGGAAGAAGTATACACTGGAAGAGATTATCACCTCCTCTTCATCACCAAGCTTTTCAAAGAACTCTATTAATGGCTTAGCAGATTGAGCAAGGGTTGCAATTTTGTTCGGATAAGTAGAATCTATGCCACATCCAGTAAGATCAATTGCAGTAGCTTTGAAGCTGATTTCTTCCAGTAAGGCTATAGTTTTGTACCAACACCAAGCACCAAATCCACCTCCATGTACAAGTACAAAATGTTTTGTCTCCAAAGCAGCATATATTTTAGCATCCTGCCAAAGAAAAGGTACCTTATATGATAAGAACTACAGGAACCTTAAATGCAGAGATGAAACTGTACGATAGAGTATATCGAATGCTTTCTCAGCCTTGTATTTCATCTGGTTTCTAGATACCCTTTTCTTTCTCAAGGTTTGGAGATAAATATCCCGAGGTAAGTTATGTCAAGAGAAATTCTAATTCATTAACAATAGTGTCATTAAGGGCACTAAAGGCTTCCCAAAATAAAAGTGAAATTTACAAAAGACCACAGCAACTACAGTACTGTCATATAACTAAAATGCTTAAAGAAAACTAGTTGATTAATTTACATCTTATACTTTGACCTTAATTACGAACATCTATCAAGAAGCAACAGTTAGAACATACTAGGAAGATTTTATTCCAACTTGAACACGCTCAAATTTATTGGAAATTTAAATAGGAAGAATTGATAATAGATATTAAGCTTGACATGAGAAAACTGCAAATTAGTTAGAGTTTCAAACAAACTATTCAAAGAAGCGGGCATGAGTTATTCTGCATGCATATTAATAGATCAAGAAAGACAGCACAATTTTTGAAAGTCATTTAAGAAATCCTGAAATGACAAGTTAGTTTACAAGCCTTTATAGAGTGCCTGTAACAAGATAGCTAATATATAGGAATGACAATTCTAACTTCCCTCTAAAATATTTTAGTGTGAAACTCAAAAATTAATAGATAACAATCTCTTATAAAACAAAATTTTGACTATGGTTATCTTTATTTTGCATGGAAAGGATAGGCGTGCGCATTTTGGAAAATGAAACAAAATAAAGGGTCCTAAAAGGCCTCACAGATAGTTCTTTGAATCTCGGACAGTGCAGTTATTGTCAAAGAACAATTTGACTTCTTCCAGTGTGAGTAGTAAAAGTATTTAAGCAACATAAATCACGTGCATGCATATGTTCATATAGACCTATATTGTGTTGTTGATAAAGCAAGAATATGGTAGTGCTATATGTTGGGAAAGTAGTAGGTATTCCAGTTTTGCAGAAAATGACCCTTTACTTACCATATCATCTCCTAACTGTAATGCCTCTTGTAGCCTACCTTTAAAGAAAAGGTCCCTTATCAGCTTTTTGCATGTCGAAAGACAGGGAGTGAAACCTTGTCTTGACATTTCATGTAAAAGTTCCAAGGCCTTAGATACATTGTTTTCCACACGGTGTCCCTATATCAAAGCATCATATGTACAGTCTTCAGCAAAGACAGATCCCACCTTCATTTCTTTTAAAAGCAGTGTTGCTTGTTGTGCCTTCCCAGTTTTGAAAAATTCATAGATCAAAGCATTGTATGCAACAACATCAGAGATATATCCTTTAGTCAGCATTTCATCTATTAACCTGAAAGCTTCATCCACCCTGTCTTGCCTACATAAAAATAGGGATCAACATTTTGAATTTTCTCAAATAGGGACACAAATGTTTCAGCGACATCAAATTGAGAAGTGCCAGTGCATCAGTTGTCTTCCCTTCCTTGCAATGTCCTTTAATCAGATGATTGTAAGTGTCAGAATCAAGCACTAGATTCATTTCCAGCATTTTTTCCAGCAGCATAGATCCAACCCATGTGTTGCCTGTGTCACAGGACTCGCTAATAAGTATGTTGCAAACAGATAATTTTTTAATGTAGCTCTTCTCCAAAACCTCATCCGTCAACTTTAATGCCTCAGGAAGCATGCTCCCACTACAAAGACTGCCAACTAATTTTCTATAAATGTTGAAATCAGGAACCCAACCATTGCATACTGTTGAATCACAGAGTGTCAGAGCTTCATTTCCTTGTTCCGACATATAAGAAAGTAGTTGCAGAGCTTTTGGAATGTTGTTATTATTGCAATGGGCATCAATGACGACATCAAAAGCAAGAGGGTCAGGACTCATACCTGATTCCACCATGGACTTGAGAGGATCTTGGGCCTTCTGCAACTGCCCTTATTTATGATATGCTTTAATCACAAGACTCAGAGTCTGATTATCCACATTCAACCCCCTATGCAACATCTCCCCACATAGGATTACAGCCATTTGGGTTTGCCTGTCATTGATGACAAAATTGAGAAGAGCACTGTAAGAAGGCAGGGAAAGAGCAGGAGCCCTTTATAAGTGGCCATGGCACCATCCACGTCTCTGGTCTGAATGTATTTATTAATGAGGAGATCATAAATGTGGGGAATTACTGGCTCCTTCATTTGTTGAAGATACCCATTGCTGTTATCTGCATCTGCTTCTGCTTTTAAAGTGTGTTTTGTTTTCTTGTCCCTTGCATTTTTGAAAATTTTTGCAGCAACTGCTATTCCAATTCCCTTCCAGTCAGCATTGGCTAGAGAGCTACAACTTAAGCATCTGCGAGCAAAGCAGTATGAAAACATTATATTGCATCGCATCGGCCATCACAAACCCATCTACAAATACCTAGTTCGTAATTTTTTAAAATTCAACTCGTTAAAGGCTCGAATGAAGGGCAGCCTTTGATCCTTCAAATATCTTAGGCAATTGAATAATCTCCGCTACTCGGAGTTTACGGGAAAGCCAAAGAAACAAAAAAATCGCCACTTGGAGTTGGGTAACAATGATTCGCAAAACATCTACAGCAATTAATTAGAATGTGGGTAAAAGAACCGATTAGTGAGCGGAGTTGCAGGAAGAAGAAATTGCATGGCAGCATTATTTCTGATTTTGTGGAAGTCGGAAAAAGGTGGCATTATTTCTGATTTTGAGGAAGTCTGAGTTGCCATGACCGGTCGCAAGGATTTGGGGGCGGCATTATTTCTGATTTTGTGGAAGTCAGAGTTAGGTGTCAGGCAACAGGTGTCAGCCAGAGGTTAAAACTCCCAAGGTACAAGTGTCAGCCGCACATTAAATATGTTGACAATGAAAAATTGTATCTCTTTCAAAAAAGAAGGCCTATCGGCCTAAATATAATATTAAAAATATAATTATTGTTTTAAAAATTGTGATTTTTAATAAAGTTCAAAATAAAATTGGATTCTTTTCGATTGTTGACATGTTGAGGCTTGGAAGTCCTCACTGTTTTCACGGATAATCTCATTGTGTTCGAATAATTTCATTCTGTTAAAAAAACATTTCAAATTTTTATTATCACCCAAATAAATTTAAAAAGTGAAAAAGCATTATGTGAAACGAAACCACATTGTGAATGCATGAATCTCAACGAATATGAGCTTTCCACAACATATGAACACGTGTTTTCCATAACATATGAACACGCGTCAACGAATATGAGTTTTCCACAACATATGAACACACTACAGGTTCATTGTCAAATTGACCTTTTTAAGAAAGCTGCTACAAGGTAATTGAATATTTCTTCAAATCTAGAAATTAACACATTGTGATTGCACTTGATTAGTGAGCGGTACCAATGGATAGATCACATAACGCACACCTTCCTGAAAATTCACAATTCAGAGGAAAACACACCTGCATTTAATGTTAGATTAATGATGAGAGCATGTGGTGGTTTGATTGGAGCAAGCCAGATAGTGAGTTCGTCAAAAGTTACACCTGAGTATTTCACTGAAAGTGAGTCGCACCTAATTGTAATGGCTCGATTGCTGAAGAGCATTTTTTATGGCACGATTTATGAAGAGCACTGTTTTTTAGAAGAAGTTATCACGATCTACATCCTGCTCAGAAAATAAAGGTATCCACAGAATAAATCCTGTTATGCAAATAGAAAGAGAGAAGGAAAATGATTAATCTTGAAATCAACTAAGCCATTCAATAAATTAGAGTCCAAAATTTGCGAATTTTCCATGGTATTTCTTTATTAAATCGTTGATGACTTCGTTCAGTATAATATTAGAAAAAAAATGCATGAGTTGCACTATCAATATATGAAAAATCTTTCTGATATGTACATCTGTGAAATGAAAACCGCTGAAATTTCATTATATAGTATTTCTTTATTAAATGACTGATGACTTATTTCAGTATAATACTAGAAAAAAAAGACATGTGGTGCACTACCAATATATGAAAAAACCTTCTAATATGTACAGCTATGAAATGAAAATCCCTAAATTTCATTATATTGCACTCTAGACTTTTCAAATTTAAAATGGAATAAACCTCATGCACCTGTTCAAAGAAGGCATTACAACACTACATAGAAGCAATGAAAGGGCATTACAACCCCACATAGAAACAATGAAAAATGAGAGTACGTCGTCCCCTAGAACTGGTTTAAACATATGAATTGATTTAATTCCTTTCTCTATTGATGGCAATTACTACTTCTGAATTTTCATATAGTTACTCCATTTATGGTCGTGGTCATTTGCATTCAGTGTTTGCACAAATCTCATATGTGTTTTTATTTCATCTCGATTGATTACGAATAGAAGAGAAGTGCGGCATCAGACCTTGAAAGAATTACATATGGATATATTCTTTAAAAACAAATGATGGATTTTCGACAATTGATTTACCTTTGCCACGAATATTTATTTGTTAAGTTGAATTACAATGAAAATAGTTATGTAAATAAAGATGTTTTATCTATGTTTTGAATGTTCACAGAACCTTTTCGGAATTTTAGTTAGATTGCTGTAAAAATGTAAGCTGCGCTTATTTGTATTAGTATGTTGTGTAAAGAAAGTGGTATAGTTACATTTTAATTTAGCTAGTGGTCTGAAGGACTAAGCTAAGTTTGATGGAGTCTTATTCATTGATACAAAGATGAAGGACTCACCAACCTTTGATGCCATGATTGACATAGCAGAATTTTGAGAACAACTGGTGTAGCAAATAATGCCGGAGCAGGAGCATGAGCATGACCATGAGCATGAGGGTATGCATGTTGTATTCTTGAGACACCATAGACATTTAGATACCCTGCAACATAAGGAAAAGGAAAAGAGAAGTCCGCGCATTTATATATCATATAAGTGGCACACAAAAAATTTCATGGCTGTGTAGATGGATGCATAAGAATTGCACATGAACTGCATGAGTGTGCAGGTCGCAGTGGGAATTCAGTTGCCATGTGACCTAGACGATGGGACGGGAGTGGTGGGGGGTGGGGTATTTGAAAAAGTGCTAGAACTTAGACAGAGTTTGGTACTAAAATTCATATGCCAAGATAAAAACATGGGAATATAAACATGGGAAGAAAACATTTTCTGCCAAGGAACTAATGCTGGCATTAGTTTTCTTTTTAAAAATATGAATGCAAACAATCTTTTTAACCATGAAAAATACACATGTATGGCCTCTTCGCCTCGAGAAGAGGCCAATAAGATGGGAAAGTTTCTTATTTGTTGTAACCACTAATACCTTTATTTGATTGGTTGTGACGTCATTCTTCATAAAAGAGTAATAGAAAACTTTAGGTTATCATAGAGAAGGATTAATGTCGAATCTCCAATTCAATTGCTATAGTCCCTACCCTAGCTACAGGTGGCAGGGACTAATAAGAAAAAATACAAAAAAGTGTAATTGAATGCAAATCTTTTAAAAGTGCATAGAACTTGTATAAATCAGGAGAAGTTTAGTGTATTTAAGATAATGCACAATTTTCTTTTGTTTTACATAAACTATTTATTTATTTTGTTTTCGATAAAAATATTTGCTAGGTTTGGTGAAATTTTATATCTTGTATGTTGTTAATTAAGATGAAATATGAACTTGAAAAAAATGTAACTTGTCAAAATAACAAATTTAAAACTGGGATTATAATAATAAGAATTATGATTATGTTTATTTAATTTATAATATTATCAAATATTCTTTCATTTTATAAGTATTTTTTTGTTTTCTATTTTTATGAGTCCTAAGATATGTGCACGCTTAACCTTTGGCTTGAGAAATAACAATTTATGGGATATCTAAGCCATCAAAATCACCCAGGGATCACACTTATCCTAGGCCATACCAGCCCTTAACATGGCTCGAATTTTTCAAATGGAGTTTAAAAAATGTGACCCTCACATCACAGAGCACCATAATAATAGACCCCATGTTCCTCTATTCTATGTTTTCTAAACCATTATATATGCATTTTTATCTATCATACATTTTACTTTATTTTTCTTGTTTCAAGTAACATTAGCATCATTGTGACAACACTTTTCATCAAATATCTTTAAAATGGTCCATAACTCTCTTTCCACAACCTCATCCCAAGCCCAATATCAACGAGATGCATCCATTCTAACATTAAAGCTTCGAGAAACATTTTTTTATGCTAAGTGGAATTATTAGGAAAGATAAGAAGGTAACGTAATTCATGTGATCACCAAACTTGTGCAGTAGAGCTTGTTCTTTAATATTTCATTCTTTTTGTTGTCATCGAAGTTATGTATTGGAGTTTTTGCTCTAGCATCTTACTCTTGAATTCATTTTTTTGGAATCGTGATTTCCGTTATACCAAAACCCGTAGGTGCTAATCTCCACTACAGTCACTAGAGTTAGGATCTATGAAAGGCGGTTAGTCTATGTTGCGAAACACGCGGGGAACGTTGAACCCATTGTCCAACAATCTCCCCCCCAACGCAAGCCAAGTGAGTTTCGAACTTGAGACTTGTCACTCTAATACCACTTGTTGGAAGCACGATTGTCGTTAGACCAAATATCGCAAGCATTAGTCTCTGCTATAATCTCTAGAGTTAGAATCTACCAGAGGCAATTAGTCCATGTTGCGAAACACACAAGGAGCGTTGAACCCAATGTCCAACACATTTTTTCATTGTTTTAGAGACAACATAAACAATCATAATTTTCAATAAAAATAACATTCTTAGTTTTATTAATGATCCCTTAGTTTCATGTTTATATGGATATTGGTAAGCTCCAAATAATAATTATCTAATGAATAAAAATTAACCATGGATAGAATGATAAAGAATTTTTATATCCATAAATGCTTGTGAAGCAAGTATGGCCTCTCTCATTACTCTTGCAGTATCTTGATAGAAGTATCACCCTTTAACAATGGCCTCAAGGACCATTTAAATTTATTATTTTCTAATGAGATTGACAATGAACATGATCTCGATCGTTAAGCATCATTGTGGTATGACTAAGATATGAGTTTGCAATTCAATATCCATCGAGGATACGGATACTCTATGATCATGTTTGAAGTTTTATATTATATTTATTAACTCAAAAAAGGGCATCTCAATCGTTATTAGTTATTATTATTATTAGCATACATATAACCCATAAGAAGGTTAATTTTCCTATTGGATTGAAGATTGTAAGAAGATTTGTACACCAATTAAGTACCTAAGAAAATTAAAAATTTTAATCCAAAATTTACCAATGAAAATAAGATATATATCACTTCGAAAAATCTTAAAGATTAGATGTATTCTTTAAAATATTTCAATGAATTTTTCACATACTTTCCCTAATTTAATTGGACGAGAAAGAGGGAAAAAAACGATATGATTTGAGTCAATATATTATTTCCATAATGAAATATTTTCATTCAAACTTTTGTAGATATATAATAAAAATAAATTAAAACCTATTACCAACACTAACTGTGCATGGATAATAGTTGTATAATACGTAAGGTATTGAATTATATCTAGCTTATTCTATTGGAAACCCAACAATTTAGACATAAAATTTTCATTGTCAATTTTAAGATTTTCCTAGAAAAAATTCACTTTTTCCTATGGTTGGTTTCAAAAGCCTTAAATTTCCTCTAATAGGAGAAGTGTGTAGTTCCACAAGGATATTTTTTTGAATTTAGTATTTATATATAAATATATATGATAATGATATCACAATGAATAATTATTTCACATAAATGTTTATTTCACATAAATGTACTTCGATTTTATTGTAGTTGTTGAATGGTCTTACCTTGGTTGTCTTCTTGCTTCTTCCACCCAATTATATTGTGAAATAGAAGTAGTGAAAATTAATCCCTATGAGTATTCTTCTTTTCTTTGAAGTCTTTTTGGGACCACATTTTTTGTCCTTTTCTTTAGATAATTTCAAAGTCACAATGTAGCACCTTTTTAACCTAATTTTATTTATGTTTTGGAGATAATCATTGTCTTGACAAGTACTTCAAATTATCATGATTTTCTTTTACCTTGATGTGTCTTCTTATTAGGTAAAGGTACCATTTCTTAACTACATGGAATATGGCCAACATTTCCATTTCGTAAATTCACTCGAGTAGATTATTTCCTTTAATTTGGCAACTTTCAATAGTAAGGGGTCCTCCTTGCACTGAAACTAAACCAATTCCATGCCCTAAGGTGTCACACTCAATAAGTTTGTTTTTTTTTTTTGGTGAAGATAAGGTGTTTCCAAGATAGGATTTGTATAAATATACCTCTATTTTTTTTTTTTTAATATTTCATCACTTCTTGAGTCCAAGAGATTTCTCCTTCTTGAGTAATGTTGTTATGGGTACTACCGCTTGACCGTAATTCTTGTAAAACTTGCAATAATATCTTACCAATACTAGCAATCCTCTAATATCTTTCAAGTTTTGGGGAACCACTAATTCCATTATAAATTTAATTTTTTTAGGGTCCACTTTTACACCTTCTTCATATACAATATGAAATAGATATTCCATTTCTTGATGCTGAAAAGCACCCTTGCAAGAAAATGTATATAATTTTTTCTCTTTAAATAGTTGAAGACCATGTCAACATGTTTTACATGATCTTCCCAATATTTGTTATAAATTAGTATCTTATCTTGAAATACTAATAGAAATGTTTTGAGAAATGGCTTGAAAATATAAGTCTTCAAATTTTGAATTGCTTTAGGTTCATTAGTGAGGCCCATAAATATCAACAAAAACTCATAATGATCTTCACATGTTCTAAATAATGTTTTGGGGATGCATTATTTCCTAAATTATATTTTATTGCTCCCAAAATGGAGATCCAACTTAGTGAATGAATTTTCTCCCCAAAATCCATATAATAACTCATCAGTGATATGGATAGGAATTTATTTCGAATGATCATATTATTGAGATATATACTTTGGATGCATATGAAATGAGGACTTATTTTTTGTAAAGCATTAACATTGGTTAAGAAAATACACTTTTCTAGGTTGAATGATTCCATCTTTAACCTTTATTGAACCATATGTTCAATATTCTTTTTTGTTCATATGTGTCTGTATAATATATGATCTTATGTGGTACACTTCCTAGTTCAAAATGAATAACATGACCATCTTCTCGAGAAGGTATGAGTTCCTTAGGAATATCTCAAAATATATTAGATGATTTTTTATGAATTTTTAGAGATCCATGCACGTAGAGGGTTTAGATGTTTGAAAATTTATAGAGAGTAATTTTGTAATTATATTGTGGTGTCCCATTTTTTGAAAACTTTGCATGCTATTAGAGCCTATCACATTACAAGTCTTTCTTTCGATAATTGTATGCTCAATTTTTTTTTATTTTAAGGAACGTCTCTTGAAACATTTCTAATAATTAAGTGTCATTATTCACAATAATGGTAATCATTACACCCCTAATACAACATTAACACCACCTATTTGTATTGTAGTCATAGGAATATATAAAAAATACTCCATGATATTGAACCTAATACTATCGCTCTTCTATAAATAATTATGGTACTTCCATTTTCAATCATCACTTGAAACTTTGGTGCTAGATATACAAAGCAATTTTGAATTTTGAATAATTAGCAAGCTATGAAGTTATAGTTACAACTAAATTAATCAACATGGTTTCCTTTCTATTTTTGATATATGTCTCTATTGAGATTCAAAGGGTAATACCCTTTCCCAACCCCTGTATTATATATATTTGTGTGTGTGTCTGTGTGTGTGTGGATATTGAGGTTGGGGTGTCTCTGAATGTATATGAATGGCTAGGTCAATGGGCAGAGTATTATATGATAAGGTCAGAGTGCATGCTTAAATAATGTACAACGAGATTTAGGTTACTAAGCTAGGATTATATTATGTGGCATGTGTCACCATGTAGATGCTAAATATATTGTGGTGCCAACGTGCCCACACATATATTCCTTTAATGACTAAAGTGGACATAGATCCAGATTGTAATTATTAGTGTGCAAATATAATAATAATAACAATAAAGTAATAATGGAAGTAGATATCACTCCACATAAAGAGTACGAGGGTACAACTCCAAGGAAAAAATGCAACAATTTGGATTTGGTAATGTGTCTGCATCACGGGCCCATGCGGCTTCAGGAAGTTCCACTTGTCCTGTGAAGGCTATGCATTATAAATGGAGTGTAGGTTCTTGTTATAAAGGGGGAATTATTATTATGCATTGAAGGTAGATGATTATTGATACATTCAGTAAATATGTATTATGATTAATATGCATTAGTATAATGCATGGATGGATTTAATTTGTGAAGGAAACAAAAAAAAAGAGTTTTCGTTGGGAATCCAGTGGTGGAATTCAATTAATTATTCAATATGAGTGACTAAGGAGCTCAGAGTCATGTGTTTGGCTTATTTTGATTTGGTTGTGATGGCTTTAGATCTTGGTGCTATGTTTTATTCAAACCATGATTATTCTAGGAGTTTGGTGGCTACAAGGGTCATTGGCCCTAGTTATGGATTGGTTCCTTGGAGTATGGTTTGGAACTTGATTGGAGATAATTGGTGAATCCTTTATGCGGCTCTAGAACTAGTTAGGGAATTTAAATTTGGTTTTTTGATACTCGGAAACTAGGTTGCAGCAAATCTCTTAGAGCTACATGTAGAGACTATCCTAGTTAAGTGTAATTCACCCTGGAAGGTGGGAACCACCAATGGATTCAGGTTATTCCATTTGGGTGTCGGTTAAGTGGACCTGAGCCTATAGTTTGAGACAGGGGCTATTAGGGTTGGTGTCTAGGCTTGGGTTTTCATTGTTATTAGTCAATTTTTTCCTATGTAGTTGTTTCCCCACCTCGAGGGTGACTGTTGGCTAAGATTATGATCCACTCAGTCTATAGCTAAGAGGAACATGGAGAGATTGTTTTCAATTAGGCCATTTTTACAGATAAGTGTACATTGTACCTTAATATGATTTATGGGAATTTATACGTGTTTTTATATTCCCTATTGACGAACTCTACAATGGGTAATTATTGTATGGTGACTATGTGTAATGCACTATTTATATATATTATATGATTATAAACCCCAGATGGGTATGGTATATTTACATGAATTTAAATTTAATATTTTTGTTATGATTTATAACCAAAAAACTTTATATTTTCATGTGATTAATGGATTTATGGTTAAGGATAATACCCTGATTACATAATCATTATGGGAATTCCATCAGTTATAGGTGGGATATGGCTATGGCTAGGGTTAAATAATGATGACTCATGTTTATGTGATTATGTTGAATTATGGGTGAATTAACACATGGAATTCAATACATGTTATGTAATGTTGCTCGAAAAGGGACAATGCACTGTACATGAAGAGTGTTTATGCCAACTAATTCATGAAAATATGTGGTTAAACTATTCTATTCTAGATCTAGATATTATGATGGTTCAAATTCTTTATATTCTTTCTATTCACCATCTTTTTATAATAATTTCCTCTTGCCACATTTATGCCCCTTAATATACATAATTATTTAGTTAAAAAAAAATTATTGTACTCATTTATAATTCAATTTGTAAGGTGTATACCTTATAGGATTATTGAGGTTTGGAGAGGGAACATGATGCTCTTTATAATTTTTAATGGAAACCCTTGTAGTACCCATCATTTTGTTCTTAATTTTTCTTTCAACATTGAAATCATTTTCTAGGGATAAAGGAAATAGGAGATGCACCTCATGTTCAATGGTATTCTTTAAAGTTCCCATAAAGAGGACTAGCAAATTGCGCCGTAAAATTTTATTTATTCTAAAACTTAGTTTTTTAAATTACTAAATTTCATCCATAATTGGACCTCTTTGATAGATATTTATTGATTGACTAAGGAAATTCCTTATATTGATATCCCCATAATGCACTATAAATTTATCAATAAAATTGTATCAAGAGACAATAGAATCCTTTCTCATTTACAACTCATGTACCACCAGAAAAAGTGATTAGGTTTTAAATATGAGGCAAGAGTTACCTTCTGTAATTTTGAATTTTGATACACATTAAAGAATTTTACCAACTAGAATATCAATGTTATAAGGTATTTACCATCACACTTCCTCATATCGATCGAGGAGATAAAGTAGTTCCTTGATTCTAAGTTGAATCCACAATCATCCCTATCTTATAATCATGAAGGATCACGATTATGGGACTTAATATTTATGTTCTCCAAAATTTTTAATCTTTCCTCATATGTGATTGAGTTTCAATAAAAAATTTCACCTTATTTTCATGATTTCCTTCGCTCATATTACCACTTTTGAGAAACCTCTTATCTAGGGTATGTAAGAGAATTTCTTCCATGGAAATTTATCATCGTTCCATATTTCAATAACCAACATTTTCACCTCCTCATCCATCAAGTTTTCCATTTTATTTTCAAATTTCTCTTTTCATGATTTCTTGAAAATATGTTAGATAAACCTTTTCCAACAAATTATCCCACATTTAATTAACTTGGTTCCTTAGTTGTAGTACCCAATTCTCTAAGTATTTATATTTTCCAAGGTTCATGGATGAGTACTTTGGAGTTTTAGCAAGTAAAAAAAAATTCCACCATTTATTTTTAAGTGAGACCAAAATAATATCCATATACAATTATCCTCTATTTTTCTCTTTTCCACACCTTTGAATCACTGTAAGGAGCACATCCATTTCATATTCCAATTTAACATAATTTTTTAAAACCATGATTTGGAGATTTTTCTAGATTCTTGCCTTTCATGAAATACAATTTTAAAATTTCTATACCTGTTATTCTATGTTTTTTTTTTTCCTTGTGGTATCCTTTTTTGTTTTCTCAACATTTCCATAGGTTTGACTAAATTTTGAGGTTCCAAGAGATATATATGGTATTTTTTTTAAAACTATTTTATTTTATCCGTTTGAGAGTGAAGTTGTAGGGACTACCACATGTTCCATTTTTAAATATGCTTCTAAAATTTGACTTAGAAAACTATTGTTTGTTATATATCCAATAGGATTCGTGGCACTCAAATTTTATATAAATATGTATTTATTTTTTACTTAAAACAACTATTTTGGATTGGATTTAGGATTAGTAAAAAGTCTTTACTTCAACAACATGTACTTGCAAATTATAGTGAACCGACATCTAAAATTTTAACTAAAGGAAAATCTCTATGTTGGAATAGACTACCAAAATTCTTCCTATTCGAAAATAGCCATAAAATAAATTATAGAGAAATTTCTAATTCATTCATTTTAAGCATCTCGACTCAATAGTGAGTGATATATAAATTGTTTTGGGTATTGTACTGGAGATTTTATCACAAGAGATATATGAAAATGTGTTATAAAGTTTGAAACCTACATTATGAGACTTAATTTCTCATGTTTATGTATCTCTTATTTTTTTTTATTGTATATGCATGAAAATTATAATTATGCATAAAATATAGAACAAATATAAAAATCACTCAAAAACCACAATAACACGATATAGGACCAAGGAAAAAATTTTGGGAGAAAAGTGAGTTGGAAGGTGAGGCTGCTTCCTCTTACTGCGAATTGAAATGGATGCAAGTACAAAGAAGTGATTCCTATGGAGCATGAGATTTTATCCTGAAAAAACCATTTTAATTTACTCTCTCCAAGTTGAAATTGGCAACACATAATGTTGAAAATGGCATAGAAAGGATTCTAGTTTATTTTTTCTTTAAATAAAATAGAAGGAAATTGTAAATCCACATCACATGACAACGTACGAATTAACTGAGTGAGGAAGGCTTATTTAGCTTAGGTAATTCGAGCTTAGGGTAAAAATATAGGAATGTAGGGTGTCTCCTACATTTTAGGACACTTGGTTTAGTTTATTTTGAGTTGTAATTAGTTAACTTGATTTATTTGAGTTAAAATCAGTTTAACTATTTGTCACTGATGGATGTTCTAGTGAGAGGTCTAGTGAATTAAATATGATTTAATTCACATGTAGTGAACAATCAAAAAATGGATAATCTCTATAAATAGTTGTTTCATGTCATATCTAAGGAAGGCCCAGTTGAGATTGGATTTAAATGGAAGAATAATATCAGTTGTACTATCATAAAATTGTACAGGTAATGCATGAGGTCATCAATATGACTTGGACAAATTGCGCAATCAATTGTTGGGAATTTACTATGTAGTAGGGGCTTAATTCCTTTAGGAATGCATAAACTGGAATGGTCAGTCAGGTGCAAGTTTTTGGTTAAGTTTTGGACCAAACTTGCTAGGATCAGACTGAGACAGTCAAAGATAGTGCAAAGGTTTATGAGGAAGGGAAATATAATTTTATTTTTTCATATTCGCGACTTTATGCAATAAAAATATAGTGGGGGTTTTAACTGAGGCTTTCCCTAGATACTTTTTTGTGTTGTGCAATCAAAATTCTTTCTCTTTCTTGTTCATCTGATTATGTGATTGTAATTTGTTTCCACAATTTATAGAATGTATTCAATATTTCATTTTAGAATATTAAAAGACTATTTGAATATATGTTTATTTTCTAAACTTCCTGTGCACTCTCAATGACTCTACTCATCTATGGAACAAAATTCAATTGAATAAGATGGAACCCATTTTCCCCCTAGTGGTTATGTTATAACACAACTCAATAGCCTACTAGTGGCTTAGTTGACTCATTAAACTCTTAATTGGAGTTACAATATCAATTATCATACAGAATTATTCATCATTACCATGTGGATAGTCCCTTATCCATGAATAATGGGGATTTTCATGTCATCCTCTCAGATTATGGTGGTCAAATTGGAAGGCCAACTTCTTGGTCACATAAATTTTGCATATGGACTCTGATTGTCGATATTCTTGCATAATTGAAAAGATTTGTATTTGTAGAACAATTTTAGGGGTGAAAATTTTAAGAACCAAATATTTACTCCCAAAAAATTCAATATTATACCTCAAAATACTTCTAGAAGGTTTTAAGCCTTAATTCACCAAGTTATGACCTTCCAGTAAAAATGGTCTTATGGGTTGATTCCTATATTTTTTCCTCTATAAAAGAATTAGTATAGATATATAATAACATAATGATATAATTTTGATCATACCTCACAATTTTGGGAGGCGTATGTTCGAAAAAAATTTCTACTAAATGAGGAAAGTAAAATTTTCGTCCACCTTCTCTTACGTGTAACAATGATCCATGTGGATATTGGTGGCCACCCACCTATTCCACTTGGACCCCCACCATTATTTCTTTTAGTTTTTAATTTTCATTAATTGTAGCACAATTTAATATTTTTTGCAGTTTTGCAAGTCCTGAACTTCCCGAGCCATTTTGAGGCACTAAGCGACGTTTTTTTGGAAAATGACCGTCGATGCATGTGAGTCTTAAAATTGACATTTATTATTATAATTTGCATGCCTTGGATAGATATTTCTGAGGAGGTATTGTGCTCATCAAACGGAGATTTTATGCCAAAATTACGACCCTGGTAAATTGATCTACCGATTTACCCCAACGGGGCTCATAGTTTAGCCTTTCATGTCTTAGGGTTAGGTTTTCGATGTTTAGGGTTTTCCATTGTTTCTCAATAATAAATAGGCCATTGAGATTCATTGGAACATGGTTCATAGGCATTTCACTGCCACATATCTTCTCAGAGATAAGCTACCATCGCCCTAACTATTTTATGTCGATTCTCTCTGTAACCACATGTCATTTATTTGATATTAGTGAAATTTTATTTTATTTTTGTTGCATATCTCCATGTACTTTTAGTAATTTATTTTATTGCATTCTAGCATAAGTCTAAATCAAACAATTAAACCTTCTTAGAAGTTCTCCTTTCAACCCAATTTGTCAAAGGTCATGCTACCCTTGTATTTTAGTTCTAGACCTATTTTGTAAAACTATATCCTCTTTTTACCTTTGTTTGAGAATCTAGTAGAAAATGCTCTGCAAACAGTAGGACTTATTCCTCTTCCTGATTTAGTTCAAAAAGCTCATAGATTTTTAGAGTCTCTACATTCACCATTGAGTAAACGTGCATGTATTTAGATATAGTCAGTTTATAGGAATTATCTCCCACATTTTTTAGTATCGAAAACGGGCCATACAAAAATCCTTGATTTTATTACCATGACCCAACAACCTCTCCTTATTCAAATATAACTATACTCTATCTCCCCCCCTTTAAAAACATGTCTATTTGGTGTTGATCATGGCCAACCTTGTATTTTTCTTCTAACTTCTATAGTGTATCATACACCTATATATGGATATTTCCTGATCTTCTCAACAAATTTTCAACCCTTAAGCAATCCCCTGCAATATGCTCCCTCACTCCTTGCTTCCCATATGCAATATCTAAAGGTGAAGGTCGAAAATATCTCAAATAAGTTTCAAATGGGGACTTGTTAGTATAAGTGTGGATTACTAGATCTTATATGGGTGCTTTTTATATACAATATTTTAATCCCAAGTATTCACATTATTCTAATTATATCCCCTCAAAAGTTTTTATGGGAGAATTTTTCTTGCAATAACTAGTTACTTTAGACCCAAAAAGCTTGCTCAAGATCTGCCTAGATGGAGGGTATTGTAGTTAAATTACTAAAAAAAGAAACTCCCAATGCATGCATGCCTATACTAGAAATCATAGAGAGATTGATGAGACCATACCTTTATATTATGAGAAAGTTCTCTAGTTAACTCTACCAAATTCAGTAAAAACCTCTGAATATCGATGCTCTTGTCCCTACTCCTGAATATCTGCACACAAAAAAAAGTAACCAAACTCTATTTTGAATGAAATTTTAGAATAAATTATAATCCAAATTCATAATAACATAAATACAAGAAAATAATATGAGAAAATGAGAAAGTTGGGGGGGGGGAGGTTATTTTTGTTTTTCTTACACCAATAACAGTTTTTACATAGTCACGCACTTCCACAGTCCTTATATGTAGTCTTAGACTCACTAACACGTGTTTTTCATTGGACCTATAATGATGGCCTATTACGGAGATAACTATGGATTAATACTCTAGTATAAATTTTGAATAGGTTG
The DNA here is from genome assembly GCA_034641835.2 of Pinus albicaulis. Classification (NCBI taxonomy): domain Eukaryota; kingdom Viridiplantae; phylum Streptophyta; class Pinopsida; order Pinales; family Pinaceae; genus Pinus; species Pinus albicaulis. The sequence continues at coordinate 494,113,068 of CM076580.1, read as the reverse complement.
ATTTTTCCTCCATATTGATCTATTGAGTGCTTGCATTTATAAATGTTTCTAGGTATTGAACACATTGAATATAGAAATAATTTTTACAATGTCAGCTCTTATTTTATTGAATCTAAGCTACATATAGTGTTGTTTGGCCTATCATTTCTAGACTATAATGTAAAACAATCATTGAAGTCACCAATTTTGGGTTTTTGGAGCTCTCCATAAATCAATTTATACGTCATGAATTTCAATATGGTGTTACTTTCTTGTGTACCAAGGGGGTGACTTCTGGAGATATAAGAGATGCCCCCTAATGTATGATGTTAGAAGCAAAGAAAAAGGCTGAAATATATTATAATAAAACTAGTGAGAGAGGTAGATGGAAATACCAATGTAGAATACCTACAAAGGCTATGATAATCATAGTTAGATACATATAAATTACATCCTAGAGGTTAGAATATGCATACTTTGTACTGCAAAAATAGAGAATGGCCACCCAAACATCATACTACAGACTCATGTCATCAAGGAATAGTGATGATACTATGTACATCTCTCACATGGTAGCTATCAATAGGGTTTAACACTGGTGTGAGTGCCCCTAATGATGGCCCTAAAAGTAAATAATTCATTCTATAATGAAACTTGGGCAAGGAAATGTTCATGAGTGAGGTAGCTCCATGCCCCAAGCTATTTGAATCATCCTGATGGTACAACTCTATTATATGTGAATGAATGAGATGATTTTGAGCATGTAGGGATACCACTTGATCTTAGGCATTGAGTTATATCATTAACATATGCAAGGCATACCATCAATAATTAAAAATGTTCCTAAGATACCTAGCATAATATATGGAGTGTGAATGAATGATATTAGGTTGAGGACTTCATGGAATCGATCAACCTAGGCCAACGAGGAAAACCCACCGTCAAATGTGAGGAAATGTTCCATTGTGGACTACAAGATCCAAGGTCATATACTATTTCTATATCTAAGATATTTTTCAAAGGAGGGACTTGACGTTTCCCCCCTAATTTAATACAAAAATAAGACCAAGATGAGGTGTTTGATGATAGAAGTTGAAGAACTAATTCACACCTAACATAGGGATAATGAACACAAAATTTAGAATGATATTTGGAGATGGTCAACATTGACTACGACTTCCCTTGAACATATAACAACATGAAAAAATATCAAATTTGCATCATAAACTAAAGAATACCAAAAAAACATAGTGGTGACATATGAGGCATCACCAAAGCCCATAGATTAGAAAGGTAATAAATTGGGTGAGACATTGACTCAATAACAGGGTGGCATGGGTCAAGATGATGGTGTGGATCTAGATCCTAGAAGATACCATTTGTACGGGAGTTAATTGAACAAGTGCCATGCTTGAGGTGACATATAATTTTCATGATACAACATAAAACATAAACATTGTTATTGGATACCATTCCTAGTTTAGCGAGCATGAAAGAGAAGAAAAGTGAGCTCGATAGGTGTCTTTTTCATTCAATTTTAATGAACTTAAAAAGAGGTAACATAATACTCAAAATGGTTCCTTTTACATACTTTTTTATATTAAGGATAAAAAAGAGATAAAAGTGCATTTTGTTAGGGTCCTACATTTTGTAGGATACATTGATAAATATATGTTGATTTGTATAAAGATGTTGTAAATAATATTTCATCTTTCAAATTATTTCCAAGAAAAAGAAAAGAAAAGAAAATAGAAAAATAGAAAAAGAAAAGAAAATTTGAAAGAAAAAGGGGATAAAAAATATACATTTGTGAAAGAAAAGAATAAAATAAAAATATTAAAAAACGATGAAAAAACCCCAAATAAGTGAGCCAGTCTAAATGACAGTCAAAGAAATAAAAAAATAAAGATTGCTAGCCTAAGTGCATCATTAGAGATAAGTTAGAAAGTTTAGTTAGACTAATCACACCATTTAAGTGTGATTAATTTATGTAATAATGTGATTTTTTAGTTTTTTTCTTATGTTGGATTAATTAGCATAATCACGATTAATTTGATGTAATAAAGTATTTTGGAAAAAAAATTGTTTCTTTATGTGATAATTTGTGCGCTAGATGTCACAGTAAAGATCTAACCCACCTGATCTAATGGTGGGCCAGTATTTTCGGAGCACCCTAGCCCATCTGATCATTAAACCACTAGGGGGTACGAAAAGAAGGTTTTTCATTTCCCTCTCCCCTATACGTGGTGCCCACCAATGCCTTCACACTCCCCATGCCTAAAACCACTTACAACCCTACCCCTCCATGAAATCCAATCCATCTCGCTCCTGCCAAAAGAATTAATGGTTGAGCATTCACCCCTGCTCCATCCCGTTACCCACCACATATCTCCTCACCACCACTCCCCTATCTCCACGTATGTGTTTCGGTCAACCTCACTCCACTTACCATTACACTCTCTACCTAACCAAATATTTCCATGTGGCCTATCCATTATTTTTTCTAACGTATCCCCTCTGATAATGCTCCAAATTCCATTGGTAGACCATTTTCCTATATAAATTAGCATTATCCTTTTATGGTGGCCCCTTTCGCTCACTATTATGACTTTTAAGAAGACTAATTTGCCACAAAAAACTAGACAACTACTGAACTTGCCACCACGACCCAGCTCAGCAAAACCACAACTTGCACCAACATCCAGTCATCAAGTTTACATGTCAGCACCTACAAATTACCGATCCTGACCTCCAGTTGACCAAATTACTGGTTAATTGCAACGATCCTAATCTTTTCATTTTATCATGTCCCCTAAAGTAAATCCCCTAAATAAAAATATAAGAAAACTGATGCAGACCCTATGCTACCACCTACTATTGATTTAAACCCCCTGCCCCTAATAGATCAGGAGTATAAAATCCTTGAAACTAGTTGTGAATTCTACCTTTACTAACTTCACAACTGGTTAAAGAACAATTTCAGTGACTAGAGTGATGAATTGGGTTTGTGAGACTCCTTCCTACCCCAATTCATTTTTCCCCAATCCACCACTTTCCTGAATTCTTGGCATGGTTCCATTCCAGATATATCCCTAGCCAAATAGCCATTGTAGCCCAGAATGGTGAAATTATTTTAACCATATCCCCTCAGTCAATTAATCAAATGTTGCAATTTCGTGAGTCAATTAATTTAATGTTATAAAACCCAAACATTGACTCCCTAAGACCATTCTCTGAAGAATCCCTCATGGATATTTATAAGAACCTTACCTTTCCTAATAGAGCCAATATTTTTGATATTTTCATACCTGAGGATTCCCAATTACCTAAGAAACATCCTCCATATCAACCCTCCATGTTCCCTGAAATGACCAAACAGATCCTCTCTATAGTTTCTTTCTTACTAGGCTATCAATCCAATCGATCAAGTGATGAAGCCATCATGGGTTTTCTATCAATTTTATCAAAGGATGAAAAGTCCTCAATCATTTTTAGTTACAATTATTTCATAGCTAATGCCATTAATGAACAATTCTTGAAAATTTCCTCAAAAGGTAGTTTCAAATATGCTTCAATTTTAGTGAATTTATCTCTATTTCATGAGGGAGCCCATTTTAAGTATGCATTAGAGAAATTTCTTGAGTAAGGAAATGTTCAATATGTTATTCATTGGACTTCCTTGGTAAGGGATCATACTAATGAATTTACATACACTAACTATGTTGACCATTTTTTGTATGTAGCCCCCTGCCTATTGAACAATTATGTTGAATCAAGAATAGGACGTGTGATAAGGAAATTTGTTCATCTTAGTGAGTAGACTAAAACCGGTGATTGCTACTTATACAAAAAATACACAGAAATCATAGTGTATGGGTGTGAACTGCCTCCATACATCGTACCTAAGTATGCTCCAATGAGGATTTTCTCAGAATATATCAGATATATTATCTATTTTTTGTTGGAGCAAAGAAGAAATATCAGTTTAAAATTAAAACATAGGTTGGTCCTTTTATTTGTAACAGTGGGGCAACAGGAAAGGAAGTTGATTCTCTTTTCAAAAAAATGAATTTCAAGCTCATCCTCACTTGGCCATATGACCCCTTTGGCATCATCTCAAAGCTTAGAGTAGAGAAAAATACTACTCCTTATAATCACACTCCAAGGCCGGAAATAGATAAATTTATGGATCAAGAGTAGTGGGAGGAGAACACCATATAGAAGGTAGAAGAGTAGGTTATATCTACAACCATTGCATAGCCTCCAAAACCAAAACAAAGACAGGATAAAAGGCCTAGGAAGTATATTTTTCCTTCAATCACAAAGATTGGAGCAAAACATTTCTTAATATAGAAAAAGAAACCGAATAAAAATACAACAACACATTTCGTACATGAAGATGATACACCACACACTATAGTTTTGACAGGTCCTTGTACTTCTATTTTTCCAAGAGATGAAGATATTTTTAAAGATTATCCATCCTTATGATTCCCTCAAGAGCCTCTAGACACATCTCAAACAACATAGTTACTTCATGACCAGGCTGATCCAAACATATTTTTTAAATAAAAATAAATTAAGAAGAAAAATGAGATGCTCAAGGCTACCACTTATACATATTTTTGGAAACACACAAAAACTTCGCATAACAGGATTCTTTCTGTCTTTGACAGGGAGAAAGGACAAATGAAAAATTCATTCCTCCATTCATCAGTTACTACTCCTGACACTACATATGACAATAAGAAGTATGTATTTTCCTTTGACTTTGATCAAATTCATCCTATTGATAAAATGGACCTGCACAAACAAACAGGTGAAATGTTGTATTAGGCATTGACCAGCAAGACAATGAAAACTTCAAAATTGAAAGCTTCAATCACTAGCATCCAGTCCCAATTAAAGCTTGAAAAAATGTGTTCTTTAGCTAAAGACGCAAAGATTAAATCAATGGAGGATTTACTGATAAAATTAGGATATGATCCTAAATATGTAAAGGTTGCAAAAGAAATTGTTAAGAGTAATAATGTAGACATTGCAGCATTGTGGAGGCATCTCAAGCTTCCATCCACTGAGGATTTGTAGGAAAAAGAAGTTGGACACTTAGAACAAGATAAAGAAGACATGTTCAATATCAATATTGAAAAAAATGTCCAAATTAAATATATGGAAGTTGATATGGAGAAATTGTTAAAGGAAAAAGAACAATACTCTCAGCTGGCAGCTATTCCACTCACAAAAATTCCTATTAAAGGTGAAATTCTCATTACAGGTACATCAACGATAGATGCATCAAATTCAGTATTCATCACAACAGGGGTATAGCCCAAATATGCATCAACATAATTGATCAAGGCCATGGAAGACATGCCCATCAAATGGAAGGAAATTGAAAAAAAGAAGGTTCAGCTTAATACCCTCTAGAAACGGAAGTTAGAAGTCGAAATTAACTATGTAGCAGACCTTCAAAACAGCTATAGACAAACCGAGATAATTGAACATCCAGAAAATGATTCTACTATGGATCAAAAAAATTTATAGGCTAAGGAGAATATATGGATTGAAATAAATGAAGAAATCACTGAAATCTGGCCCTCTATTGAGATAATTTTTTAGCAGGAGGAACTAGTACACAAATCAAATGAGATCGTTGCAAAGGTAAGAAATATTTTATGATAAATGCCACTTGAATAAAATACATTGATGAAAGTCCTAAATTCAAAAACTAAAGATCAATTAGAAGAATTTGAGATCACAGACAAGACTGAAATAATCCTTGAAGTTAATAGGGTTCTTAAAAAATATATATAATGTTCCATTTAGGAATAAATTCCATAACTTGGAGGAAAACATCTAGAAATTTCAAAGAAAATTTAATGTGTTGAATCAAAAAGGGCTTTTAGGGTTAAATGGAATTTGACATAAGTTAGTTGAAATCGAGGATTATTAGCAAAAATTGTACACCATGGCTAAGGACAAATCAAAATCATCCACTATCAAAGGAAAAATTACAAGAAAAGCCATCATGGAAGGTTTGGAATTCAACTTGATCATTAAACAGGAACTGAAATATGTGTTCCTATTCAAACTGACTTTTCAGAAATATACCGAGGTCAATGAAACTTACAGAAAGTTGGCTAAATTTTCCATCACAGATTAGGATAGATGGGGTAAGTTGTGTATAATTCTAGTGTAAAATGAAGTTTCACATTGTTGGAGCGGGTTCCCTTGGGGTACAATTTTGGGCTAAGTTTTGTCTATATTTGGTTGTGCGCGCCGCACGAAAAAGTCAAAGGGGTTTTGGGGCGGGTCAAAGTCCCTCAATCAATGTTGGGCTTAAAGGGAAACCCATGAGTCTCAAACCATGGTATTTTCACGTCTAAGTTAGTATAAATATGGATAGGTCGAGTCGAGTAAGGATATATATTATATTGTTATGGTTATTGCTTATGGTTTTGAGCTAAATTCTATGTTTTTGGGTAGAAAGGCTTATGGTGGTTGTGTGCACGACGACCTAAGTCTTGGCTATGTGCGGACTCTACTGGTTGTGTATGCGGAAGGATATATTGTATTGAAGGACTAAATGTACTGAAACTATTAGATCTCTTAATACAGAAGACCCTTTTGATGAACTTGAACCTATTATGCGATTGATGTCTTATTTATCTATTAGTTGCGTTAAGATCTAAATCTATTTATTTACTTCTATTTATGGTTAATTTCATTAGTGAAAATGAATAAAGTATATTATTTAGGAATATCAGTTGATGAATAGGTTTGATTGAATTATATCTATTTACTATGCCCAAATACACATTGAAGCATTCTGTGATAATATGGGACATGTTGATATGTTGTTCTGTTGATATGTTGATGCGCGCATTTGTTTATCATTTTTTATAGTTTTGTTATGAGTCAGTCTAGGGACACTACATTAATTTCTTCCTCATGGTGAAAAATCATGGTTTAAGAACACCCCCCCCCCCCAGATACTACTTTGGGTGATACTTTGATCTGCGCAAGAAGGCCATTGTCGAAAGGGCTAGTAGTTGGAGGGTTTGTTGGTTGCGTGATAACTCTGAACTTGGGTCATAACCCCTCATTCCAACAAATGGTTCTGTTGCCAGGAAGCAGAGCCAAGACCAAAATTGGTGCACATGTTCATCCACATGTTGGAAGGTGCCTATGGATTGGTATTTTGAAACTGAGTTGCGTCGAGGAACTAATGAATAGACTACGCTAACCGAAAGTTTCATTTTAACCTTCAACTTTAAAAGCAGGTTTTATTTCTTGGGTAAAGTGCTATAAGGTATTTAGGAGGTCATATTTTATACCTCGAATCCAAAGGTAGAGCATGCCTCTCCAGAATGGTATGCACAGATGAGTGATATTGTCAATTCCAGAAATTTGACAGTGGAAGAGAATGAAGGAAATCAATGGAATATCACAATCCCTGAATATGAAGGACAACGCATAGTTTTTGGACCTTCAATTGATTCATTATATGTCACTAAACCTCTGAATATTTGACAAGTAAACATTGGCTCAGAATAACAACCAAAATTAGAAAAGATCAAATATTACTGGGATGATGACATGGTGGGAAAGTTTGTTGAGCTATTGATTGAGTATGAGGAACTATTTCCTACAAAGTTTTCTGAGTTGAAAGAAATAATATGAGATCTTTGGGTCACAAGGATCACTTCTAAACTTTATTTTCAGCCTATGAAGCAACGATTGTATAGGTTGAATCCCAAGTATAATTAGAATGTTAACGAAGAATTAGATAAAATGGTTGTTGTGGGAATTATAGAACCAATAGAAAAATCTAATTGGGTGAGTCCTATGGTGGTGCAGGATAAGAAGACTAAAGAGGAAATAAGGATCTCCGTGGATATTTGCAAATTGAATGATTCCTGAGTACATGATCTATTCCCGACCCCATTTTCTGATGAGATCCTTGACAATGTAGGAGGACAAGAGGACTATTTCTTCACAAATGGGTTCTAAGGATATCATCACATCAGAATTGCGCCAAAATATAGAAGTAAGAAAAAATTTGCAATAGAATTGGGATGCTTTCAGTAAATAGTTATGACATTTGGTTTGAATAATGCTCCACCGATATTCTCAAGTATCGTAGTTTCTGCTTTCAAGGAATATATCTACAAGTTATTACAAGTTTACTTTGATGATTTGAGTGTCTTTGGGTTGTTGAAGAAGAATGTATCAAATATACGCTTAATGTTGGATACTTGTTGAAAGTATTAGATCTCATTTAATGTGAAGAAGTTCATATTTTGTGTGTCATTCGTGATATGGCTAGGTCAGATTGTCTGCCACTGAGGATTGATGGTGGGTCCCATGAAGATTGCAGTGATTGTTAACCTCAAAGTTCCTAGAAATGTCAAACAACTGCACTCAAATTTTGGGCATACAGGATATTATTGGAAGTTCATTCAAGGTTATGCCCTAATCACTATTCCCATGGAGAAATTGCTCAATAAGGATATGTCATTCTATTGGGATGAAGAATGTCAAAAAAAAATTGAATTGTTGAAGGAAAAGATGATCATTATGCCCATATTTTTCTTTCCAGATTAGTTGAAGGTATTCGATGTACATGTTGATACCTCTTGCATCTCGCTAGGAGCTATTTTAGCGCAACCAAGAGCTGGGGAGATTGAGCACAGTATTGCATTTGCAAGTAATAATCTATCAAGTGCGGAGTGTAATTAGTCAACCATGGAAAGGGAAGGATTCACTATGGTTTATGCACTACATAAATTCCACCATTACCTATTAGGAGGCCACTTTAAGATGTTTACTGACCACTCTGCGTTGAAGTACCTAGTCAATAAGCTTGTGTTTAGTGGGAAGACCTACAAGTGATTGTTGTTGTTTCAGGAGTATCATTTTGAAGTCATTTTGAAACCTGGGAGACTGAATGTTGGGTCAGATCATCTGTCGCGCATTAATAATGGAGAAGATCCTACTAGTTTGGAAGATGGGTTACAAGATGCATAATTATTTTCTATAAAGGTGGTTGATGATAATTTTGCTAATATCATTCATTTCTTGAATATTGGACATGCACCTGAGGAGTATACAGAAGAAAGATCAACTTGTGCAACTAAATTTACTCTAATTGTCAGTTAGTTGTACAAGATGGGTTCAGATGAAGTTCTGCAAAGATATGTGTTAGAATTTGAGAGACGAGAGATCTTACTTAAAGCTCACGAAGGGTTTGTTTAAGGTCACTACGCAGGGGAATTCACTGCGCAGAAGATTCGATGAGCTAGTTTTTGGTGTCCCATGCTGCACAATGATGCATATGCATATTACCACGCTTGTGATATATGAAAAAGGAAGGGGAAGTCATCGTGCATATATAATATTCCCTTGCACTCATTGATGGTGTTGCAAACTTTTGAAAAATGGGCCATTGATTTTGTTAGACCTGTTGAACCTCTACGAAAGAAGACATGTGCGCATTACATAATAACTGCGATAGATTATGTGACCAGATGGGATGAAGCTAAGCCTATGAAGGATTGTAGTGTAGACATAATTGTGCACTTAATATTTCAGAACATCTTGACTCAGTTTGGATGCCTGAATATATTGATGAGTGATTGAGGTATGCACTTTGTGAATCAAACTATTGAAGCTCTAACAGAAGAATTTCGAATTCATCATCAGAAGAGTACTCCATATCACCCATAGGTGAATGGTGCAGTGGAATATTTCAATAAGATATTGGATATTGTGCTCACTAAGGTTTGCAATGCTAATAGGAATGGTTTGGATGTGCACATACCAACAATTCTTTGGGCATACAAAACCACATGCAAAAGGTTGACAGGAAAGACACCGTTCAGGACGGTGTACGGGAAGGAAGCTTCTATGCCAATGGAGTACATTGTTCCAAGTATTCGCATTGCATAATTCATGAATATGGAAAAGCATGATATTATGGAAGAACGATTGTCGCAGTTGGTCGTGCTAAAATAGGATCGATTTATTGCAGGTTTCCAGCAGCAAGTGCAGAAGGTACGCGAAAATTCATTGCATGATAGGCACATTAGACAGAAAGTATTTAAGGAAGAGGATTCGGTCTTGTTGTATGAAAAAAAGTTTGAACGCCACCCAGGGAAGTTCAAGATGCATTAGCTAGGACCATATTTTGTTTAGGAGATCACTTACGGAGGTGTGGTGCACTTGGCCACACTAAGCAGAGAAGATATTCCTGTGCATGTCAATGGAAGTCGATTGAAGCCTTATAGGGACGACCCTCTCCCTGCATGTATCAAATGACTATATGGCCAGAAATATGGATCTGCATAGAAATTATGGCGTATGCGCAGACTGGTGTGACGAGCACGCAGTAGTTGCGCAAGGAGGTTGACTAGGTCATAGAGGTGCCAAAATATAGTCATGGAAAAGTAAATCTAGAAAATAAAATATTATTTTCATTTGAAGGAGCATCTAAGTTGCATTTAATGAGGATATTATGTCAGATTTAGAGTCATTTTATCATTTATGAAGCTACATTACTGCACAAGAGACCATTTAAAATGCACCTAAGATATAAATATGACCGAAGGGGTTGCATTAGTTCCATTTGATTTCTGTGTCATTTTTTCTAATTGAGCTCTCTTATTTCTGGATTTCATGTGAAGTCTATGTTTGTTATTAATGCACTCTTTGAGGAGCTACACCCAATTCTTAGGTCACTTAATTTCGCCCAACATGATGGCCACCAGGCCAGGAGAAGAACCTGATGTGCAAGTCATCGAGACCCCTGTGCCATCGCAAACCAAGAAAGGACAGACCTCTAGCTCCCAAAAGTGACCTCCAGATAGAACTCCTAAGCCACACTCCACTACGGCAGAGTGCCAAAAGAAGCCAATGGCGGAGTTTCTAGAGACTATAATGGAGGAATATGTGGTCAAGATTGCTAATAATATCTCACGGTTGCCTGCCTATGTTGAATCTTAAAAATCTTCGGTGAAGATCCCGAAGGATCTTGATAAAGTGCGCTCTTACATCAATATTTCTTTTCTTCTAGAGAATGTACCTGTGGATGGCGATGTGTTTGCAAAAATCCTCTAGCTTAAAATGGATAATTGGGACCTCAATTATCAAGAGAAATTTATGGAGCTCGCGCCTGATATATATTTAGAGAGTATCATCCATGATGATGGCATAGTAAAGGTTGAGCCAATGCCTTAGGCATTGGGCCTCCATAAATCAGTATTGTTGAACCTACTACAGATCCCACACTTTAGGCACAGCCTGATCAATGATATTTGTGTCTGAAAGTTGCTTGCGTTGATTCATGACAATTGTTTATGGCCCGGGGAGTGCATACCAATTGATGTCGAACTGATCCATCCAATCACTAATTTTCCTGACCAAGGCACACACCCTGTGGCAGCCTTTGGAGGTAAAGGTTAAGAGAAGAAGGTTCTTGAAAAGGTAAAGAAATATTACAAGGTGTCAGGCAACACCCAAGGCTTTGTTGTCAGTGATATAAGTGACCCTCCAGTTAAATTTTGAAAAATTGTCCTTTACGGCAAAATGATGAGGAAGTACAGGCTGAAGGAGATCCCAGCACATGTTATTGCGCTCGTTGGGTAGTGTGAGAAGTGTGTCGAGTATAACTGGGCAGAGTATTTATGCACATAATTTCTGGAGAATGTGTGCGAGGAGCACGAGGAGACGAAAGACTTTTATTACACCTGGCTAATCTTCCTCATTGGGCTTAGGGCTAGAATACCCTTGAAGAAATATAGTTCCCAGAAATAAAACCTAAAATGTGCAAAGCCACGTGCTATGCAACATTGCGAAACTCTAAAATTTAGCAAGAGTCATCGAAAACAAGATTTTTCGAGTGCTCTTTGACTCCACACTATCTCAATAAATTCAATTGAAGCTAAGGTTTTCCACAACCTAGTATGAAAAATATAAACTAATTGTATATTTCAAGGTGACATTCCATAATCTACATATCCATGGAAAGGGCGTTGTGGAAGGTGTATGTTATGATTTTCCCTACATGGTCACACAAGATGACCTAGTGCACATCATGACTGAGTGGCCAAATTCTTGGTTGGAGACCCACACCACTCAAGGTGTATCATCATCCATTTTGAAAACATCGACAAAGCCCAAAAATATGAAAGATACATAGCAAAAGGTAAAATATGTCAAGGCTAAGCTTGAACCCACCAAAACCAGTGAAAAATTTGAATTAGAGAAAGAGACAGAACCTGAAAAGAATGGTGTGGGTGCTGTGGAAACTAAGACTTAAACAACCACGGGGACTAAGCATGGTTCTCGGGCTGTGGTAGGTTCACGAAGAAAGTGAAAAGGGTCCAAATTAGCTAGCGCATAGGAGCTCACCTTGACCGAAGATGATTTCAATGAAATTGAAAACATCGTTAAAACAAAAACAAAATATAGGTGGTCTGATATGGAGGTCCAGTACAAAGTTGCACTCAAAGGAGCATAGATAGGTATCCAAGAACTCAAATTATAAGTGAGCTTCATTCAAGCTAGCATACCACAATTGAGCCAGCTTCAAGAGAGCGTGCCTACTTCCCGTGCATAGCCAATTAGCACGGTGCTACCTTCTACTGGGGATTTCCACGTGATTCAGATGCCCGCGCTCACCATCAAAGTAAGTTATCAACTTTGCATGTGACACTTAGAGCCTATCGAGAAATCATCATAGACCTGGCCGTGGTTCCAGCCAGGAATCTTCATATGATCCATAGAATGATTGTGGATGAGTTACAGTATTGGGAAGACCATACCTATTGCGCTGCCAATGAATCAAAATAGTAGACAACAATTCTATAGCAAAAACAGCAGACAGTAGAGTGTCGCACAGCTAAGGATCGGTGCATCACACTAAAATCCAAGATCGAACAAATCTAAAGTGACTTGCCAAAGGTCCCGGCCTTAGCCATGGCTACATAAAAATTAGAAGGCTTGGCCGCTATGCTAAAGACATCGCACAATGAATTAAAGACCGTTCAAGCTAAGTTCGAGAAGCAAATTGCTGAGCTGTAGATGAAGCTCTAGTCGGAAATGCCACCAAAGGTCTGAGCATAGCGTTGTAGAGATCAAATCTCCTAGAGATAGCATATCACCTGTAGTGACATAATATGGGAAATTATTGGATTAAGCCATGGGTGTCTAGACTTTGGTTGAGAACGACTTGATGGTACAACAGCTGAGAAATGAATTGCGGGTTAGAGAGAAATAATTTGTAGAAATCTAGATGGCGGCACCTACATTGGTGATAACACAGTGAATTTCCTGCCTTTATGAGGGCAAGGGAATTCAAACATAGATAAAATATATGTGCCATTGGGAACATATTTTTGAAGCAAGGATGCAACTGTGGGCTGAGGAAGCCCTACAGTTGTTGCAGACTCTGGATGTTTCCCTGAAAATCCTTTACCAGACACAATGCAGTATCAATCTGGTAGCTAAAGGGACAACAATAGAAAATCTCATAGATGAAGCACAAGGTGTTGTCGCATAGAGTGTCGAAGTGGGCTTACCACTAAAGAGCCTTGTCGATGCACTCAAATCTAAGATGAAGGAGACCAACCCGCAGTGACTTGAGACTAGTCACGAGTTTGTGTTGGGGGCCTGTTTGAGCGGGGTCCCCTAGGGTAAAATTTTTGGTTAATTTTTTTCTATATTTGGTTGTTCATGCTGCACAAAATAGTTGAAGGGGATTTGGGGCAGGTCAAAGTCACTCAATCAATGTAATGGGCTTAAAGGGAAAACAATGAGTCTCAAACCATGGTTTGACACAATGGTATCTGCGCATCTAAGATAGTATAAATATGGATAGATCTAGTCGAGTATAGATATTTTTTATCTTGGTATGGTTATTTCTTAAGTTTTGAGCTAAATTTTGGGTTTTTGGGTAGAATGGCTCATGTTGGTTATGTGTGTGGAGAGCTAAGTCCTAGTTGTGTGTGGATTTTTCTAGCTATGTGCACGGAAGGATAGATTGTATTGAAGGACTCAACATAATGGAACTGTTGGATCTATTAATATAGAAGACCATTTTGGAGAACTTGAATCTGCTATATGATTGATGTGTTATTTATCTATTAATTTATTTAAGATCTGAATCTATTTATTTACTTATGTTTATGCTTAATTTCATCTACGCGGATGAACAAACTATATTATGCGGGAATATCGGTTGATGAATATGTTTGATTGAAGTATATTTGTTTATTGTGCGTGAATACATATTGAAGCATTCTGTGATAATCTACGAAGAGTTGATATGTTGTTCTATTGATCTGTTGATGCACACATTTGTATATCATTTTTTATAAGTTTGTTTAGGGCCACTACATTAATTTCTTCCTTGGGATACGGAAACCTGTTTCCAGCAGCCCCCCATACTACTTTGGGTGATACTTTGATCTGCGCAAGCATGTCATTGCCGAAAGCACCAGTAGCTGGAGGGTTTGTTGGTTGCGCAATAACTCTAAACCTAGGTGAGGACCCCTTAAGCCAACACACATCTTCAGAAACAAAGTAATTTTTTCTTAGGTTGAGTCATCACCAAAAATCCTCAAAGATAGTGGCAACAACTTCAACATTTTTTGTTATCCTATATTTCTTTACTATTTTTGTATAAACATTTTTTATATGTTTTGTAAAAAATCTTGATATTTTAAATCAAGATATTTTGAAAAATATTGTATAAATATTTCATAATTCGAAGTATTATGGGTTTGGACTTGTATGAAGAGAAAAAATTTTGATGTAAAGTTGTTCCCTGAGCTAAAGTTGATCATTTTCAGTAATACAAAAAATTATTCCATGATTCATGTGTCATACAAGTTGGTAATGTTTTTCCTCTTGTGAAAATTTTTTTCTCTTTTTTTCCATATTTTATTCTTATATGTATTGTTTAAAGAAAATTAAGGGTTGACTTTTTTTAATTACACTATGCTCTGGCTTATAAAAAATATTCATTTTTTCACTCCGATATTAAGTATAGAAATCATCTCAGTATGCTATATATTTAATTGGTTCCTAATATGTTCATCTTATTCACCCCACAAAGCTCCAAAGATCCAATAGTCTGCCTACATTTCCCTGTTACACTTCATTTGTTATTTTTTCACTTGATGTACATGATATTTATGGCTCCATTTCCCAATGGATTATTCTTGAAATTTCAACCAAATCTTTCAAAAATTAACCTCTAAACTAAATAACTAGCATAATATCTTTAATCAACAAATATAAATCATAAAGAGAGATCCTTCTCTGATGATCGAAGGGCTAGATCCTATCTTCCAAAATGTTTTTGTGGTTACCTATGGGTTTCTCTCATAACCTTGTGAAATTACAGAGTGCTAACATAGCAGAGACCATACTAGGAACAAAATTCAAACACTTCAGATCTAAAATCAACTTTTCACTGGTAATATTCATTTTTTTTGTTTAAAGCTATTTAAAAGTAGAAACAGGTCTTCTTAAGGTTATTTTCCACTTAAATTTGTACATATTTTACATTTCTAAATAAAATATTGTAGATCTGGCACTGAAAAGGACATACACTATATCTAATCTAGATCCTAACCCTCCTAAAACTGTTGAAGATCCTAAAAATTTGGTAAGGAAAAGGAATCCTACATAAAGTCAAGCTAGTAGTAGCTCCTTATCAAGAAAAAATAATTTACCAGAAAGTCTTGTAACAATTGAAGATATAGACTTTGACTTCCATTTTCATAATAGTCGTTTTAGATCTAAATCACAAAGTTTTACACGTGAAACTATTTTGGATGAAGCTCAATTGAAACCTTTTCGTAAATTCCAAAAGACACATGCTTCACAATCTGATAAAGATATTGTAGAGGTTTGAAAAACTTGAAGATCTCGTTAGAATATTAAATAGGAAAATTGAAGGTGTTTATCAACACTCTTCTTTTATTACCCATTTTTCATTTCCAATTCTACATTTACTCCACTATCATCTACCACTCCATTTTCATCCACCCCTCTTTTATCTTCAACTCTCATTCCTAGCATACGAATTATACATATTACAACATCCGTGCATTCTTCTAAAACACCTCCACCTCCTTCATCAGCCACTACTGTAGCATCATCCACAACTCATATTCTAGTCATGGTAGGGTGATATGATGCTTTCGCATTGCAAGCCCCATTACATGACATGCCACAAAACTATGCACACATAATACCACAATTTCATGGTACAGGCCCTAAAATAGAAAAAACAACACATTGATAGTATAAATGACTTCTCTAACCTAAAATAAGTATATTAAGATGATGTGAAAATGATTTTTTTTGTAAAAAATTTAATGGGAGAAGGAAGTAAATTGTATACAACATTACCAACTGGAAGTATTGCATATTTGCAACAGTTCCATAAATTTTTTCACACTAAATGGGAAGTTGAGGATAAACGACTTCAAAACCTTGCATAATATGAATTTCTAAGAAGCACCCCAAATGAAACTATCAAGGATTGCTGCAATAGTTTTAACAATTTTTACAACTCTATCCCAACTACAATAAAACCCCCACCTCGATTAGCTCTAATCCATTTTCCAAAAGGATTTGATGTTGATATCACTTATAAGTTGAGAAAACGAAACCCAACTACACTTGAAGAAATTAAAAGTAATGTTGTTAGTGTGGAGGTTAATTTATTAGCCAAAAGAGCTAAGATAAGAACTGAAATAAGGGTCACTATCAAAGAAGAACCTTCTTCTTCATCAACCTTAAAACTTGACAGTCTAGTTAAAACTATGGGAAAAATGATGGAGAGAATGAAACCTCAAGGGGCCCTCAAATTCGAAATCCAAATTTTAGAATACCACAACCTCATATTAAATAGAAAGAACAAATAGGTCAAGCTGATCAGCAAATCAAACCCCTTCCCAAGAAAATTTTGCTGACGAAGAATCAGAAACTATGCAAGAAATAGAATAAGGTGAAATAAATATTTTTAGGGAAGGTGAAACAGACCTTGTTTTTCTAAAAAAAAAGGAACAATACTTCTTCCAATCTTCATTACTAGATGATATGCCTGCAAAGTCACCATATTATCAAAATGAATTTCAAAATTCTATTATGGAAGTACATAAAAAAAAAAAAACCTAAGAAGAAAAAATACAGTGGCAAGCCCTCCCAAAAATTCAACCACTGATACACCTTCTACTAATAAAAAAAATGAGGTCAATCAGAAAGAAACACTTTAGATAGAAACCCCTTAGAGAAAAACTCCTAAAAAACAAGAGGTAAGTATTAAGGAAGTGGAAAAGTCTTAAACCTCTTTCAATATTGAAAATGAGCGTTCAGAGTTAAAAAGCCCAGTTCTGTTGCTTGAACTAGTAAGAAATGATGTCTATATAAGTCAAGTTGTAAACGCGCCACAAATCAAGGAAGGAACTGAAGCTGTTAACTTAACTGATGATCAACCCAAGTTACTTTTTGGACCTGAAGTAGATGGTATTCCTCAAGATGGAAGTGTTCCTCCATTTGATGTTAGTATTAACCTCCATGATCTTATTCTACATAATGCCATGTTAGATTGAGATGCCCAACACAATCTTATGCCAAAAGAGATTATGGAAAAACTAGGTTTAGATATAACAACACCTTATAAATACCTCTACTTCTTTCATTCAAATATAGTAAGATTCTTTGGATTAATCAAATATTTTTGTGTTACCCTCACTCAAATCACAGCCAAAATTTTAGTAATGGACATTGTTGTGGCTCATATTCCTCCTTATTATGGCATGCTCTTGTGAACTTGATCATGGGGGGGGGGGGGGTGGAGAATTATAGGTACATAGAAACTGAACATGACATATGCAACAATTACTATTTTTTGTTAACAAAGAAGATGGTATAGGGTAACCTTGATGAAATATATTGTGAGTATACAAGACAAATAGAACAATTATAATGTTTAATTTGTGCATTTAGATATCGTTTCTTTTATTTTTCTCAATGATATTTTTTTGGAAACAAAGGATCAACTTATAGACATCAAACAAGAAGAGAAATATGATAAAAAGGAACAAATCGAAACTCCAGAACAAGTAAAATCGGATGGGTTATGGAACATGGATTTTTATGGGGCAGTAGTAAAAAAGGAGCTAGTATTGGAGTATGGATCTCTAATACACAATCAGGTACAAAAAAGGAATACTCTTATAAACTAAATTTTGAATGCATAAATAATGTAGATGTTGATAAGCGGTTGTCACTGATGTCAACCCAAGATGCACCAAGGGCTAACCCAATATTGCATGGGAATTTTTACCTACAAAATTAATATATTCTGGGTCAATAATTATTTTGATTTTTTCTACTTGTCAAGATATTTCCATTGATATATGACACGCCATGTAATTCTTCATGGTTTGAGAGATATTCATGTTTGAAGTTTGTACCCACAGTTAGTGGGCTAAAACCCGATGGGGTTGTGGCATGGGTCATTGAAAAGTCATAATTGATATTTTTTAAGCTTCTAAAACCCCTCCCACGTTCACTTTTTGAAGCCCCTCTCAACCTAAGCATTTATATAAATTGTGATCCTCATATCCTCCTCATGCAAGGGATTTTTCCATCTGAAACAGGTCATCGTGGAATTTTCGCTCTAAATTTTTTTCTACGAAGGTTCAGAAGCTGAAATTTTTATGACGTGAATCATAAATCCTAATGAAGCTTTTGTGAAAATTTCAGATCAAGATGCGCAATATTTTTGGAGATATGATCTATGGAAGTCAGTGTTTTTGTAGGCTCCTTAAATTCATCACAAAGAAGTGACCTTGGGAGAATCATCATAGCTATATATTTGAGTATCGGATTAGAATTCTGTAAAAAGTGGAAATTATTGCACAGTCTGTAGTTTTCTCTCGATCAATTTCATACCCAAATGAAGAAACAATGACACGTGGAACACAATACAAGTTCGCTATGCTAAAACAGTCCATAATTAGGGAATTTTGAGAGATTGGGTATAACTCTCCCTTGAAGAATCCAAATTTGGTTAGACTTATGGCATTGGAGGGATGACTCAAAGGACCACTACAGTACCTAAAATTAGATCTTAGGGATCTGAAATGACAGAGATACACCAGATTCAATATCGAGCTCCTAGAAGGCAAAGAAAAAGCTAGATCATGTGTTGTTAAGGGCTGCAAAGGACCAAAATTTCTATGGAAGAAAAGCAAGGCAAGGTGCAGCAGAGGGTAGCATGACAAGATTAGCAACCAAGGTACTTAGCAACAGCAATAATTTCATCACAGGAAGTCTTCAAGTGGGCAACACTGCATACAATCATTGTAAAGGTATCACTGTACTAAGTCATTGTAAATACATTATTGTACAAATTGTACTAGTGTCTATCTACCAAGAGTTGAAGAGGAAATGTCAGGTGGTCTAGGATCATCATTATATGGTTGTGTCATAGTTGGGGTTATATGCTAGTGTGTCTTATTCTTCTACATCATTCTATATCATTGTAAAATGGACCATTTTCCCTGGTACGGAAGTCCATTCTTCTGTTATTATTCTACAGGGTGGTAGGGTGGTGCTACGGTGAGTTGTAGCTCATTGGGTGTTGGGGCATCCATTCAGTTGAATACTGAAGAATCTCGGGCATTGGAGTGTGCATCTAGTGGGAGTTGGAGAGGAATTTTTTTCTAGATTCTAGGAATTTGGAGCTTTATTTTCAATTGGAGTTGAATATTAAAGAATTATTAGAAAAGCATTAGGTGGTTTTTATCCCGGAGTGAGTTTCCCCCTTAAAAAATGTGTGCATTTGTGTTCCTCTTGTTTGCTGCTATCATTGTACAAACGCTGATAATAATTGAAGATTAAATAATGCTCTAATTAAAAGAAATACTGGTTCACCCCCCCTCTCAGTACTTCCAAAAGTACATGAGTATGAAGTTTTGCTATTAGGACTGGAATTTTTTTTTTAAATGGGAGAAAAGAAGATTTCAATTCATGGAGATTCTAAATTAACCCTTAACCAAATCAAAGGTTAATATTAAGCTAAGCATCCTAGAATGCTAGCTTATAGAAATGGTGTTTTAGATTTTTTGTAGATTTTTCCATAATACCAACTATCATTAATTCCTAAAGATCAAATTTTTTTGCTCATGGATTAGCTACTTTTGGAAGTACTTGTATAATTCCTTTTAGAGAAAAAATAAAATTAGAAATTGATGTCAAACATAGACCTGATATTCCTAATAATATCATATACTAGAAATTTTTGATAATGACATACAACTTGAAAATTTCCTTCAACTAAAAGAGGATTTTGAAAATTTGAGCAATTATGTAGGACCATATAGTGAAGAAATGAATAAGGAAACATTTTCAATCAAAATGATGAAAAATTTGAGGAATCTATGATATTTCAATTAAAGTATAACAAAATTCCAAGGGGTCTTGTACCACTAGAATTTTTTTTTGATTTTAATGATGTAACAAAGAAGCCTTCAATTCATCCAATTGGATCCAAAGTTGAGGATTTCAATATAGGAACTGAAGAAAATCATAAAGTTATTAAACTCTCCAAATCATCACCTCCTGAAGAAAAATAAGTATGCATATATTTATTTAAACAATATACATATGTCTTTGCAAGGGCATATGAAGATATAATGGTCTATGAAAAAGCCATAATTCAACATACCATACCCATCAAAGAGGATCAAAAACCTTTTAAACAAAAACTTATGAGATTTAATCCTAATCTACTTCCTTCGATAGAGAAAGAGGTTAAAAAAATGTTTGATGCAAACATTATAGTACCACTCAGATTTTATAAATGGGTGTCAAATATGGTACAGTAAGGAAAACATCTGGTGAAATAAGGTTGTGTGTAGGTTTTATAAACTTGAATAAAGTCTATCTCAAAGATAACTACCCCTTACCAAAGATGGATCATATACTTCAAAGGGTAGCTGGATCAAGCAAGATCTCATTACTGGGTAGTTTTTTTGGTTACAACCAGATTTTAGTACATTACAATGACCAAGATAAGACAACTTTTACAACACCTTGGGGAAATTTAATGTATGTAGAAATTCCTTTTGGATTGATTAATGCAAGGGATACTTACCAAAGAGCAATGTATATAGCTTTTACAGGTGAAACAGAAATACTCATTGTGGTATATTTAGATGACATAAATTTTTCCTCCAAAGTGGATGAGGATAATTTACATCATTTCAAAATTGCTTTTGAAAGATGTAGGAAATATGGCATACCCTTGAATCCAAATAAATCTCTTTTTCATTTATCAGAAGGAAAACTTCTAGGCCATATAATCTCAAAATATGGTATTAAAATTGATCCCACTAGAATTGAGCTAATTATGAAAATTGATCCTCCACGAAAAAAAAAGTGCAATCAATCATTGGGAGGATAAATTTCATAAGGAGATTTATACCTAATTTATCTTAACTTCTATGCGCCATTACTAATATTATGATAAAATACACTGAAGTAAAATGTAACCTAGAAGAAAAACAATCTTTTGATCAAGTAAAACAAGCATTGAAATGAGCACTTGTGTTAATTAACCCTCACTTTACAAAGGATTTCATGATTTTTTCTTTTGCATCTGAACACACCATTGCAGCAGTTTTGTTACAGAAAAATAAAAATAAAAAATTAAAGGATATGAACAACATATTTCTTTATTCAAAAAAGATTTAAGGGATGCCTCGTTAAAATACAATATCATGGAGAAACAAGCATTTGCTTTAGTAAAAGAGATAAGAGATTTTAGAGTTTACATTCTACATTCCCATGTCATTTCATTTTTCCCAAATACCATGGTAAAATATATCCTTACACAAACTGATTGATATGGGAAAAGAGGAAAATGGATTGCAATCATTCTAGAATATGACTTTGAGATAATCCCCACTAAGCTCATAAAAGGTCAAGGATTAGGAAAACTAATAGTTGAGTCGAATTTTCATGCACTAGACATAAAATTTATAGATGAACTTGATGAATAGGAAGATCATGTGACTCCACAGGTATCAGAAGCATTTTCTACCTCTCCTTGGTATGCATATATTATTTTTTTATTAAAAAATTTACAAGCTCCTACTTGTTGAACTAAGACAAAAGATTGATTTCTCAAGTTAAAAGCTATGAAATTTTTCATTTTAGATCAGAATGTGAATTGGAAAGATGTAGGAACTATTTTTCTAAATTTTTTATTACAGGATGAAGCCGTCAAATTCATAATGGAATTCCATCAAGATGACTCTAGAAAGAATTTATACTAGAAAACCACAGCTAAAAAAATCATAAGGCCTATTTTTTATTGGCCTACCATGTTTTCAGATGTTCATAAGAAACTTACCACATGCCACCAGTGCCAAATTTTTGAAGGCAAGAGAAAAAAATCTCCCTTGCCATTTAAACTAATTTCAGTTGAGGTTCATTTCCTATAATGAGGTATGGATTTTATTGGATAAATCCATCCAAGCTCTTCATCTCAACATAAATGTATTTTAACAACCACTGACTACTTTACCAAATGCATTGAGTCTATTGTTTGGTCAATTTAGTGTGTCCTAAATTGCTGAATTTAATTTGTCAATCCGGGATTCGTAAGCTGATGAAGTGCGGCGCACTATATGTGCAAGATAACCTATTTCTTAACTTTTTGTCGTTTTTGGTTTTCTAAGATGAAATGGAAATTCTAAAATTAAAACAAGTGTGGTTATGTTTGTTCAAGGAAATGATATCCTGTATAATGATTTACCAACTTGAAACTTAAAAAGGAATTTGAAAAGTACAATGACAAAACTTGAAAGGAAATGAAAATATGCTGCTGAAATGAAAAGGTGTTGCTATTCTAATAAATCGAAAGAGTGAACGAGTGAGCATGAAACCAAACTATTCTTGCTGCTGTCTAAACACAAAATAAATTATGCTAAAAGAAATCCAAAAGCTGCAATAAAGTAAATCTAAATCAATTTACATCAACTTGTCTTCTGATCCCTCATCATTAGTCCAGCTATGATTTTCGGAAGTAACCATAAAAAACTTGAGTAACTGATATCTAACTTGCAGAAAGTAAACTAATATCAAACCATACATTCATAATTCAATCCCTCACCATCAGTCCAGCTGTGGCTTTCGGAGGTAACTGAAGATGTCATGCACAATTTAATATATCTAAAATTGCAGAAAGGAAACTGTCTACTAAACTACACCGCTGTAATACGTCCACTCACCATCGGTCAACAGTTGTTTGAGTCGGAGAAGTGGCTGTTTATTATGAACGTTTAATATAACTAGATTGCGAAGAGAAAACTAATACTAAACTACATTTTCCATAATACAATCCCTCACCAATCATTCCGAGCTATGGCTTTCGAAACATTAGTCCTCAATATGAAGCGATTTAATATATTTAGATTTACGAGAAAAGAAACTAATACTAAACACACATTTCACAATAATCCCTCCTATCAGGTCCGGTTACTTAATAGTGGGCTCCCATTGAATGCTATGTCGATTTAATATATCTAAATTTAACCACTGAATCAGATAAGCAAAACTGAAATGTACAAAGCAAGACTGAAGTTAAACAAAAGCTATGAAAAGCAAACTAGCAGCAGAACAATGTTAGTTTCATGTCATTAGTCAAAATACTATGAAAATGCCCGGGCTGTCTACCTAAAACCTGCACAAGAAAACTGATCAGTGATTAACAATCATAAAAACATGAAAGACAAAAATGAAATGGAAATTATGGAAATGTATAAACAGAAATGAGCATATATCATGAAAATGGTGTAAACATGTGAATGGATTACTGTGGCACAATAAAACTTAAAAAATGAAATAAGACTATCTCACACATATGAAAACCTTATTTGGGACTTATCTATGACCTTGTGACTATATTCAAATACGAATTAAGTTGGAAAACGGAGTCTTCTTATATTAAGGAAATCTTGTCATGATGTATGGTAGTATTACGGCACTAAGGCGGCATAATTACATTACGGAAACGAGACTTAATAAAATTAACGAGACTAATTGAGACTCTCTATGTACGTATGCACAAACGCGTTATATATAACGATAGAAATATAAACTGTCTCTAAAGTTTATGTTTGGTGGTGAACACGTAGACCATTACGTCCACGGATCTAGGATCATGGCCGTGTTGGAAAGTAAATCTATGAGGAGTGGATGCTTGAATTCGGCTATGGAGCCATGTACAGATGTCGACTTGTCCTCTGCAAGCTCAGAAACAGCCATATGAACTTTTACGTGACACGAAACAGAGTCTTGTCGCTGTAAGACTCTATGGTTGACTTCATGTGGACGCCTTTGGCCGCGGCTTCTTTAGATGAGTTTGCTCGAACCAATAGGACACGAACCATGTCCACATCATTCCTGACTTGCCCATGTGGCTCGTTTTTCCTGTAGACACCTGTAACATAGAGTTTCACAAAATAGCTGCGGAAAGTTTCAGCAGCTGCGGAAAGTGGCAGGATTCCGCAGCTAGATGAAAAAAATCTAAATCAAATAGAAAACACAAAAATATAATTAAAAACCATGTTAGATGCTCGTTTGCAATTGATATACAATGATATTTGACAACTTGGGAGGTTCAGGTGAGTGAAAAAGGTATAGAAAAGTGTATGGAAAAGATGCAGAATTGAGACTCAACATACCCCCACTGTGAAGGTGTTGCATGTCCTCATGCAACCAAAATTTTGATATTCCTTCCTTAGTTCATGTGCCTTGACACTTCAGCCAGCACATCCAAACCTCTCCTCCTCTTCCTTGGAGCTACCAACATTCTGGGTTTCTTCATTAAGTACCTAAATTTGATATTAACCAGTGCTCTGCTCAACTTTTGGCACTTCCTTTTCAATTTCTTGTTCTTCTTCTGCCATATTCCCAGATGTAGCATGGTATTGTCATGGATGATTTTGTCCAGTTTGCCTTGTTCCTTCAATGTCTCATTTTCATTTTTGATGTGTCGATTTAAAATCTCTAGCTCAAAGACTTCCTGTTTTAGTGATTGGACTAAATCATCCTGTATTGTATGAGGCTGAATGGACGAAGTACTGGGACCTGTAGCTGCCTTTTCCAAAGATTCTATATAGTCATATACTTCCTGCTGCTTGGGATCTATTTCAGGTGTCATTTTTATTGGGCTGTCCCCAAAATGCCGTGAAGGAGAGTTATCTTCAAAATCTGGCTGAGAATGACTTACATCAACATCTTGCTAAGAATGGGATGGAGTATGTTCAATGTCTGACTGAGAATGAAATGAACCAGGTTCACTAACTGACTGAGATGGACTATGGTCAGTTGGGGACTGTTCAGATGTTTCCTCTCCCAAGTCAATGAAATGAGGACCCTTTATTTGCGTTTTCCTCAATTTCCCCTTAAGTCTGCTGCTTCTTCTCACACGCTATGGTACACTATCCTTTTGTTTTTGTTTTCCTTTCTCTGTCTTCTTGGGCATAGATGACTGTTTTTGAAGATAAACTAATCTTTCAGATAACACTTGATTATCTTCTTCAGAAGAAGAAGGAGGGGTTTTATGTATAGCCTTAATAGTTTTTCTCTCTTTTGGTATTATTGGCTTCTTACCCTTGATTTCTTTCTTCTTCTTCTTTGACAATCTCTCTTCCCTATCAGTTCTTTCAATTGCAGTAGTAGGAGTATTTTGGATTTCATCAATTGTTCTTTTTCTCCTACTTCTTCTTGTTGTGCTACCTTCAGGAATTTCCTGAGTAGGAGTAATTTGGGTTTCATCATTTATTCTTTTTATTCTACTCCTTGTTGTGCTACCTTCAGGAATTTCCTGAGGTTCCTCAAAGAAATTTCTAACCAGAAATTGTTCCCATGTGTCTTTCTTCTCCTTTAACTCCTTTTCAATCAAAATTTTTACAAGGCCGTGGTGATATATATGGGGTTCTACATCTCCTAAATGTTTTTGAACAGTCACGGACATTTTCTTCAAACTATTGAATAGAAAATATGGGATATTGAGAGTTTGATTATCTAGAAAATTCATCAATAACCTAGTATGGTACATATCCATGGACCCAAAACGGCCTTCACATGTAATGAATTTCTGAACAACTAGCAGCAAAGTAGCCCATTCCTCTTTCAATGCATGCACAGGAATTCCTCTTTTAAAAACAGTTATGTCCATACCTTGATTTCGTAAGATTGTTCTCCATGCTTCATCACTGATGATTTTATTTTTAAACCAACGCTCACCCTCCTGAAGAAGTTCCGTGGCTGTTGCTATAGATGCTTCATTGACCGCAAACTTAAGGTCTCCAATCTCTGCTTCCAAGCCATCAAACGACCTTGCGAATGCCTTCGTGACTTCTTTATGATAACCTCTGAATTTCGGGATAAGCCGCAGCCAATTTGCTTTCTTCAATATCTCCTTTACTTGCGGATATCCCTCTATAAACTTAGGTCCTTCCGGCTCTGCTCTTAGCAATTTACCCATTTGTTTTTCTGCTCTTCACAAATTTGCCTGCGTGAGGGTTCAAATGGAAATAGAATAGTTGGATGCACAGAGATAAGCGCAATGACTATGGGTAAATATCAGAGAATGGGAATGAGCACAATGAACGAAATGGAGTGAGACAGAACAGAGTGGGGTTTCGTAAGCACGGCAGAGACACGACAGAGAGGTTAACAAAGTATAACACATTTGGCAGCGTTTTGAACTTTGGTGGCTGCACAATAAATATGAGCACGTTTCAACAACGGTTATGGATTTATGCGGCTGTAAGAGTCCGTGGTCAAATCAAATACGTCTCATTGTCACCGGTGGAATATTGGAACATGAGTGAAGATCGGGGGTTTAATGATGGAACCGTTTGAGAATGAATGCGAAAGGGTAATATGGAGATCGTGAGAGGTTACGGAATTGTCAATATAATCATTGCACATAATGGATGGAGCTCATGGTTCGGAACTATATAAAAATGTGTTTTTCAATGCTATTTGAAATAAATTTTATTCATACCTTTGGAATCTTTGCCTTTTCCTTGGTCTTCAACTAATTGCTCTTTATTGGCGTCTTGAATGCTCCATGTCTTCATTTTTTTGATCCTCTCACCTGCATTTTATTTCATGATTATGGAAATAACATTTGGCTGTACATTCTTTTGAAAACAGAGTTGTAGCTGCGGAATCTGCTTCTGGCTGCGGAAATTGGAGTCAGCTACGGAAACAGATGTCAGCTGCGGAAACTGACACAGCTATTACTTGGATGAATGGAAATGAACAGATGACAAATGACCAGATGGAAATGGTCATGAAAAATATTTTTAAATGGATGGAATGAAGTGGAATGAAGTGAAATGAAGTAAAATGAAATGGAATGAAGTGGTATGGAATGGAGTGAGTGGTCACAAAATTTGTGAAATGAAAGAGAGATTTTTTTTGGAAAATATAGAGTGTCAGGTGTTCCTGATTTTCACCCTATATTTTCTGTATAAGACTGCCAATCAGTGATTGGTTTTCAGGCTTATACCATTTTTTTTATTTTTTTTAACTGAAAAGAACAAAAGCTAGGCTGGTGGAGAAGAAGAATTCTTCTGTACCAGCCTAATTGCAGAACTTTCTTGAAACATTTTGACAAAATCCTCTTTTGAGAGTGGCTTATGATAAAATTTCAATCTATGGCCATTCACAATAAGAGGAGTTTGAAACTCATCAATGGTTTTGATTCTTACCGCTCCATTGCTAAAGATCTTGTCAATCTCATATGGCCCAAGCCAATGAGTCTGAAATTTTCCTTGAAAATCTTTAAACTTGGAATCAAATAACAATGCCCAATCTCCTTCTTGAAACTTGTTCTCTTTGATGTACTTTTCATGCCATTTAGCTCTTTGATATTGAACTAGATCAGTTCTTAAAATTGCTTCTTGTCTAATCTCATCTAGCTCATTCAACTACTCCATTCTATGCTTTTGGGCTTCTGATAAGTCCATCCCCAACTGAACTGCTATCTTGAAGGTCTTGACTTGGAACTCAATGGGGAGCAGGACTTCTTTCCCATAAACAAGTTCATAGGGAGAATGTCTTGTTGTATTTCTCCATGTAGTTCTGTAGGCCCACAAGGCTTCAGAAAGCCTTTCTGCCCAATCTCTTCTATGTAGATGAACAGTTTTGGTGATGATACTTTCAAGAACTTTATTTGTGGACTCCACTTGACCATTTTCTTGCGGATGGTAAGGAGTAGATCTTCTGTGCTTGATTTTGTATTCTTCCATCAACTTCTCCACAAAATTGGATGTGAATTGGCTCCCCTGATCTGTCACAATTTCTCTTGGAACACCAAAGCGAGTAAAAATATCCTCATAAAGAAAATGAACAACTGAATTTTCAGTAGCAGATACTAATGCTTTGGCTTCTACCCATTTAGTAACATAATCATTACAAACCAATATATACTTCTTTTGCTTGGATGGTGGATTAATAGGTCCAATGAAATCTAAAGCCCATTTTTCAAAGGGTTCAATGAGTACCTGTGTTTGCAATGGCATTTCATTTGAAAGGGTAGGTTTCCCTATTCTTTGGCAGCTGTCACACCTTTTGACATATTGTTTTGCATCTTTGAAGAGGGAAGGCCAATAATATCCTAAAGAGAGGATTTTATAGGCCGTCCTTTTGTCTGCAAAGTGTCCGCCGCATGGTTCATCATGACATGCTTTAAGAATATCATGCATTTTATCTTCCCTGACACATCTTCTGATCACAAGATCTGGCCCTGTTTTAAACAATTCGTTAGAAATCCATGAATATTTTGAACTCTCCTGAATAATTTTTCGTTTTTCATTTGGAAATAAATGTGAAGGTAGTTTCCCTATAACCAAATAGTTAGCAATATCTGCATACCAAGGAGTCTTAATAGTTACTGCAAACAAGTATTCATCAGGAAACTTATCCTCTACAGGAGAATCTTCTTTAGTATTCTGAATCCTAGACAAGAAATCAACTACTGTATTTTGTTTTCCTGGTCTATCCAACACAATAATATTGAATTCTTGCAAAAGTAAGAGCCATCTTGTCACTCTGCCATTAGTAACAGGTTTGTTCATTAAATATCTAATTGCAGAATGGTCGGTATGAATAAAAGTTTCATAGCCTATTATGTAATGTCTAAACTTATTAATTGCATGAACAACAGCTAAAAACTCTTTTTCAGTCACAGTATAGTTCAACTCTGTGGGAGTCAAATTTTTACTGGTGTAATAAATGGCACAAGGAACTAAATCTTTTTGACCCAACACAGCTCCTAGAGCTGTATCTGAAGCATCCGTAGAAATATGAAAAGGGAGTTTCCAATTTGGTCCTCTCAAGATAGGTGCTTCGGATATTCTTGTTTTCAAAGTTTCAAAAGCTGATTGACAATCAGGATCCCATTTAAATTCACAGTCTTTTGTAAGCAATTTGAAGAGTGGAGATGCAATTTTAGTGAAGTTTTCTATAAATCTTCTATAGTAACCAGTAAATCCTAGAAAAATTCTAACATCTCTTTGAAAATTTGGAATAGGCAACTTGGAGATGACTTCAACTTTTGATCTATCAACCTTAATCCCATCTCCTGAAATATGATGTCCTAAAACAATCCCTTCAATAAACATCATAAAGAATTTTTCATGGCTTAATGAAAGGTTTGTTTCTTTACATCTTATAAGAACTTTTTCCAAATTTTCTAATCCCTCTTCAAATGAATTACCATAAACTGTAAAATCATCCATATAAACCTCTACACAATCATGGATTAGATCAGAAAAAATTCCTAGTACTTCTCTTTGGAATGTTGCAGGTGCATTACATAACCCAAAAGGAAGCACTCAGTAGGCAAAAGTTTCCCATGGACAAGTAAATGTGGTCTTATCTTGATCCTCAGGTGCTACCTGAATTTGATTATAGCCACTAAAACCATCCAAAAACGAAAAGTATTTTTTACCTGCTAATGTGTCTAATACCTTATCGATAAAAGGAAAAGGAAAGTGATCCTTCAAAGTTTCTTTGTTCAATTCCCTGTAATCAATGCATACCCTCCATTTACCATTCTTTTTAGGTACTATAACCAAAGGAGAAACCCATCGACTATCTGAAATTTGATAAATGAAGTTTACATTGAGAAGTTTTTGGAGCTCTTCTTTCACTATTTCCCTAAGATTTGGATTCATCCTTCTTTGAGGTTGTCTGATTGGTCTACTTTTTTCCTCAATATAGATGTGATGGATGCAAGTCTTAGGATCAATACCTTTCATGTCAGTATACTCCCATGCAAATGCAGTAGAATTTTTTTGCAAGATTTTGGTTATTTCTTCTTGTTGTGACTTTTTCAAATGTTTGTTGATATTCAATGTTTTTCCTGGAAAAATCTCAATAGTATAACTACCAAAATCTTCCATAGAGTAAAGAGACATTTGTCTTGATGATAAATATTCTATGTCAGATTCCAACTGAAATTGTGTGGGGTCATATTCTGAAGATGTCTCAAAATTTTCTAATGTGTTCAGAATTTGACTATCCTCACTGATTTCAGAAATGGTAAAGACGGGTTGTATAGTGTCCTCATCATCAACCCATTCATTGTCTCCTAATTCTGTGATTGCTCTTGCTGGAGGATACAAATTGAATTTCTTTGTCAAATTACCATTAGAAATGTACATGTCCCCAGATCTACAACTAATAAAAGCATCAGCTGTGGCTAGCCAAGGTCTTCCTAAGATAAGTGGGTGCCCTCCTAGATTACTTTTGGGAGTCAAAATCATAAAATCTACTAGATATTCCCAAGAATCTAAGGAGACTAAAATATCTTCTAATACACCATCTGGTTTAATAATTGATCGATCTGCAAGTTGCAGTAAAGTAGGTGTAAAAAGAAGGTTAGGAAGTTTAAGCTGGTCCATAGTCTGTCTACTCATAATGTTGATAGCAGCCCCTAAGTCAATCAATGTGTTTGGAATTTCTATCCCATTTATGTGTGTCTTGACAATTGGACTTCCTGGATCTACATACTTCTGCATGGTAATTTTTCCCATCATAATGTCTGCAATCTTTCCTACCAGGTGGATTCTTCTTGTGTCCTTTAGCTTCCTTCCTGGTCTTTTGAAACTCGACTCCTTTATGGTTTTTGCTAGAATAGGAATTTCTCGAATGGCTTGTAGCAATGGAATCTTGATACAAACATTCTTCAATTCATCTAGAAAGTCATAGTTAGGCAACAAGATTTGTTTTTCCACCCCCTTATCGATTTGTAGTCTTTCCGGAAAAGGAGGTGTAGATGAAGATGTTGGTTGCTCAACTATAGGAGTTGTGGGTGTTAACTTTTCTTTTTCTTTTTGCATGCTTGGATTTTGAAGAGATTCTTCCTCGGAACCTTTATTGACTTGAAGAGAGTCCTCCTCAGAGGTATCTTGCTCTTGAATATCTATAGAAGGTTTTTCTAAAACTCTACCAGATCTGAGTTGTACATCGTTGAGAGGAACAATCATATAGGTAGGAAATTGTTGTCCTTCTACCATGTAAGTATTCTGAGGATTCTTATTGTTAGGATTTGGCAATGGTGGAGCTGGAAGTTGATTTGTATTTTGTTGGTATAGGAGCATGAGTTGAGGATTTGGATTTTGTTGAGAAGGTTGTTGTTGTGGAAATGGCAATGAAAGTTGTGGATTTGGATTTGGAAGTTGTGGAGCTTGTTGATTTTGAAAAGATGGAGGATATTGATAAAATTGAGCAAATCTCCCATAAGGATTTTGCATCCCTTGTACCCATGGATGATATGAATTTTGATGTTGGGGCCAAGGTTGTTGCCAAGGATTCCAACTTGGTTGGGTTTGAAAATTCATAGGGTTGTTAAACCCTTGAGTTTGTTGTCCCTGCCAAGGTCTCCTTGCGACAAAACAGAGAGATTCTACTGAATTTGGGTATTCTTGAAAAACAGCTTTGAGTCCAGGAATTGAAGGACAATCCTTGATCTCATGATTCTCTGAACAAATCATACATGTTTCTACAACTTTTGCATCCAAGGGACATTCCCTTAAAGCATGTTTCTTCCTACATTTCGGACAAAAGATGGCTAAAGCATCTGTTTCTGCTTTCTGCTTGTTTTGGATTTTAAGGGTGTCCAGTTGTTCACTAAGGCTCCCTAAGATATCAGTTTTGAACTCATCAAGCATGTTACCAATCTCTTCCCTACTGATCCAGTTGCAGATTTTTTAGCCCTAATAAGAGAAGGATCTCTAGGCCCTTTTCATGTTTTAGATTTTCCCCTTGAGAGATGGACACATAGTTCTGTTATATCACGAAGTGGGAGTTGAGAAATGTCTCCTTTCCCCGTCATGTTTAAAATATCTATCCATTCATCTCTAATGGCTTTTAATATGAGGGCTTTCAAGGTTTCATCATCTAAGTTGCTCATCTTTGCTCTTTTCAAGTTGTATTGAAATCTTTCAAGTAAGTGTTCCAAATTTTCATCTTCTTTTTGCATCATTTTGAATACCTCATCCTTGTGATTGGTGGGCATACAATAGTCCAAGTATCTATCCAAAAATGTTTGTTTCATATCATTTCAAGTCCTAATAGATTGAGTGGCTAATCCCATGAACCATTTCAAAGCAGATCCCTTCAAAGTTGAAGGAAACAGTTTGAGTTTTTGAGAGTCTTCCATATAGTCATAGGTTCGGCACACAACTTCAAACTCAAACATAAATGTTTCAGGATCCTCACTTCGCAATCCATAAAAGTTAGGGAGGACATATGGTGAGATATTTTTCATTGTTGCATGAGTTTCCTCATCAACTATAGGGAATCCAAACAAGTTGTCTCCTTCCCTATTTCTACCATAATTTCCTTCACCATTGTTGTCTCCATTGTTTCCTCCTCTTCTACCTCTACCTCTACCTCCATCTATTACTTCCTCTGCCATGATAGTTTCTTTAGAGTCCTTAAAGTCCTCTAGTTCTTCTACCAAGGGAGGATGAGAGATCTAAATGGGATTTGGTAGGTGGTATAGGAGAATCCTCTAATTCAGTTGTTCCTTGACTTCCAAAAATCTTAAGGCTAGGGGTAGATGGTGGTGAATCTGGTCTATGCCTTGAAGAAGATGGAGTTGTGAAAATCGAACTCTTGGCTTTAGCTATAAACCTTCCCTGAGAATCTTTCTTGTGTGTCATTTTTTTATTTTTTAAAAAGAAGTTGGGCTAAAGCTCAATAATTCTCTTTCGATCTTCCCGAGGTCACTAGGTGCGAAGAAACTGTATTCTAAGAAATTGCGAGACCAATAATATCTTTTACGGTCTCCGGATCACACTAGGTGCAAGAGGAGAGCATACTTCAAGAAGTTATCAAGTTTTCCCTTCTTTTATGATTTTGTGTTGTTTTAAGAAATTGGCTACTGATTACCTTCCCAGGAAATGGCGCCAAAATGTTTGGTCGATTTAGTGTGTCCTAAATTGCTGCATTTAATTTTCAATCCGGGGTTATGGGCGATGAAGTCTGGTACCACTATATGTGCAAGATAACATATATCTCTTAACTTTTTGTCGTTTTTGGTTTTCTAAGATGAAATGGAAATTCTAAAATGAAAACAAGTGTGGTTATGTTTTTTCAAGGAAATGTTATCCTCTATAATGATTTACCAACTTGAAACTTAAAAAGGAATTTGAAAATTACAATGACAAAACTTGAAAGGAAATGAAAATATGTTGTTGAAATGAAAAGGTGCTGCTAGTCTAATAAATCAAAACAGTGAACTAGTGAGCATGAAACCAAACTATTCTTGTTGCTGTCTAAACACAAAATAAATTATGCTAAAAGAAATCCAAAAGTTGCAATAAAGTAAATCTAAATCAATTTAAATCAACTTGTCTTCTGATCCCTCATCATTAGTCTAGCTATGATTTTCGGAAGTAACCATAAACAACTTGAGTAACTGATATCTAACTTGCAGAAAGTAAACTAATATCAAACCATACATTCATAATTCAATCCCTCACCATCAGTCTAGCTGTGGCTTTCAGAGGTAACTGAACATGTCATGCACAATTTAATATATCTAAATTTGCAGAAAGAAAACTAATACTAAACTACACATTTCATAATACAATCCCTCACCATCAATCTAGCTGTGGCTTTCGGAGGCAACTGAAGATGTTATGAGCAGTTTAATATATCTAAATTTGCATAAAGGAAACTAATACAAAACTACACATTTCATAATACAATCCCTCACCATCAGTCCAGCTGTGGCTTTCGGAGGCAACTGAAGATGCTATGAGCAGTTTAATATATCTAAATTTGAAGAAAGGAAACTAATACTAAACTACACATTTCATAATACAATCCCTCACCATCAGTCCAGCTGTGGCTTTCGGAGGCAACTGAAGATGCTATGAGCAGTTTAATATATCTAAGTTTAACTACTGAAGAAAATGAACAAAACTGAATTAAACAATGCAGTACTGAAATTAAACAGGAACTAAGAAAAACACATTAGCAGCAGAGCAATGTTAATTCCATGTCATTAGTCAAAAAGCTATGAAAATGCCCGGGCTGCCTATCTATAACCTGAAACAAGAACACTGATCAGTGATTAACAACATAAAACATGAAAGACAGAAGTGAAATAGAAAGCATGAAAGTTTATAAATAGAAATGAAGCATATGTATCATGAAAAATGCAGTGTATAAACATGTGAATGGATTATGGCACAATGAGATTTAAAGAAATGAAATAAGAACTATACGCTAATGAACAAAACCTTAGCTGAGCAGGGGCCCTCTACACCAGCCTTGGCAACGATCTTCAAGTACGAATTAAGTTGGAAAACAGAGTCTTCTTATATTAAAATGCTGTCATAACAGTATGGTAGTATTACGGCACTAAGGCAGCGTAATTAAATTACAGAGCAGACTTAATAAAATTAACAGAGACTAATCGAGACTCTCTATATGCGTATGCAAACGCGTTATATATAACAAAAGAAATATAACTGTCTCCTAAAGTTTATGCTGGTGGTGAACACGTAGACCATTATGTCCACGGATCTAGGATCATGGCCGTGTTGGAAAGTAAATCTATGAGGAGTGGATGCTTGAATTCAGCTATGGAGCCATGTACAGATGTCGACTTGTCCTCCGCAAGCTCAGAAACGGCCATATGAACCTTTACGTGACACGGAACAGAGTCCTGTCGCTGTAAGACTCTATGGTTGACTTCCATGTGGACGCCTTTGACCGCGGCTTCTTTAGATGAGTTTGCTCGAACCAATAGGACACGAACCATGTCCACATCATTCCTAACTTGCCCATGTGGCTCGTTTTTCCTGTAGACACCTGTAACATAGAGTTTCACAAAATAGTTGCGGAAATTTGCAGCAGCTGCAGAAAGTGGCAGGATTCTGCAGCTAGATGAACAAAATCTAAATCAAATAGCAAACACAAAAATATAATTAAAAACCATGTTAGATGCTCGTTTGAAATTGATATACAATGATATTTGACAACTTGGGAGGTTCCGGGTGAGGTAAAAAGGTATGAAAAGTGTATGGAAAAGATGCGGAAATTCAGAGGACTACGACGATTATTCCGACCAAACAAGAAGGCTACAAACATAGTAATCATTCAAATTTTAGAAGGAAATATTATTTCTATATTCAGTTTTCCTAATAAGATCATTATTGAGAATGCTGCTTCTTTCAAATCAAATAGAGTGATTGAATTTTGTAACAAATACAACATAAAATTAAGACACTCTATTAATTACCCACAAGGGAATGGGTTAGATGAACCTTCTAATAAGAGCATAGTCAACATCACAAAGAAAGTATTGCAGGAAAATAAAAATTCCTCGCATAAGAAGATGATTAATGCCTTACGGGGTGAAAAAATTAACACTAATAAATCTATTGTAATGTCTCCTTTCTAATTAATATATGGAGTGGATACAATTTTTCACACCTATCTTAGAATCCTTGTGCTAAAATTATTGTAGGAATCACAAGTAGACTCAAAATGACTTAAAAAGAAGGATAAATAAAAACATACATTTGCAACAATATAGGGAGGAGGTCTACAACAAAACTCAAGTAATTCAGTCCAAAATCAATAATACCTATGATAAAAGGAACAAGACAGATGATTTTAATTTAAATGATCGTATTTTTAAGTGTGATGCCATGAATCAAGGTAAAGGTAAGCATGGTAAATTTGACAGTCTATGGAAAGGACCCTTCCAAATACAAGCCTACCAGGGAAATAATGCATTCTCTTTTAAGGACGTAGTAGGAGAAGAACTACCAAGGTGACCTGTCAATGGAGCACTCCTCAAACATTATTTTTCTGAAGAATAGAAAATTTTTCGTTCAGATCATTTTGAGTATCATTCTATTTTTTCTACTGAAAGTTTGGGTGTCACATCAAAAATTGAAGCCTGAAGAGAAGGCCCTAATTTTATGATGAGTTGCTACCATATTGATAATAACAACATTGAATCAATTCAAATAGATAATAGAGACATTATGCCCAATGGATAAGGTGACTAGTCTATGGTATTCTTGGCCCCTCACAAGGAGGATGTCATCGCCATTGGAGCCACTGTTAGGGTCCTATATTTTATAGGATAGATTGATAAATATCTCTTGATTTGTATAAAGTAGTTGTAAATAATATTTCCTCTTTCTAATTATTTCCAAGAAAAAGAAAAGAAAAATGGAAAAAGAATAAAAAGAATAGAAAAATAAAATAAAATAAAAATAGAAAGAAAAAGGGGATAAAAAATGTACATTTGTGAAAGAAAGGAATAAAATAAAAATATGAAAAAATCAAGAAAAACCTACAAATAAATTAGCTAGTCTAAATTCCACTCAAAGGAATAGAAAATTATGTATAAATTTATAAAATTTGGAAAATAAAGCTTGCTAGTCTAAGTGCAGCATTAGACATAATTTAAAACATTTAATTATACTAATCACACCATTTAAGCACGATTAATTTATGTAATAAAGTGAGTTTTTAGTTTTTATTTATTAAGTTGGATTAATGAGCTTAATCACGCGCTTAATAATGATTAATTTGATGTAAAAAAAAATTTGAAATGATGTTTTTTTTTGTTATGTGATAACTTGTGCGCTAGATATGACAACGAAGATCTAACCCACCCGATCCAATGGCAGGCCAACAATTTGGATCCCCCCAGCCCATTCGATAATTAACCATTGTGGGGGGGGGGGGGGTGCGAAAATATTGTTTACCATTTCCCTCTGCCCTATACCTAGCACCCATCCACTCTTTTGCAACCCCCCCCCCTGCCCCATCTCAAACCAATTACCACCCTATCCCGCTCTCTCAAATCCAATCCATCCATCTCCCAGCAAAAGAATTAGCCATTGCGCATTTGCCCTCGCACCATCCTGTTACCTACCATGTATCTCCTCACCACCACTCCCCTACCCCCATGTATGTGTTTTAATCGACCTGCTCCATTTATCGTTACATTCCATACCCAACCAAATCCCACCACGTGGCCTACCTATTATTATATCCAACGGATCCCCTCCAATAACATTCAAAACACCGATGGTAGCCCATTTTTCTGCAAAAAATGACATTATACTTTTATGGTGGCCCCTTCTGCTCATTGTTCTAAATGTTAAGAAGACAAATTTGCCACAACAAACGAGACAGTTGACGAACTTCTCACCACAACCTACATTAGGATCCAGTCATCAAGATTAGATGTTGCCACATGAAAATTACCAAGACCAGCCTCCAACTGACCAAATTCCAACGTAATTGTAGCAATCCTAATATTTTTCTTTTATCATGGCCCCTAAAGAAAATCTCCCTAAAGGAAAAGCTAAGGAAACTCATGAAAACCTTATGCTAACTCCTACTATTGATTTAGACCAACTGAACCCAGTAGATCTGGAGTATAAAATACCTGAAACCAGTTGTGAATTCAACCATTACGAGCTTCACAACTGGTTAAACTAAAATTTCAATGACCAAAGTGACGAATTGGGTCTGTGGGACTCCTTCCTACCCCAATTGAATTTTCCCCAAACCCATCACTTTCCTAAAATTTTGGCATGGTTCCATTCCAGATATATCCCTATCCAAACAGCTAATGTACCCCAGAATGGTTACATTATTTTCACCATAACCCCTTAGTCAGTTAATAAAATGCTGCAATTTCCTGAGTCAATTAATTTAATGCTATAAAACCAAAACAATGACTCCCTAAACCAATTCTCTGAAGAATCCCCCATGGGTCTTTATAAGAACCTTACCTTTCATAATAGAGCTAATATTTTTGAGATTTCCTACCTTAGGATGCCCAATTACCTAAGAAATTTCCTCCATATAAATCATCCATGTTCCCTAAAATGACCAAATAAATCATCTCTATAGTTCCTTGCTTACTCGGCTATGAATCCAATCAGTGGGTTGTTGAATTCATCATGGGTTTTCAGTAAATTTTCTCAAAGGATAAAAAGCCCTCAATAATTTTCAATTACAGTGACTTCTTAGCTAATTTCATTCATGAACTATTCTTGAAATTTTCCATAGAAGGTAGTTTCAAATATGCTTCAATTTTAGTGTATTTATTTATTTTTCATCAAGAAAGCCATTTTAAGTGTGCATTAAATAAATTGGATGAGCAAGGAAATGTTCAATATGTTATTCATAGGACTTCCTTGGGAAGGGAGCATATCAATGAATTTTCCTATAGTGACTATGTTGAATATTTTTGTATGTAGCTTCCTGCCTTTTGAATAATGATGTGGAACCAAGAATAGGACGTGAAATAAGGAGATTTCTACATCTCACAGAGTAGACCAAAACAACTGATTAGTAGTTGTACCACAACTACACAAATCATAGTGTATGGGTGTGAAGTGCCTCCATACAGGTTACCAAAGTATGTTCCTATGAGTATTTTATCATTATAATATATCAGACAGATGATCAACATGGATGATATTCATTTTTTTTTCGCAAAGAAGAAATCTCATTTTAAAAT
The DNA here is from genome assembly GCA_034641835.2 of Pinus albicaulis. Taxonomy (NCBI): domain Eukaryota; kingdom Viridiplantae; phylum Streptophyta; class Pinopsida; order Pinales; family Pinaceae; genus Pinus; species Pinus albicaulis. Next base: position 494,073,956 of record CM076580.1, on the reverse strand, counting down.
TATAGCACAGGTTGGTCCTTTTATTTGTAACACTAGGGAAGTAAGCAAGGAAACTGATCCAATTTTAAAATAAATGAATTTAAAGCTCAACTTCACCTGTTTATATGAACACTTTGACATCATCTCAAAGCTTAGAGTAGGGCAGAAGACTACTCCCTGTACTCACACCCCAAGGCCTTAGATAGATAAATTTATGAATCAAGAGAAGTGGGAGGAAAATACCGTATATGAGGTAGAAGAGCAGGTTATATGTACATCAATTGCACAAAATCCAGAACCAAAATAAAGATAGGATAAAAGGCCCATGCAATATATTTCTCCTTCAATCAAAAATATTGGAGTGAAATATTTCTTAATCTAAAAAATAAGCTAAAGACCAATACAACAACATATTTCCTGCATGAAGATGATACACAATCCATTATTGTTTTGACAGGTTATTGTACTTCTATTTTTCCAAGAATCGAATATATTTTTAAATAATATCCATCCTCCTCGGTCTCTCAAGATCCTCTAGACACATATCAAATAGCATATTTGGTGCATGAGCAGGTTGAACCAAACATATTTTCTAAATACAAAGAAATTAAGAAGAAAAATGACATGCTAAAGGCTACCATTTATACACAGTTTTGGAAACAAAAATCAACTTCAAAAATATGCTTATTTATTTCTTTGAAACAAAGAATGGACAAATGTAGATTGCATTCCTCCAAGCATTAGTTTCTGCTCCAAAAACTGCACAACTATAAGAAATTTGTCTTTTCCTTCGATGCTAATCCTATTGATCCTATTGCTAACTTGTGCGCTAGATATGATGAAGAAGATCTAACCCACCTGATCCAATGGCAAGCCAACAATTTGCATCCCCCCAGCTCATCCGATAATTAACCATGGGTAGGAGTGGGGGGGGGGGGGGGGGAGAAAATATTTTTTACCATTCCCCACTACCCTATACTTGGCACCCATCCACTCTTTTTCACCCCCCCCCCCACCCCGCAACCTCAAACCAATTACCACCCTATCCCCCTCTCTCAAATCCAATCCATCCCACTCCCACCAAAATAATTATCCATTGAGCATTCGCCCCAGCTCCATCTTGTTACCCGCTACGTATATCCTCACCAACACTCCCCTACCCCCATGTATGTGTTCTAATCGACCCTACCTCCCTTACCATTACATTCCATACCCAACCAAATCCTGCCACAGGGCCTATCTATTATTCTATCCAACGGATCCCCTCCAATAATGTTCAAAACACTGACGGTAGCCCATTTTTCTATAAAATTTGGCATTATACTCTTATGGTGTCCCCTTCTGCTCACTTTTCAAATTCTTAAGAGGACTAATTTGCCACAACAAATGAGACAACTGTCGAACTTGCCACCACAACCTAGCTCAGCAAAACCACAACCTGCGCTAGCATCCAGTCATCAAGATTAGATGTTACCACATGAAAATTACCAAGACCGACCTCCAATTGACCAAATTCCAAGGTAATTGTAGCAATCCTAATATTTTTCTTCTATCATGGCCCCTAAAGAAAATTTCCCTAAAGGAAAAGCTAAGGAAACTCATGAAAACCTTATGCTACATCCTGCTATTGATTTAAACCACCTAAACCTAGTAGATTGGGAGTATAAAATACTTGAAACTAGTTGTGAATTCGACCATTATGAGCTTCACAACTGGTTAAAATAAAATTTTAATGACCAAAGTGATGAATTGGGTCTGTGGGACTCCTTCCTACCCCCATTGACTTTTCCCAAAACTCATCACTTTCCTGAAATTTAGGCATGGTGCCATTCCAGATATATCCCTAGCCAAAGAGCCATTGTAGCCTAGGATGGTTACATCCTTTTCACCATAACCCCTCAGTCAATTAATCAAATGTTGCAATTTCTTGAGTCAATATATTTAATGCTAGAAAACCCAAACAATGACTCCCTAAACCAATTCTATGAAGAATCCCTCATGGTTCTTTATAAGAACCTTACCTTTCCTAATAGAGCTAGGATTTTTTAGAGTTCCTACCTGAGGATGCCCAATTACCTAAGAAACCTCCTCCATATCCATCATCCATGTTCACTGAAATGGCCAAATAAATAATCTCTATAGTTTCTTTCTTACTCGGCTATTAATCCAATCAGTGGGTTGTTGAATTCATCATGGGTTTTCAGTAAATTTTCTCAAGGGATGAAAAGAACTCAATAATTTTCAATTACAGTGACTTCTTAGCTAATGTCATTCATGAAAAATTCTTGAAATTTTCCATAGAAGGTAGTTTCAAATATGTTTCAATTTTAGTGTATTTATTTCTATTTAATCAAGCAGGCCATTTTAAGTGTGCATTAAAGAAATTGGATGAGCAAGGAAATGTTCAATATGTTATTCATAGGACTTCCTTGGGAAGGGAGCATATCAATGAATTTTCCTATGGTGACTATGTTGAATAGTTTTTTTATGTAGCCTCATACCTTTTGAACAATGATTTGGAACCAAGAATAGGACGTGAGATAAGGAGAATTCTACATCTCACAGAGTAGACTAAAACAACTAATTAGTAGTTGTACCACAATTATTCAAATCATAGTGTATGGGTGCGAACTGACTCCATACAAGTTACCTAAGTATGTTCCTATGAGGATTTCATTATAATATATCAGATAGATGATCAACATGGATGATCTTCATTTTGTTTCTGCAAAGAATAAATCTCAGTTTAAAATGAAAACATAGGTTGGTCCTTTTATTTGTAACAGTAGGGAAGAAGACACTAAAACTAATCCAATTTTATAATAAATGAATTTCAAGCTCAGCTTCACTTTTTTATATGAACCCTTTGGCATCATCTCAAAGCTTAGAGTAGGGCAGAAGACTACTCCCTATACTCACACTCCAAGGCCTTAAATAGAGAAATTTATGAATCAAGAGAAGTGGGAGGAAAATACCCTACATGAGGCAGAACAACAAGTTATATGTACATCAGTTGCACAAAATCAAGAACCAAAATAAATATAGGATAAAAGGCGAGTGCAATATATTTCTCCTTCAATGTCAAATATTGAAGCGAAATATTTCTTAATCTACAAAACAAAGCTAAAGACCAATACAACAACATATTTCCTACATGAAGATGATACACAATCCACTATAGTTTTGACAGGTTATTGTACTTCTATTTTTCCAATAATCGAAGATATTTTTGAAGAATATCCATCCTCCTCGGTCTCTCAAGAGCCTATAGACACATATCAAACAACAGAGTTGGTGCATGACCAGGTTGAACCAAACATATTTACTAAATACAAAGAAATTAAGAAGAAAAATGACATGCTAAAGGCTACCGTTTATACACAGTTTTGGAAAAAAAAACTAACTTCACATAATATGCTTCTTTATGTCTTTGAAACAAAGAAAGGACAAATGCAGATTTCATTCTTCCAAGCATCAGTTCCTTCTCAAAAAACTGTAGACGACTATAAGAAGTTTGTCTTTTCCTTCAATGCTAATCAAATTGATCATATTGATCAAATGGACCTACATAAACAAAAAGGTGAAATTTTGTATTCAACTTTAACCAGCAAGACAATGACAACTTCAAAATTGCAAGCTTCAGAAACTAATATCCATTCTCAATTAAAGCTTGAAAATATATCATATTTGGCTAAAGACACAAAGATTAAATCATTGAAGGAATTAGTGATAAAATATATATATGACCCTAAAGATGTAAAGGATGTAGAATAAATTGTAAAGAGAAAGAATGTAGAGATTGTATCATTCAAGAAAAAACTCAAGCTTCCATTCACTGAGTATCTGCAAGAAAAATAAATTGGAAACTTAGAATAAGATAAAGAAGAAATGTTCAAGATCATCATTGAACAAAATGTCCAAATTAAATAGATGGAAGTTGAGATGAAGAATTTTTTGAAGGAAAAGAAAAAATCCTCTCAACTGGCAGTTATTCTACTCATAGCAGTTCCTATTGCAGGTACATTTCCCATTATAGGTACATCAACAGCAGAAGCATCCACTTCAGTAGCCATCAGCACAATTGATCAAGGCCATGGAAGACATGTCCATGAAAGGGAAGGAAATTGAAAAACTGAAGGCTCATCTTAAAACCCTCCAGGAACATAAGGTAAAAGTTGAAAATAAGTATGTATTAAAGCTTCAAAAGAGTTAAAGACATACTTAGAGAATTGAGCATCTATAAAATGAGTTTTCTATGGCTAAAACAATTGCACAGGATAAGGAGAATATACAGATTGAAGTACATTAATAAAACACTAAAATATGGCCCTCTATTGAGATATTTTTTGACCAGTAGGAACTAGTATGAAGATCAAAAGAGATCATTACAAAGGTAAAGCAAAATATGAGACAAATTCCAAGTGAAGTAAATACACTTTTCAAGGTCCTAAATTCAAAAACTAAGGATGAATTAGAAGAATTTTAGATCACAGATAGGACTGAGACCATCCTTGAGCTTAAAATGGTCATTAGAAAAAATAATATATTGCTCTAGTTAGAAAATAAATTCCATAAATTGGAGGCCAATATCCAAAAATTTCATAGAAAATTTAATGTGTTGAATTAAAAAGGGCTTCCAAGACTAAACGGAATTGGAGATAAGTTAGTTAAACTGCAAGATTATCAGCAAAAATTGTACAACATAGCCAAGGATAAATCAAAATTTTCCACTATGAAAGGAACAATTACAAGAAAAGATTTCATGGAAGGTTTGGAATTCAAACTACTCATTAAAAATGAACTAAAATGTTTTTTCCTATTCAAACCGACTTTTTAGAGATATACTGAGGTCGATGAAACTTACAGAAAATTGGCTGAATTTTCCATCGTAGATGATGGTAGATGGGATAAGTTGTGTAGAATTCTGGAGTAAAACAAAGTTTCACATCTTCAACAACAACGCAACTATTTTTCATGTCAAGTCATCACCAGCAATCCACGAATATCATGCCAGCAACTTCAATAATTTTTGTTATCCTATATTTCTGTACTATTTTCGTATAAATAATTTCAAGATATTTTTTAACAAATCTTGATATTTTAAATATTGATAATTTAAATAAATATATTTTGAAAAAGATTTTATAAATACTTCATAATTCGAAATATTATGGGTTGGGACTTGTATGAAGAAAAAAAAAATTGATGTAAATTTTTTCACTGAACTAAAGGTGATAGTTTCAGTAATACAGAAATATGTTTTGGCATTCATGTGTCAGAAGAATTGGTGATGTCTTTCCACTTGTGAAATTGTTATTTCTATGTTTTTCTATATGTTATTCTTATCTTTATTTTTATTTTTAAATTAAGGGCTGAATTTGTTTAATTACACTCTGCTTTGGCTTATAAACAATATTCATGTTTTCACTCTGATATTAAGTATATAATTCATCTCATTATGCTCTATATTTAACTGATTTTTGATATGTTCATCTTATTCACCCCACAAAGCTCGAAAGATCCAATAGTCTGCCTGCATTTCCCTGTTACACTTAATCTATTATTTCTGCACTTGATTTAATTAAATTTTATGACTCCATTTCCCAATGGATTATTCTTGAAGTTTCACCCAAATATTTCAAAATTCAACCTCTGAACTAAATAACTAGCCTAATATCTTTAATTAACAAATCTAAATCATAAAGAGATCTCCCTCTCTGAAGCTGGAAGGGGTAGATCCCAGATTTCCAAGTGGTTTTGTGGTTACCTTTTGGTTTCTCTCACAACCTTTGGAAATTACAGAGTGCTAACACATTCATGTCCTTTTAATGGTTTAATGAGTATGATAATGGAAAATATATTGCTCAATAACTTTCATATTGTCTAATGAGTAGGAAAGAACAAAAAAAAGCTCAACATTTTTAGTTAGGTTTAACAAATATGAAAAGATAACAAAAGAATATTAGTATTTTAATTTTCTAACAAGGGTGAAAAGAATACCAAAAGGAAGCTCATTCTAGAGATATGAATGGTATAACACTACCCATCTTTTTTGGAGATCTATGGAACCAACCTAAGAGAAGGAGGCAGTGGAAAATTATTTTGGCGATGGAAATACACTCATCATAGTGGTGCATTTGAAAGGGTGAAATGGGTTGCAAGGTAGATGCAAGGATGATGAAAAGGAAAAAGGTTAGGAATTGTTGAAATATTGGCAACTAGAATGAAGGAAATCATAGTTATGATAACATATAGCAAGACATAAAAGACTAACAACACAGGAAACCAAACTACAAAAAATAAAATAGTGGGGACCCCTTATTAGGTAAGAATGGCCAGAAATAAGAGATAAAGAAAGGCATGAAGCACAATTACCATGTCATGGTGGGTACTAAAGAGGATCCCTAGACCTATGAATAAACACAACATGCGAACTAAATCAACAAATTAATTTTATTATAGGGCATCCATTAAGGGTGGGATCTACTACAAAAGTTACAATGTGTAAAGATATATGGTTAATGTTGCAACCTAACGGGGGGTGATCCCTAAGTAAAAGTGAAATAGTTTTGGAAAATGTAAATATTGTTATATTTGTTGCCCATTAGTATTACACCAAAAATTTTGAAACTCCTAAAGTGCTAAAATTTAGTTATTGACCTAGATTTTGTACATACTTAACATGTATCAGTACTATGCGAACAACATGCAATATATTCCACTTAGGTTAATCCGGTACACTTGAAGAGAAGTAAAAGTGTACAAATACCACTATTTTATAAAATCCTAACTCGGAAACCAATAGTTGTTCGAAGAGTTGATATTCCATGTGGACCCCAATATGTATATATATACATGTTGTGCATAGAACCTAAGTGAATTCATGATTAAGCCTCTATGCACCCTTCGAGATATTTGCATTAGAATATCAATTTTTGATCTAAAACATTTTTCCTATGATATATGACTGCATGGATGTACTGATGTTATTTGGGATCATTCTTGATGAGATAAGTACATTTGGGTGTCATCTTAGTATAATATTTTCCATGATTTTTTGGATGAGAAGTCCATAGCTTTAAGCATGAATGAGGTTTAGTACGAATTTGCTAGCATGACTAGCTACGAGGTAGGATGACAAGCTCTTTCCAGAGATGTTTGAGAAGGTGATACATATGACATGGGTACATTGCAATGACAAAGGGTGGAAACCAATTGTAGAGAATCTCGCGTAAATGTGGGACTGAGATACCTTTATATATTAAGAGAGTGTTGCCATGCAAGACAAGATTAGGCTTTTGGTTGCTACCTAAGTGAGAGCGAGGATGACTATGGTATCCATTTTTTGAGATATATATATATATATATAATGACATTTTTAAGTCTATATGAATAGGATACAACTGCTATTTAGGTATGATGATTACCATATATGAGCACAATGATATGTTTTTTATCTATAGAGAGCATCGATCATCGAGGACATTAAGCCAGGTGAGGAATTGAGATAGAGGGCTCATAGGGTTGAGGAATCTCTGGAAAATGGGGTCGTTGATGTATCTCCCATATCTGTCACCCATATGGTTGGTGATGTTTCTCCCATATCTTGGTATTTTTACATTATATCCAATTTGGAATCATACCCAAAAGTTATGCTTGTTGGGATTACCGTTTCTCATTTGGCCAATGGGTTGAGAGTGTACAGGGGGTTGTACAACCCAAGATGGTTATGATGCAGATGTTGTACCACATGAATCTTGAGGGTAATTTTTGGGAATATCAGTAGGAAATAAGATTGGTTTAGATGTGATTCCCCATAAAATCTATTTCTCGATATGGGGTTGTAAATTTTTATCTCCCTCACGAGATTTTGAGTCGAGATTTTATCCCTGATGTTGTTCCAGTTTGAGTTGTGCTCCCTGATGATATGATCCCCGATGATGATGTGGGTCATAGATTTGGCTCCCTGATGATGTTTCCTGAGTGGTGGCATTGTGTTCCCTGCTAGCAGAGATTTTGGATGGTAGCAGTGGCTCCCCGATCGATATAAGGTGGTATATTTAGCTCCCATCCGATGAAAATTCATTCTTATTTTAGATATGAGAATGCTCAGGGCATGAGAAATGAAAATAGATAGATACAAATGAATAGCCAAGGGATGAATTGAGATTGAAAATTATTATACGCGATGATAAGATACTTGAGATTGGATATGGTTTGATGATATGATAAACATGGCATGATCTAGGTGGAATTCTCCCTAGTTGAGAGGGAGTGTCAAAATTGGAAACTAGGCAAAATTACATTTTTTTAATTCATTTAATAGATATGATTATTTTATTGAATTCCACTTTTTGAGAGGACCAAAATTGACCTAAATATCATATAATTTAGACAAGGGAAAGAGTATTTTTGAATTATAAGCCCACATATGCATATTTGATCAGGTCGACCCTAAATAAAATTGGACACCCTTAGAAATCTATAAATACAAGTGACCTCCACCTCATTTGGATATCATCATGAGACATTTTTCTATTCTCTTTCTTGGTTTTGGATAGCACAGGTCTAAGGCTTGCTCACGAAGAATTGATTCAGACGAAGGAGAAATTATATGGTGTGAAGTTTATGCACTCTTCTAGGGTTTTTGAGTCATAGTAATAGGATTTCCAAAGGCCTTATTCAACTATATTCACATGCTTGTAGTATCGAGGGAGCGATTGAAGTTGGCTAGTCACACGCACAACATGTCCTCTATGAGACTCACTTCTGGGTTTTGGTTTTTCAGTTTTCCAAAGTTTTCACTTGTTGACTACGACGTTAGACAATTAACCCCGGACAGTGACAGTTCATTATAGATGTCCAAATCATGGTTTTTAGTATTAGCCTTATTGGGTTCACTTCATGGATATTTTTTATTTGTTTATTCATGAATAGGTTGACGGTTGAAGATATGAATTCTTGTACTCTCATTTTTTGAATCATTCAATGATTATATAATAAGAACAATAATTTTAAAGGGTTTTCCCCATAGTGGGTTTTTCCCTCATCTCTGACCAATCCTGGTGTTTCTATGTGTGAATGATTTTCTTTTATTGTTCATTTATGTTACGCTGCATTGATGATGATATTGTTCTTTCTATATAGATGCATATGTTTTTGAATAATGATGTAAATTTTAATAATGTAATACTGTTATGGGATGAATTTAATATAGAAACAATGAAATGAAATTATCAAATAAAATAACAATATATCCCTAAAAAATTAACACATAGATATAAATTCCTTAATACCCATCATAAATACATCATAAAATATGAAACCTCTATCACACATATCTAATTTTCTTGCACAACATTAAAAATTTCAAAAAATATAAATAAACTTTTGTGACTTCTCCTAAACAAATTTCCCAAAAAAAATAATTGTTACAAAAAATATTTTATTTAAAAATAATATTTCCTAATGACATGTTGACTCTTCAATGCTCACGACAATGGTTAATCATTTATTGCATTCAAAAAACCTATGGTTGTAGTGGTTTCTAGGGATGCAACCACTTTAACAAGTGATAAGGATGACTCATTCACTTCTTTTAGGACACAATGGTGGTGGTTTAAAGTAGTTTCAACCACTCTTTAATTTAATAGTGTATGGATGGCTCCACACTTAACAACTGAGCTACAACTATTTGTGGTCTCCATATAGTGGGATTGAGTGATAGCTATAACACCATGGTAGAACGGAAACACACACATACACACAAAAGTAGACAATGCAAAAAAACTTTGGGTTTTCCCTTCTATCATTGAATAGATTATACAATTTATGGAGAAATTTCTAGAACTATCTACCATTGGAAAATTCTAGAATTTACTAACTCTAAAATTACTAGTTATTTAAAACTACATGGACCAAAAACTAAGTATCCCAGTGAATTTAACATGCAATGAACACTCACTTTGGTTAACAAGGTATATTATTGTACTTTGACAGGAATTTCCATTTCTCTAAAAATACCACTCGAAGTATTAACAAGGAAGGGGGTGTCTTCCATTGGAAGAGGAAGGTTAGGCGGATGTTAGTTTTCTCAAATGTATAAGATTTACGAAGAGAGTACTACATGACACTGCTATAAAAGTAGTTAAATTGATGAATCAATTACTATCGTGAGAGCCTCAACTAGGCCAATGACAATTCCAAATAGACAAGGAAGGGGAATAGCTAACTAGTGTAACTATAAATTAAAGGGAAGGTAGTCCATGATAAACAACCTACATCTTACATTGCTAAGATTAAAAGAGTGATAAAAATAAACGAGATTATAACTTTGCTTCAAATTATTATTACTATTATTGTTAGTAATTATGAAAAAATATATGTTAATTAAAGATATATACATTGAGAAAAAACATTTAAATAAATTAACAAATTGCCAAAAACACTATTTTATGTGGTTTCACTCATTTCATAAAGACTCCAATGGTAGTGAGAAGAATGAGAAAAAGTGAACTATCACTTTATGATGGAGATTCTCAATTTGTAAATAAAGCATTACTATTTTGAAAATAAATCTCAATTTTTTATCTAATTTTTTGAATACTACTTAGAATATACTAGAATATCCCTTACTTATTACAAGATATTCTTAATTGGTCAAGAGAATTTTTTTCTATACATGGTTTATCAATACCACGGGCCCAAAAGACAATGACTCTTTTTATACAATACTAATTCATATAACTTACCTTTTCTTAATTAAGAACATGGAAAAAATGACATAAATATTTTGATTATTCATATAACTTACCTTTTAATTAATCAATTTAATTGGATGACACAATCAAATGTTTAGGTTTCTTGCCCCTGATTATGGGTGAAGTGTTCACTCAAAAAGTGAGAGTCATCTAATCTTTTGATTTTTGAATGCTATTAAAATTATGCTAAGCTACATGCTTTATTAAATTTTATCTTTTGATTTATAAATACTATAAAAAATATATTAGAATAAATATAATTAAATATTTAATGGAAACCAAAATTTCATTTTTTTACCAAATAATTATTATTAATTAAACTAATATTTAAAAAATACATTTTATCTACTTTATTATAATTCTGAATTTCATGTCTATATTTCATAATAATTATTATAATAATATTTATCTATCCCAAATCACAACTAAATAAATCTGTGTTATACATTTTAACATGTTCTTTGTAATCATCAATCATTTATATTATTTATGGATTATAGATTGACATAAATGGAAATCATATTATATATTTCATTAGATACTATTGTCAAATCATTAAAAATAACTTAAACTATATATATAATATAAGTTTTTTTTATTACTAATTTAAAACCATTATAAACATATTACGATATTCTGTCAAATATAAAAAAATACAGAATGATGCGTTTTAAATCTACGAGGGTAAGAATATATGGGTGTATTTTTAGAATTTGTTTATGGATGTTGGGGAATTGTTTGGATAGTTAAAATTAGTTGGAATTTTTGTAAAATAATTTAAAAAATTTTGCATTAGAATTGTTTGAAGAATTGTTTGACTCATGTTTTTTATGGTGAGAATAGATTCAGCACCATCAAAAACCTCTAGAGCACTCAAAATATTGAAGTTTAATAACTATAACCCAGATTTACAAAAATTCCTCTAAGATTTTCTTAAAACTTTCCATTATTTTCATGGAAAAATAAATTTTAAGAACTTTAATATTTATTAACAATAATTTTTTTAAATTAAATTGTTATTTTATATAAATTTGATATTTAAATATTAACAAATAAAAAATAAAATAAAAAATATTTGATTAAATTAATATTAATTAATTATTTTATCATAGAATTGTTAGAAGACCAAAGTATTGAGTTCGTGTGAGACTATCCACGGAAGATGATCAAATTTATTGCATTTATATAATGAATATTTATAAATTAATGTATTTATTTTTTGAATGGCGTATAATAAACTAATAATTTATTAAATAGGTGATGTTTAAAATTTGCACATTGAACATGAATATAATTGTATTTACTTAATCAGCCTAGATTCATCTTAATTTTGGATCTATAAAGCTCCGAGAGGGATCAAATCTCTCGAGGTGTAAACCCTTTTTTTTAGTGCAAAACTTGAGGAAAGGTTTGCACTTCGATAGATTTGATCTCTTTGGATGCTTGATAGATCTTGAGTTAAGATGGATATATGTTGGTTTCACTTGTGTGCAATGATGAGACAGTTAATAACTTGAATGATGAAAAATGATGAAATAAAAATTAGAAGTGCAAAGTGACAATGTAACAATGTTGAATGATAGAAAATGTGAATCATAAGAATGAAATCAATTACAAACAATCTTCATTGATCTATCTGAAACTATTTTATTTTATTGTTCTTATTGTAACACATTTAGTTAACAATGATGAATGATGGAAATTAAGAATAATAAAGATATAGCCAATTACAAATGGTTAATAATTTCAAAAAAAAAAATTAGACAAGTGAAAATTTACAAACTTTCTTATTTTACTTATATATAAATTTGATATTTAAATATTAAAATATAAAATATAAAATATTTAATTAAATTAATATTAATTGATTATTTTATCATAGAATTGTTAGAAGACCAAAGTATTGAGTTCGTGTGAGACTATCGACTGAAGATGATCAAATTTATTGCATTTATATAATGAATATTTATAAATCAATGTATTTTATTTTCTGAATGGTGTATAATAAACTAAAAATTTATTAAATAGTTGAAGTTTAAAATTTGGATACTGAACATAAATATAATTGTGTTTACCTAATGAATAATTATAAATTAGTTTAGATTCAATTTTATTTTATTTTAGATTTTATCAAATTTATTTTCATTTTAAAAAAAATTACACTTTATAAATTTAATCTCTCAAAACTTAATAAATTTTAAATTAAAATAGATTTAGACTTATTCAATTATTAATATTTAAAATTATTATTATTATTATTTTTATTATTTTTATTTTATTTGTAATTTTATATAAATTAATTTTCATTTTATTTTATTTATTATTTCTATTATTTTAATTTTTTAATTTTATTTATAATTTTATATAAATTATTTTTAATTAATTTGGATGAGTCAATAAAACATGACATACTAGCACATTAAAACATTTATTTCTCGTGAAATTAAATTTGGATAATTATTATGTTTAAAAATAAGAACATATAATATTTTTTCAAATTCAATGTAATTATTTTATTTTTGGCATATTTTTACATAAATTTTGTTTAATATTTTTGAAATAGAAAATTTAAACTTTATAATCTATATAATTAACATTTGCATCAAAAAAGTGCAAAGACATGTAGATAGAAGTGTAGATGAATGTAGAGTGAGGTGTAGATGAATGTAGAGTGGGGCAAAGGTAGTATTGAAAGAAACACTGACATGGGCCTCGAAAGCATAACTAATCACGAGGTTAAAGTATTGGTAAAGTATAGCTTTTCAAGTGAGTAAAAGTACATTATAGAATGTGCAATATATCAAATTTCTATCACCAAACTAAAAATTAGAAACAAATTACCTTGACTAGTTTAAAGAAATAAATATTTACTCTCTAAAAAAATAAAAAACATAGGAAATTCAATATTTACTCTTCAAACTCTTTATTAGGAAAATCAAATTCAAATATATACCTATTATTTCCTTGGCTACTTGGCCAATCTAGCCACATTGATACTAAATTTTATTTTACGTTCCAACGTCAATCTCTTCCAAAATGCCCTTCACAAACCGGCTCTACACTAAACCATAGATACATTTATAGAAAAGGCACTTCACAAACCAACTCTACACTAAACCATAGATACATATATATCAATTGTAAACTGCCAATCACAACAAAGCATTTATTTTCATCTCTATGTTATTAAATCATTCATGAAGTTTTCTATATTTAGAATAGAAAGTACAACACTCTCACCAAGGATAATGCTCCACCATCTATGATAAAATTGGTCTATACGCATAAATAGGAGAGCATGGCTCCTAATAGTTGTCAACTTACACCACAAAATGCTATCACTTGAAAATACACATGGAATTGAACATTTTCTCTTGACCTTTTATCACTACACCAACTTTGTTAAGTTTGAACCACAGGCGGAAGATTAATCAAGACAATGTTATCATTTGACAACGACATATATATTGAACATGTTCTCTTAAAATTAACATATAGAGATAAAGAAATGAGTAGTAGGAAGAAAAGCAATAGAGAATAATTAAAAATTGAGATATTATAAGAAAGCCAAAAGTATCTTTGTGTGTTTGAATAATGTAAAAAGAAAGTGGAAATTGTTATAATAACAACAAATTCTCATGAGCTCTATGTTGAATAAAGCATAGGATGATTTTTAAAATGGTGTTCTGTTATCTTTGTGACATTTTCTGAATTTTAAAATAGTTGTCACAATACCAACCTTTCTAACCTTCTAACTCATCAAAAGTATAAAGATCTTAGAACAATTCTCTTAAATATTTTGAAGCTCAAAAATATAATTATAAATAAATCTAAGTAATATCTTACCTTACTTAATATTTAGTAAATCTAGTCTTAGTGAATATTAACCAACCGTGTCAATTCCCTCTTGACCCTTGGTAAATCTAGAGATAAAATGAATCTAAAATTTTGTGAAAAGATTAAGAACCTGTAATATATAATACATCCAAATTTCAGACCTGGACTTGAAGAAACTGAAAGTAAAAAAGCAATGTTCAAAATAATAATCCCATTTAACCAGTCATATTCATATATATTCACATATAGATGCACCGGTGATTTGTATTCTTATGTTGTAGTGTAAATTTGCCTTCAAAATAAATGTGAAAAATTAATCCATATAATTGGTTTATCCCATTGAAGTTAGCATATTCCTTTCCTCTTACACTACTATAGCCCTGGAATTTCTATTTACAAGGCATCTCGTCAAAGAGGACCTGCATGTTCACTTTGCAAGATGAAATACTAGTGGCCATAAATCTATTGGTATGTGATTTATATAGATATTATTATTATTTTTAAGGATTATAAATAGTGTTCAACGTATTTTTCTGTAACAAATCTTCATCCAAGAAAGCTACAAACAATTAACTTACAATGTTTTGCACATTAAGAGCACATAATGTAAATTTTGCAAAGCTTGAAATTGGGCATGGATGGAAATACAAATGAGGGTGCATACGGTTTAAAAAAAGAGATAAAATTCGAAGTTATTGTTTTCCATCCCCGGGTGTGGGAAACACAATGCTGCGTAAACCATAATTCTGTATTTCTCACAGGTCATGGAAAGAAGAATTCGTCAGTGTTATTGCGACCGTTGACGTTGGATGATGGGGGAACACTAAAATTCTAAAGCCTTTCCGAAGATCCCACCAGATTCCTGTTGTAGAGGAACTCTCAGCCATACGTTTGTTCAACCCTCCTATCAACATCAAGAAGGAAAATATGTGTGGATCCTTCCTTTTTCCTGTTTTTAGTCATCACGGCTGCAGTGAAAAAGCAAAAAATTCTTCCGGGTACGGCACCGAAGAAACCATGGGGGCATCAATCATGATGACATCCCACTCAGTCTCGTAGATGAGCGCGGGCTAATTGGCGAGAGAAAGCTTGCATTTGGAGGACCTCAAAGGCCTAGCGCAGTCGCAGGAGGATCAGATAGTTTCACAGGATTCAACCAATTTTCTCGATCGTTGGATATCGTCGAAAAATCAGTGTTATCAAACGATTCCATGCGATTCTTTTATTCTTCTGTAGTTGCGCAACACAGCGTCGGCCTTAGACAACCTCGTTTGGTATTGGACGTGGTAAGCTTTAATTCCTGGTTTGATTTGCACGATTTCACATACCCAACTGGAGTCCTCCTCCAGGAAAACAATGTTGCTGTGGGCATTGAGGGCATTCCCTTTGGTGTTATCGTGGCCAAGGCCAAGGACGCGAAAATTGCAGGGGATTCACCTAGAAACCACCTTGAGGATCACATCGATTTCAACTTTGTTTTGTTGAGGGAGGATCTTGTTCGTCGCATAGTGCACTAGAGCTTTCATAGAAACCTCGCCCGGAAGCCATTGCTAAGAATTCTCAACCCCGCCAGAAAAAGAGGTGCAGCGTGGTAAAATGTAATCCTAGTACTAGTATGAAAATTCAAATGGAGAAGAAGTACTGTGCGACACTTTTGATATTAGCGAGAAGACTTACAAAAACATAGGTGTGCATGCCCAAAAAAAAAAAAAATTTGTACTACTTAATAAGTCATCACACGAATATATCACAATATTTATGGTGCTCATGAGATCCAATCACTTTTAAATATGAATTGGGAGGTTAAGTTATTCTCTCAACATCCATTTACAAAAATGCAACTAATTCTAATATGAGTATGAAAGAATTATCTTCCAACACTCCGCCTTAATTCTTACATACATATTATAACACAAATTATATAAAATGATCTTCGTCTCATCGGCCTTCATCAACAACTCTACACACTCTGTAGTTGTCTCAACTTCTCTCTTTCTCTCTCCACATCTTCGAACTTACCTTAAGACTCGTTTAAAGTACAACTACTTATGACCATCAATAATGAACTTTGCAAGATCAAAAGTACTCACAACTCAGCACATTGGGGCTTCTGTGATAAGAGCTGACAAGTGATGAACCATCCTATGGAACAATCACTAGACAAGTGATGAACCATCCTACGGAGCAATCGTCATCTGTCGCTTTCGGTTATCCATCAGTGGCTACGCAAATGGTATGAATACTAAATGTACTCAAGAGATGATCTAACAACTTCACCTGATTCACACAAATGGATCTCATATTGTAACCTGTAGTTGATGTTCTTGAAGCCCGAAGCACAACAAGAGCCATCAATGTATAATAGGTTCACACAATCAAATTAGCCATTTTTTCTCTTAGCACCGAAGAACGATGAGAACGACTAATGTAATTATATTTCACTGTTCAATAATTAATTTTGCACCTTTTACAAAACAAAATATAATTGGAATTTGTATAAAAAAAAATATTAAAAAAATATGATTAGTCACCAACTTCACACACCCAATCTTTGCACCTATTGCTAAAACAATACTACAACAATGACATATCCAGAAGTCTAATATAGTTGTGTCTTTTCCTTGAGCCCTTCCAAGAGCGTGAACCTGCCCTAAAAACTTGATTCTCATCATAGACGAATAGTGTGGTGCAGCTTCCCACCCATCAACACATGTTGCAATTGTTGTAGAGCTCAATATTTCTGCTAACATCACAAGACTGTCATTGAAGAATCATCCTCGTAGCAGTATGAGTGTCTAAAATGAAAATATCATGGACTTATCTGATATTCTCTGAAATAAATCCAGTGTTAATAAATTTTCTCAGTTGTTTCCTATGGCTTGGTGACACGCCCTCAAAATATTTAAGAGCACATCAGAATTGTGCACATAGGATTTGGGTATATTCCCTCACACTTCTCTGATAATTTTTTGATTGGAATAAAAAACAGAATGTGTCGACTCCCACTGGACTCATTCCGTCGCAATTCACCATGTCGTAAGATTGTTTCCAAGAAAGAAACATAACTAATATACCTTGTTAATAGGTGTGTATAGACGAGTACGTCATTTTCTTCAAGTCCTTCTATTAAAGTCCACAACTGCTCCCCAGATATCCCTGGAAAATATGAGATTGAATGCTGAGTACATGGCCTATGGCTTGAGGTAGAAAAATGGACAGAGGCGAAGTCGTAGGATCAAATGGTGAGGAAGAAATCTGAACTATCATTCAATTCATCAATCATATTCCCTTTCCACTTGCTTTCAAGGTGAGGAACGATGCAGTTATTGATGTTTCGAACAACCAAGTCCGAGCAAATAAATAATCTTCTCTCACGGCAAGAAAAGAGTTATGTGTTTGTACATTACAAATTTCCTTTTCTCTATGGAATTCCTAATTCACAGCTATGTGCAAGGGAGTCAAATCAAACACATAGGCACACGAGCAACATAATTCGCCCAAACGAAATCTAAATAGTTACACACTATCTATGTACAAAAAAAATAAAAAAATCTCATATCTCTTTCATCCTCCTGAACCCTCCAATGAGGGAGACAAGATCATACCTGCTCTGATACCATGATAAAAACAAAGGTTACACACACCGTACAAATAATTTTTATTACACAATATGCCATCACATTAATACATCACAATATTTATGTTGCTAGTGAGATCCAACCACTTCTAAATATGAATAGGGAGATTGAGATATTCTCTCAACATCCACTTACAAATCTGTAACTAATTCTTATATGAGTATGGAAAAATTATCTTCCAACAAAAACGACTAATCTCAACAGTATGAGCTTCATAATAAAATGTTAATTTTTTTTATTTTTTTTTTTCCGTTAAGTTAGGTTGTTCTATTAATTTGAGATAAGAAAATTTACATATGCTACAGGCGAGGTTGGCAAGCTACGATTAACCAATCCCAGCCTTAGTTGTTTGATTTTGGGGCTTCCTCAGTGGAGGAAACTAGCCCGGAAAGTACTTGAAACAGAAAATTACAATATGCGCAGCAGTGCTGATATATCTAGATATTACAAAATATGCAAAAACAAGGGCATAGAACTGGTGGTAGCATGTTTGAAAAAAATCATGGAAGAAATGTGCAGCTTCGCAGGACTCAATCTTCATCTTCATCATCACTATCGAGGACCTCCTCCTTTATGGGGCAAGCATGCACCTACGCAGCCTCTTCCTCAGAATCTACCACAGGACACTTAGGATCGGGGATAAGTGCGCAGAGGATGGGGGACTCAGGATCCTCTGCCTCAGGGAATTGCATTCAATTTCCTTCAAATTCCATCACCCATACATATAATTCATCGTCTTCCTCCGCCTAAGCTAGCAGCGGATTAGTCTTTCAAGGCAGGGGGTGCGCCTAGTGTGCTATTGTAGACTTTCCCTAGCCGCGCCTATCTCTGTGTGCAATTTGCACTAGAGCTTCTTCCTGTTGCTCAGGATCAAGGCTCTGTCTCACAAAACTGCTAGAGGAGGAGCCTTCCACTGACTCCAAGATGTTTTCCTCTCCATGGTGATAGCAGCTAGGGAGAGCCATTCTCTGACCACCTCAAATGGTTCTCTGGCGTAATCTGGGGGGCATTGCATAATGCGGCAAGGGAGAGGCTTGAAGGGAAGGGTGCACTGTAGGGGGACAAACAGTGTCGAGGACCACGGGAGAAGAAGGGATAGGGAAGAGGTGCAGACACTGGGAAGTGATCCGAAATGACTGTATTAGTCTTTTTGTGCTAAGTGTCTTTTTAGTTTATAAACATGTGAATATTTATCTCATTATTTTTCTTATGGATTGATGATTTTAAACATGAAATGTATGTGATTTTAGTGAATTAGAAGCATGAAATAAACACAAATAACACTAAAGGGTAGTGTAAAACAGAGAAACTATTCACCACATAACATTTACACAACTAGCATGATGAAGCAGTTCACCCCTCCTCGGATACATCTATTGTTCTAGCTCCCAATGGCATGTCCATCTTTCATTATGCTCAAAATTTTGTAAATACATGTAGTTAGAGACCTCTAATGGATTTTTTATGTGTGCCAATGGATCCAAAATGCTCCAATTAGTAAAAAAAGACTCTTCATTCACTTTGAATGGGCGAAAATTGTGTTTCCTACTCTTTTTCCTAGTTACACCTAGAAAAACGCCACTAAAAGTGGAGAACTCCACTTAATTTGGTGTTAATTTAGCAATTACGGCCAATTTTTGGGCGCACTTCAAATACCCTGCCAAAATGACTGCAACAATAAATTCTAGCAGTTGGGGTGGCCACATGGGCACCCCAAACCCGGGGAAATAACCGTAACCGAAGGTGGAAACCCGAGGCAGATAACTTTGGTTGCATGTTGAAACTCTGGTTTAAAAGGGTGGTTAGCACATAACCGCGTGGAGACGTAAATGTTTAAAAAATGGCATGTGACCACTCCAAAACTAATGGTGGTATTGCGGTTGGAGGTTACATTTTGTGTTGGAGTTTGTTGTTATATGTGAAAACCATGCGGGAATGCTGGCAGGTTGGGACCGCTGGCAGTCCCCAACCCCCAAACACATTTCCATTAAAATTTAACAATAACCCGCAACCCTTTGAAGTTAAGACTTATCGTGTGGCTTAGGTGGTTAGGATGAGCGCGTGTTCTGCTAGAGGTTGCGGGGTCGAGCTCTGTGGACCTCACCAAAATTTTAACACACGAATTAGGGGACACGTGGCAGCCTCAGGGCTAGCCACTTGGCACCCTTTAATTAGTCCTCCAAAAAACCTCGTACAACCAATTCGACCAATAAAATGGTGCCACTTGTCATCTTGTAATTTTTTCTAAGGAAGGAATATTCCACAAAATATTCCTTCTGCTAAGTGTGCATCCCAGTCAACCCTGGTCAAACTGTCGCAAAATTTACTTATTTAGCTTTTCGATCAGAACGGGATATCTCCCTCATACTACATTGGTTTTTCAAACCATTTGTGGCACCAGAATCAGGAAGATGAGATCTACGAACCATCTTCGTTTCAACCCAATCCTATAACTTTGAATTTTGAGAAAAATTTATGAAATCCTGGTCATGAAGTCACAGCTAGGGGACTGCGCAGCGTAGCGCAGAGTAGAGTGTTGTGCAGAGGACTAGAATCGGGGAGATATGAAAGAAGAATCAAAAGGAAAGGAAGAGGGAATTCATTATGAGTTTCTCTGGGCTAAGGGCTCATCCTTTTAAAGGGCCTTGGACACATGCAAGGGGGATGGAAATGAGTAAGCCTCACATGCAGTTGCGTGCCATAACCAATTTCCTGAGTAGGCTCGAAGGAAGGGTGATGGAAAATAGACAGATCAATCGTGTTAATCATTTATGGTGATGGTTGCAGGGGGTACCCTATAGAGGGTGACACTGTACCCAATGTCTCATCATCATACCTTATCTTGTTTCTCTCGTGTGTGTGGATAACCATTTGAGGATCCACATCAGGTGAGGCCTGTATAGAAGATCTCCATCCTCTAGGGTGTGGGATAGATGATTATCGTTCGTGCCAGTTCTGTCACCCGCATCCAGGGGGAGAAGATCCTTTTTAATGAGAGTGTGGCATTCATGTCTGAAGGATTCCTCCTCAACCTGAGTAATGTTGGAATGATATAGCTCGCAGTGGCTTTCCACCCCTTTATTCGCTAGGAGATCCACTACTAAGTTTTATTTCCTTCACACATGGAAAAAAGTAATAGCTCTATGATTGTGTATCATCTGTTCCAGAAACTTGAGCCTATGGGCTAGCCTCCACCTGGTGGAAACCTTTGAGGAAGTCTATCCTTGGAGGATTCTTGTGGCTTCAATAGTTATGACTTGCGAGTCTCCCTCCATTTTTAGGGGGAAGTAATGAAAATCAATTACGATTTGAATACCCTGTATGAGCCCCTCCAACTCCGCTAAATTTTTGTTGTCCCATCCCATGGTACCGAAGTAAATCCGAAGATGTTCACCTTGATACTTCCTGATAATGCCTCTCAATCCTGCATTTTTGGGATTTCCTTTGGACGCACCATCGAAATTGCATTTGAAGAAGCCATTAGGGGGGGTTCCATTTTTCAGGGGCTGGAGCTCCCCCGGCGCTTCTAGGATTGATATCCAGGGAGGTGTTTATACTTATTTTCCAATTATTTTGTATGTGACGATCTGCTGCAGAGGTGGGAAGGTCCTCCTGACTCCATGCGTCTAAGGCCAACGCCTCAGAGAGATTGTCGTGAATCTGGGCCCAGAGCTTCTCTGTTGTGGATGCTTTATCTTTCAAGATGCAGTTGTTCCTTTCCTTCCATATATTCCAAATAAGGATACATGGAATGATCTGCCAGAGTCTATTCAAGAGAGTACTGGTGTAAGGATTGTCCGTTCAACTGCTAATGGTGTTGATGATGTTTCCCCTTACTCGGTTGGAACGACGACGTAAGACTACAATTATGTCCCATAGTTAATTAGTCATAGAACATTGGTCCATGAGGTGATCGATGATTTCCAAGTTTTCCTGACATAGGGGACAGCTGGAGGGACCTACAAACCCCCTCTTCAAAATATTCTCCCATGTGAGGATGCGTCATTTACTGAGAAGCCATAAGAAGGTGGTGACTTTAGGCCAGAGATTAGCCATCCATATATTTTTCCAGATGATATATATTGGACCTAGATTCTGATGATGAAGGATGTTGTAAGCTTCCTTGGACGAGTAGTTTCCACTAGGCATATGCCCCAAACATAGGATGTTAGGTCCCGGCTGGACTCTGATTTTTCTTTTGGTGATGAGTTCCTCCCAAAAGTTTGTGTGGCACTTTTTGTTCCGGTCGTCTTTCCATCTGCTCGTGTGTAGACATTTCCTATAACCTTGGGTTGTTTCATCCGTCCAGAAATCATGTACATTCTATATTTTCCTGCCTTGGATAACAACACTCCATGTGGGTTTGGGAAAGATGGAGGATAGGCTTGGAATTTTCTACCAGGTGTCCTCCCAGAATCTTTCTTGAGCACCACTTTGCAGCTCCCAAAAGCTATGACTTTGTATCATATTTTTTGGCTACTTGCTGCTTTCCAGATTTTGGATTCCCCAGAATCTAAGTTGAACCAAATGAGGTCCTCCTTGGGCCATTAGTGGGCATATTTGGCCACCCATAGATTAGCCCATGGATTATTGGGGTTGGAGACCCATTTCCACCAGATACTAGATCCCAATATGTTGTTATTTTGCTCAGGATCACGCAATCCTAACCGCCCCCCCCCCCCCTTAATTTTAGGAGTGCAAACATCCTTCCAATTTACTTAGGCCCAGTTTTTTTTCTCTTTGGTGCTGCCACATAAGAAATATCTTTTCAGGTTGTGCATGTCTTTGAGGACCCATTTGGGGGCTGCCAGGACTGAGAAGATGTAAATGGGGAGTGATTGCAGAATAGATTTAATGAGAACTGGGCGACTTGCAATATTGAGGGTGCGATGGATCCAATTAGATAACCTGGTTTCCATTTTGTCTAGCAAGGCTCGCGAGGAGGAATGGTTGATGTCAAAATCAGTAAGAGGGGCTCCTAGGTATTTTGAAGGAAAAGAAGTGATGGACAAGCCTAGGATACGGGAAATGTTGCACTGAGAGAGAGGGGGGATATGAAAGAAATATATATGTGATTTATTAGGGTTGACCTATATGCCAGAGGCTTCAAAGAAGGAATCTAAAAGATATTTTAGGGTGCAGGATTCCTGGACCGAGGGGTAACCCATAATCATATTGTTGTACACAGATTGTTCATGGGAGGAGGGGGACAAGTTATGGAGGGGTAAACCATGCAGGGCACATGACTGGATGGAGCTTTTTAGAAGGCGACCCGGTCCTTCAACCATAATAATGAAGATGAAAGGAGAAAGAGGGTCCCCTTGTCTGAATCCTCTTGAGGGGTTGAAGGTTGCAGAGGGAATACCATTGACCAGTAAGGAGAGAAAAGGGGGGGGGTGATGAGACTCATGATCCAACACACCCAGGTGTGGCTAAAGCCGAAGGCTATGAGTACATTTTTGATGTAGTCCCAGCTGAGTTTGTCAAAATCCTTGGCGAGGTCGATTTTGAGAAGCATGACAGGATTTTTGGGGGTTTTAAGAGAGTGAATGACTTCATGGGTTAAGATAATGCCATCAAGAATTTTCGTGCCTTCCACCTAACATGTTTTCTTCAGGGAGATAATTAAGGGAAGGAGCTTCTTTCACCTATTAGCAATAACTTTGGAGATAATTTTGTAACTGACATTGCAAAGAGCTATGGGCCTGTACTTACTTGGTGAGGCTTCATTGTCTTCTTTTGAAACCAGAGTGATGAAGGTGGCATTTAGCGCTGGAAGAAGCCAGTGAGTGGTGCACGATTCCTCCACTACATCCCAGACTTCATTTTTGATGGTGTCCTAGAAGAAGCGGAAGAATTTGGTGGTAAATCCATCAGGACCTGGAGCTTTCCCTGCTTTCAGCTGGAATATTTCTTGTTCCAACTCAACCAGGGTGGTGGTAGGGAGTAGCAACTAGTTGTGTTCGTCCGTTATCAGCTTGGGAATGCGTTGGGTGATTTTCCCAATGGCCTCATGCCTGTGATTATTGGGTTCTTGCATAATGTTCCTGAAATCGTTGCGCAGCTCCTCAGTAACGGCCTCTTGTGTTTCTAGTGGCTCTCCAATTTTGTTTTTGAGGACAGTGATTATGTTATGCATCCTGTGTTGAATGGTGGATCGATGAAAGAATTTAGTGTTTTGTTCTCCCTCTTTGAGCCAACAGATTCTTGATTTTTGTCTCCATAGGATTTCTTCATGGTTCCTTCTTTCTTCCATCTGAGTAGTTAACGTATTCTCATGACTTTCTAACTTTGTTGAGCGTCCTTCTGGGATAATAGTTTGTTGCTACTTCTTCATTTTTTCCTCTAGCTCTTTTTGTTCTATGAAGATGCTGTCGAAGGTTGATTTGTTCCAGACCTTCAATTTTCCTTTAAGCATTTTCAGTTTTGTTTGGAACTGGAGCATCTTAGTGCCTTGAGGATGTACTAGGGAGATCCACCATTTGGAAACCATATCCCTGAAACCTTGGTGCCGCAACCAGAAATGTTCGAAGCGAAAAATTATGTGAGCATGCTTTCCTAGTCGTAACCATTGAATTTGTATTGGCTAATGGTCAAAGACAACACCAAGGATGATGGTAGCAGCTATTTTTCCCCCTAGATGGATGAAGTCTTTTATGATGAGGAATATTTTGAGTCTTGAGGCTATCTAGTGGACGCCTCGTCTTTTATTATTCCATGTGAAGATTCCATTGGAGGTTTGATGATCGATGAGGTGATTTCCTTTAATGAAGTTCTTGAATCCATTACTGTCCAAGTCCAAATGTATCCTTCCTCCTTTCTTTTCATGTATATTTTTTATAATATTGAAATCTCCTCCCATGAGCCATGGTGGAAAGGCTATTTGTTTATTGAGTTCCGCTAGATAATCAAGAAGCTCTGTTTTCTTATGGATATTTTGGGGAAAGTAAACATTTGTGAGAAGACCATAGATATCTGTGCCAATCAAGTGAAAGTTGGCCTGTATGAAGTGTCTGTTGGCATGTAATTTCTCTAAGGAGATGATTTGGGGGTTCTAGATGATTGTTGGGCCTCTGGATGCACCATTGGCATCAACCGTTATTGTATTGCTACCTTTCCATATTTTTTTGAAGATTGTATCGAAAGTGGAGCTAGAAAATTTGGTTTCTTGCATGTAGAATATTGTAGGGAATTCCTCAGTAATCCTTTTCTTTATCAACCTGTGCTTAGTGGGAATGTTGAGCCCTCTTATATTCTAGGAGATAATATTCATTGGATTGGATTGGTGGTGTGGTGAAGAATCTTTTAAACTTTGGGAATCACCCTGAATCCACCATTTCTTTTCCTATTTCTATTTTTTTTTGAAAATTTGTTTTCCTACCCCTTTTACGGGACTCTTTCATGAATTATTTGGTTTTTATGAGCATTCCCCCCTAAATACTCAGGGAAGGGAGCTGTTGCGCTCTCGCTAGGATTTATTCCATTTTTTGGACTTGTTTCTCGGGAATAGTTTTGAAGTATTTCTTATTGCAAGCATCGTCTAACCCCATGAGATCCATGCCCTCAAGGTCAATGCTTTCTGGTTCTTCCTCCATGGCTTCTTGGATCGTCTCCATGATCTGTTCTATGCCTTTTGACATAGTTTTTTCCACTGCGTAGCTTGTGGTTTGAGGTTTTAGGAAGGTCTCAAGAGGGATCTTGTCCTTTTGAGCTTTTGAGGACTAGGCCTGTTCCATGGAGGTGTGCCCGGTTTCATTGACTCGTTCATTTTCGTTTTCATTCAGCTGATTTAAAGCTGTGAAGCTATTGCTAGTTGCAGGTCCTTTTTTATTTTGATGAGGGGTAGCTCTCTTGTTGTGCCTTTTATTTCTTGCTACCTTCATGAATCCTTCTACTTCCTGATCGTTTAAATCCTTTTCAACCATAGATTTCTTCTTTAGGGGACAATCTCTAAAGAGATGCCCGTGTTGGTGACACTTCCTACATCTGAAAGGAATATGCTCATAATCTATAGTTTGTGTCCATTCAAAATCTTTGTGTTGCAGACTTACCTCACCTAGTAGTGGTTCAACCAAGTTCATATAGACGCATATGAGGGTATATGTTGCGTAGCGGTTGATCTTGGTCTCCTCTGCGATATTGAAAGATTCCCCTAGGGCATTGCCTATGTCTCTGAGGGTCAGCTCATTCCAGTAATCCTAGGGGAGGGAGAAGAGCTGAATCTAGACCAATGCCCATGTAAGATCTTGTTTTTCAGGGTTGAATCGCTTCATCCAGGGTCAGAGGTAAAGGCCTGCAATGTTGAAGAAATAGGGACCTCTGTCCATGATCATGTCTTTATCTTCAGTGCATGTGAAGAGTACATTTAAGAAGCCTTTAGCACATAGCCGTAGGTCAATGTGGCCTTTGGGCTTCCACTTTGAAGCTATCCATCCTCTCAACGCCTTTTTAGTGGGCCAAATGCCCATGAACTTTCCTATCAGTGCATCATCCTTCATGAACTAGATTATGCCATTAATGCAATGCACTGGGAGCTCGACCACTGTTTTTTTAGGTTCTTTGGTATGCATGTTGCTGACTTAGTATTCGCTTATTCTGCTGCAAGTGTATTTTTCTGCTGCATTGTGGGAGTCACCCCTATGGTTTCATCAGACGGGCCAGAGTTTTGTTGAATGACGGTATCAGCCCCTGCCTCTGCCCTTATGGGAGGCTGGCCTATAATGGGTGAAGCAGCGATCTCCCCACTAGAGTTGGTCATCGGTGAGCCTCAAGCTGTCTAGGAGAAGGAGCATGACCAAGCAATCTGGGGATGGAGGTATGTCTGGGGCAGCTAACGCGGAATCTTGCAAACCCTAAGTCATGGCAGTCACCTGTGCAGAGCTCCGCGAGGGTTTTTGCTTGTACTTTCAATCATTATAACTTTTCTTTTTCACAATAAAATGTTTATTGGCATAATTAAAATGTTCTATATTTTTTTGAAAATAAATTTAATAATATATTTAAAAAAAAAATTTAAATAATGAAAATTATCATCTTAAAAAAATAAAAAACATTTATAATCCACCCAAAAAACAATAATATTTAATAATCAAACTTTTTTAACTTGTTAATAAAAAAAGAGAAGCTATAATTCAATAACCATAGATCTCATTATGATTTTTTTATGATGATATATCTTATTACTAGCACAATCCAATTTACCAATGTGGTTGATATACGATAGGCATATATATATGACTTTACAACCACATTTACCAACGTGGGTATACGCACATGGAGCTATATCCACCACCCACCACATGTGTAATAGCAAAATAATCATTGTATATTTATCAATATAATTACCAATACATTTTATGTATCTACTTATAATATATTAATAGTATTAACTATATGCATACTATATATTAAACTATATATATATATATATATATATATATATATTATTTGATAATAAAATATTATTAAATTTTTTCAATACATTAATAGTCATAATTCAAACTATACTAAAATTCAAATATAACTTAATGATAGTATTTTATTACTATTTATAATAAGTATATATCTCTTACCAATATCCCAAGGGATTATTGATATTATAAACCAAATGAGCTAATAAAACCAAGGAATTGGTGAACCCGAGGGGAAAATATTAAAATGATAAGAGATCAAGAAGCCCAAAGGATCCATATTAAAAAGAGAAGAGATTAATAAAGTCTAAGAATTAATATTTTAAATACAAATGAATGATAAACTCACATGATCAATAAGGATAGGAGATCAATATTAAAAGCATAAGATATTAATAAACCTAAAGAATAAAGATTTCAAAATAAAAAACATGAGAAATTAATAAACCCTAATAATAATTGATATTTTAAATTCAACATATAAATAAAGCCAAGAGATTATTAATATTATAAACCATTTAAAGAAGTAATAAACCCAATGGTTTAATATTATAAACCAAAAGAATTAGTGAACCCAAGAGATAAATATTAATATTATAAACCAAGAAATTAACTAACCCTAAGAATTAATATTTGAAACTCAAGAGATTAATAAAGCATAAGAATTAATATTTTGAACTCAAGAGATTAATAAACCCAAGGAATTATTAATATTATAAACCAAAAGAACTAATAAAACCAAAGGTTTAATATTACAATCCAAAGGAATTGGTGAACCCAAGGGATAAATATTAAAGATATAAGGGATAAATAAGTCCAAGGGATCAATACTAAGAGCAAAAGAGATTAACAAACCCTAAGAATTAATATTCTAAACACAAAAACCTAAAAAATTAATAAACACTAAGAATTAATATTTTTAACTCAAAATATTTTAAAACCAAAAGGATTATTAATATTATAAACCAAAATAGCTAATAAACCCAAGGGTTTTATATTTCAATCCTAAGGAATTGGTGAACCCAAGGGATAAATATTAAAAACCTAAGGGATCAATAAGCAGAAGGGATAAATATTAAAAACAAAAGAGATTAACAAAGCCTACAAATTAATATCTTAAATAGAAAGGATTGATAAAATCGCATGATTCTTAATATTATAAACTCAAGGGAATAATATTAAAGCTAATATATTAATATTATAAACCTTAAGTATATAAAAAAATTTAGATAAATACTATAAACCATAAAATAAACATGGTTGAGCATGCTTCATTTAAACATTCAAACAATTGTTGTCACAATGCGACGTTGGATGAAGAATGACGATGGTTGGCCATGGTTGATTTTCATATTGAGACAATCTTTGTCACCATGTGACATTCAACCATGGAAGACCCTTATTAAATACAAATAAAGATGATTAAAAATGGTCTCCCATGGTTGGTTTTTATATTCACACAATGTTTTTCATAATATAACATTGGACCATGCATTAATATTAAAGCGCATGACTGATATTTAATGCCTAATATTACCAACCCAAATATTTAGAAAATTCAAAGCTTATTAAACCCTAAGAATTAATATTTTAAACTTAAAATCCTAAGTTAATAAACTCTAATAATTAATAATTTAAACTCAAGAGGTTAATAAACCAAAGGGATTATAAATATTATAAACCAAAAAAACTAATAAACCCAAGGGTTTAATATTATAAACTAAAATAATTGGTGAACCCAAGGGATAAATATTAAAAACTTAAGGTATCAATAAGGCCAAGCGTTTAATATTAAAAACAAAAGAGATTAATAAACCCTAAGAATTAATATTTTAAATACAAAAACCTAAAAAATTAATATACCATAATCTAATTAATATCTTAAACTCAAAAGATTAATAAACCCAAGGAATTATTAATATTATAAACCAAAAGAACTAATAAAGAAAACAGTTTAATATTGTAAACTAAAGGAATTTGTGAACCCAAGGGATAAATATTAAAGACCTAAGGGATAAATAAGGCCAAGGTATCAATATTAGGAACGCAATAGGTTAATAAACTAAGAATTAATATTTTAAACCCAAAAACCTAAAAAATCAATAAACTCTAAGGGTTAATATTTTTAACTCAAGAGATTAAAAAATCATAAGCATTAATATTTTCAACTCAAGAGATTAATAAGCCCAAGGAGTTATTAGTATTATAAACCAAAAGAACTAATAAAAACAAGGATTTAATATTACAAACCAAAGGAATTGGTGAACCCAAGGGATAAATATTAAAGACCTAAGAGATAAATAAGGCCAAGGTATTAATATTAAGAACACAAGAGATTAATAAACGAAGAATTAATATTTTAAACACAAAAACCTAAAAAAATAATAAACTCTATGGATTAATATTTTTAACTCAAGAGATTTGAAAACCAAAGGGACTATTCATATTATAAACCAAAATAACTAATAAACCCAAGGGTTTTATATTTCAAAGCCAAGTAATTGGTGAACCTAAGGGATAAATATTGAAACCTAAGAGATCAATAAGTGGAAGGGATCAATATTAAAAACAAAAGAGATTAACAAAGCCTACAAATTAATATCTTAAATAGAAAGGATTGATAAAATCACATGATTATTAATATTATAAACCCAAGGGAATAATATTAAATCTAAGAGATTAATATTATAAACCTCAAGTATATAAAAACCTTTAGATAAATACTATAAACCGTAAAATAAACATGGTTGAGCATGCTTGATTTAAACATTGAGACAATTGTTGTCACAATGTGACGTTGGACGAAGAATGATGATGGTCAACCATGGTTGATTTTCATATTGAGACAATCTTTGTCACAATGTGACATTCGACCATTGAAGACCTTAATCAAATATGAATAACGATGATTAACAATGGTCTCCCATGGTTGGTTTTCATATTCGCACAGTATTTTTCATATTATGACATTGGACCATGCATTATTATTAAAGTGTATGACTAATATTTAACTCCTAATATTATCAACCCAAATATTTATAAAACTCAAAGATTATTAAACCCTAAGAATTAATATTTGAAAATCAAAAGCCTAAGAAATTAATAAACCCTAATAATTAATAATTTAAACTCAAGGGGTTAATAAACCAAAGGGATTATAAATATTATAAACCAAAGAAACTAATAAACCCATGGGTTTAATATTATAAAATAAAGGAATTGATGAACTCAAGGGATAAATATTAAAAACTTAAGGGATCAATAAAACCAAGGGTTTAATATTAAAAATAAAAGAGATTAATAAACCCTAAGAAGTAATATTTTAAACACAAAAACCTAAAAAATTAATATACAATAATCTAATCAATGTCTTAAACTAAAGAGATTAAAAACCCAAGGAATTATTAATATTATAAACCAAAAGAACTAATAAACCAAAGGGTTTATTATTATAAACTAAAGGAAATGGTGAACCCAAGGGATAAATATTAAAAACCTAAGGAATCAATAAGGCCAAGGGTTTAATATTAAAAAAAAAAAGAGATTAATAAACCCTAAGAATCAATACTTTAAACCTAAAAAATTAATATACCATACTCTAATCAATACTTTAAACTCAAGAGATTAATAAACCCAAGTGATGATATAATATTATAAACCAAAAAAACTAATAGACCCAAGGTTTTAATATTATAAGCTAAAGGAATTGGTGAACCCAAGGGATAAATATTAATATTATAAACCAAGAAATTAATAAACCCTAAGAATTAATATTTTAAACTCAAGTGATCAATAAAGCATAGGAATTAATATTTTCAACTCAAGAGATTAATAAATTGAAGGAGTTATTAATATTATAAACCAAAATAACTAATAAAACCAAGGGATTAATATTACAAACCAAAGGAATTGGTGAACCCAAGGGATAAATATTAAAGACCTAACGGATAAATAAGGCCAAGGGATCAATATTAAGAGCTCAAGAGATTAATAAACCCTAAGAATTAATATTTTAAGCACAAAAACCTAAAAAATTACTAAACCCTAAGAATTAACATTTTTAACTCAGTAGATTTTAAAACCAAAAGGATTATTAATATTATAAACCAAAATAACTAATAAACCCAAGGGTTTTATATTTCAAACCAAAGGAATTGGTGAACCCAAGGGATAAATATTAAAAGCCTTAGGGATCAATAAGGTGAAGGGATCATTATTAAAACGAAAAAGATTAACAAAGCCTAGAAATTAATATCTTAAACAGAAAGGATTGATAAGCTCACATGATTATTAATATTATAAACTCAAGTGAATAATATTAAAGCTAAGCAATTAATATTATAAACCTCAAGTATATAAAAACCTTTAGATAAATATTATAAACCGTAAAATAGACATGGTGGAGCATGCTTGATTTAAACATTGAGATAATTGTTGTCACAATGCGACGTTGGACGAAGAATGATGATGGTTGGCCATGGTTGATTTTCATATTAAGACAATATTTGTCACAATGTGACATTCGGCCATGGAGGACCTTGATCAAATACGACTAACCTTGATTAACAATGGTCTCCCATGGTTGGTTTTCATATTGAGACATTGTTTTTCATTGGACCATGCATTAATATTAAACCCAAATATTACCAACCCAAAGATTTAGAAAACTCAAAGATTAATGAACCCTAAGAATTAATATTTTAAAACTCAAAAGCCTAAAAATTAATAAACTCTACTAACTAATAATTCAAACTCAAGATATTAATAAACCAAAGGGATTATAAATATTATAAACAAGAAAAACTAATAAACCCAAGGGTTTAATATTATAAACTAAAGGAATTGGTGAACCCAAGGGATAAATATTAAAAAATTAAAGGATCAATAAGGCCAAGGGTTTAATATAAAAACAAAAGAGATTAATAAACCCTAAGAATTAATATTTTAAACAAAAACATAAAAAATTAATATACCATAATCTAATAAATATTTTAAACTCAAGAGATTAATAAACCCAAGGAATTATTAATATTATAAACCAAAAGAACTAAGAAACCAAAGGAATTAATATTATAAAATAAAGGAATTGGTGAACCCAAGGGATAGATATTAAAATCCTAGGCGATCAATAAGGCCAAGAGTTTAATATTAAAAACACAAGAGATTAATAAACCCTAAGAATTGATATTTTAAACATAAAAACCTAAAAAAATAATATACCATAATCTAATCAATATTTTAAAATCAGGATATTAATAAACCGAATGGATTATTAATATTATAAACCAAAAAAACTAAAACACCCAAGGGTTTAATTTTATAAACTAAAGGAATTGGTGAAACCAAGGGATAAATATTAAAAACCTAAGCGATCAATAAGGCCAAGGGTTTAATATTAAAAACATAAGAGATTAATAAACCCTAAGAATTAATATTTTTAACACAAAATCCTAAAAAATTAATATACCATAATCTAATCAATATTTTAAAATGAAGAGATTATTAAAACCAAGGGATTTTTAATGTTATAAACCAAAAGAACTAATAAACTAAAGGGTTTTCTATGATAGATTATGGCTCCACATTTTGGCAATGGTAGACCACATTTAATCATATTATCAAGTGAAAGGACTAACATTATAAATCCTTGGGATTACTATTATAAACCCAATATATTAATAATCCTAACGGTTTATTAAACCCTAACATTATAAACCCAATGGTTTATTAAACACTAACATTTAAACCCAATGGAATAATATTAAACCTTAGGGTTAGTATTATAAACCAAAGTATGATGAACCCTAGGGTTAATATTATAAAAAAAAGTATTATAAACCATAATATTAGTATTATAAAAAAAATGGATTAACATTATAAATATTTGTATCTAATAATATAAATCCAAAATATTAACAAACCGAGGGGTTTATTAAACCCTAACATTATAACCCCAAGGGAATAATATTAAACACTAAGCTTAGTATTATAAACTGTGGGATTTTAATATTATAAATCCACGAGATTAATATTATAAATCCTTGATAGTAATATTATAAACCGAAAATATTAATTAACCAAAAGGTTTATTGATATTAGAAACTCAAGCGATTAATAAACCGAGGGGATTAATAAACCATCACGATTATTAATATTATAAATTTAAGAAATTGATGTTATAAACCAAAGGGATCATCAAACATAAAGGATTATCAATACTATAAAATCAAATAACTAATAAACCGAAGGGATTAATATTAGAAACCAAACGGATGAAAATAACCCAAGGGATATGTGGGATACATATTATAAATGCTTCAGATTAATATTATAAACTAAAAAGATTAATACACCCAAGAGTTTATTAAACCCTAACATTATAAACCCAATGGAGTATTATTAACCCTTGTATCAGTATTATAAACTAAAGTATTAAAAACCCTAGGATTCATATTATAAACCCAAGGGATTTACATTATAAATCCTTTCGATTAATAGTATAAACCCAAAATATTAATAAGCCCCACGGTTTATTAAACCGTAACATTATAAACCCAGTGGAATAATATTAAACCCTAGGGTTAGTATTATAAAGAATAACCATGATTAAATATGGTTAAGTAATGTTGTGTATTCCGACAATGAGTAACAATGATTGACTATGTTGGAAAGGTTTGACCATGTATGACCATGGTTGAGTTTTTTTACCATGTTTTATTAGAATGATTATAATGGTTGACCAAGGATGACCTTAGGTTACTATGGTTGAGAAAGGTTGACAATAGACTACTATGGTTGACCACGTTTGACCATAGGCTACTATGGTTGAATACGGCTAATTATGGTTGTGTATTTTCGAGCATAAATGAGAATGATTAACTATGATGGCAATGTTTGACCATGTATGAACATGGTTGAGTTTGATTTACCATGTTTGATTACAATGATTATAATGAAAATCTTAATATTGTTATTTATCACTAATAATCTTAATATTATTTATATTAATAGTGTAAATTTTAGTATCAATAACATTATTTATCACTAATGATCTTAATACTATTTATATTAATAGTGTTAATTTTGGTATAATAGTAATATAATTCATAATATTAATCATCATGTATTTAGAGTGAATATAATTAAAAATAATAATAATAAAAAATATATTTATTATTATAAAGAAAACATTATTAATATTATTTATCAATATTAATGTTAATAGGATTTATATTAACAATATTAATGTAATTAATCATATTAATATTATTAATAAAATTTTATTAATATTATTATTATAATTTAAATGTTATTAATAATTTTAGTAAACCTTAATCATGTTTGAAACTTATTATTATTAATACACTTATGAACATTAATTTTAAATAAACATCGTGAATATTGTATTAATGGTGTTTTTAATAATATTGTTATTATTATTAATAATGTTACTAATAATATTGTTTTCAGTAATAATTAAAATGTCATTTTCATTATTAATATAGTTTTTAGTATAAATCATAATCATTATTATTTAAATACTAATTATTAATATTATTTTTAGTGTACATTAAAATGTTAATGTTATTAATATCATTTTCATTATTGTAGGTTTCTTAATATTGAGTTTATAATATTGGGGTTCTAAATTACAAAACATAATATTATAAAAATATGAAAATTAAAATTTAGAAAAACTTAATATTATAAAGTATAAATATATAAAATTATAAAATAACCTAAAATTAATTAAAAATAAATAAATATAGTTGGTTAATATATACTTTTACTCTAATACACTAAGTATATTAATAATATTAATAAATAATTAATCAATATTAATAAAAAATAATACTATTAATTAATATTAGTACTATTATTAATATTAACATGGATATTAATTAATATTAATATTGATTAATTAATTAATTAAAAATATTAATATTAATGTTAAAATATTAATTATTAATGTTATTAATATTATTATTAATATTTTATTATAAAATTAAAGAGATTATAAAAGTAATTTATGGTTTAAAAAAATATGAAAAACTAATATTAATATAAATTTAATAAACTTATTATTAATATTATAAAACACTTAATAAAACATTATATTATTATAAATAAAAGATTATTTTTACTACCTTAATCAAAACTTAATAATAATAATAATAATAATAAACTAAATCCAATAAAAAAACAAAATATCTAAATACAAATTTAATATTAAAATTTATGTTATTATATTAAAACCTAATAACTAAAACAACAAACTACATAGCAAAATATTAAAAAATACTATTATAGATACATTAAAATGTAAATGGAAAGGTGTGCAATAATTCAAAGGTCAACCTCTAGATCATGTTGTACTCGACATGTCAATATTTAAATTTTCAATATATTTTTAATTTCACTCTTTAATATAAAATGTTTCATATAAATAAAACCTCCAACAATTGTTTTAAATTGTAACGCTAAGAGGAACACAGCGAAGTTTCAATATATTTTTAATTTCAGTTTTTGATATAAATAAAACCTCCCTAAAAGTTAAATTTAAATCACGAGCTGACCACCACAAAAGTAATGCATACTTTTGGTTATGAGACACATTTTTGTTAACAACAACCAAGTTTCAATGTATTTTTATTTTTAATTTGATATTTATCTTTATTTTTCTCTAATCTTGCAAAATCAAAAAATTAATTAGCAAAATTTTTAATTTAGACGTAAGATCAAAAAAATTAATTAACAAAATCATTAAAGTAGCAAATTCCAAGCAAGAACCCTATCCCGTAATTATTGAAAAGTTTTTTATTCACATTATTCACAAGACGTAAAGTAGCGACTGTTTTAGGGTTTGCCCGTGGAAACGACCTAATGTGGCGAAACGACCTAATGTAGCGACTGTTTTAGGGTTTGCTCGTCGAAACGATTTACACGACAAGGAATGTCCCTGGGCAACAAGCTACCACAACTTATGTGATTTTTCCTGTGACACTATAGAGTTTGCAGGTTGAAGCGCGAATCTGGCATCGGGAGAATTCGGAGAATTCACGCAGATGTAATGAAGAGGGAGAAAAATAAATAAACTAGGGTTAATATCACGCTACCTACAAAAGCTATGCAGACTGTAGTCTCTCAATGCAATCCAATACCTGGTACAGTATACAAAAACCCTGCGAATATGTATACTACTCGTCTCGTCTAGTCCCGCAGGGTCTAGAAGGAACCTTCTCGATTTTCTTTAGCTTGGTAAATACACAAAACTCTATGGCATAATTGCTATCATGGATCCTCCCGCTCCCGATCTATGTCGAGGGAGGAGGACACGTGAGTTATCTCGCGGGATATCTGAGTTTATATGCGTCTCAATTCAGCGGTATATGCGAGTTATATGGTCTGGATATGTGGATGATCTCTCCGATATGCGAGTTATCTGTTATCACCGCTCTATATGCCGATTATCACTGCCCGATATGTGGATTACCACTTGGATGTGAGAATTAACAGCGCCGATACGCGAATTATCAGCGCGTATAAGTGTATACGCCAGTTATTACTCGATACGCGAATTATCATGTGTTCCGCGATTGATCAGCAATGGATATGCGATGTATCAGTGGATACGCTTATTATCACCTCGTAACTAATCAGATACGTCGCTTATCACTGCTAGATATGCGGGGCATTACGTCGATGTGCGAGTTCTGTTCTCCCTTTCGCGAGTGACCTCACATGGATATGCGAGTAATCACTGCCAAATATGCGGGCCCAGTGTTGTTTATGCGAGTAATCACCGCAAATATGCGAATTATCACATCAGGATACGCGAGTTATAACACAATACGCGCGTTACGCGTGCTATCACAGGAAACACGGATTATCATGCCAGTTTATGCGAATTGTGATGAGAAACGCGGGTTATCACAGCAGTGCCGGGATTTCTTAGCCGGATTACCGCCGCATTGCCGGAGTTTCTTAGCCGGATTATCACATTTGGAAATACGGAAAATACCAATGTATCTCCACTCGAATTATCAATGTTACTAATGATGCGAATTTTCCGAAAAACTGCCCCCCTTCCTCGTTAGGTAAAGATCGAGCGGCACTGAACTACCGAA
Source organism: Pinus albicaulis (assembly GCA_034641835.2). NCBI lineage: Eukaryota > Viridiplantae > Streptophyta > Pinopsida > Pinales > Pinaceae > Pinus > Pinus albicaulis. Next base: position 494,036,205 of record CM076580.1, on the reverse strand, counting down.
GCGAAACCAGCCCACCTTATCTTCTGCCCGCTTCGCCTTTTTTTATACCAGTAATCTCAGTCCAGAAATCTGTAATCTCAATCCATTTAATACCGATTTTGAACCAAACTAGTATTTATCTGGATTATACTCGCAAACCCAAAAATAAAATACATTGTTAATTGTATCAAATTTCATGATATCGCTGAATAGCTGATTGTTCATATTATAGAATACGCAAGGATGAATCCGTATATTTCAAGATGAATCTGCATTTAAGTAGGAAACCAAATTCTCTTTAGACTAATTTTTGACATCATAGAACCATAGCAAAAACTAGGTGGACAATGAAAACAAAACAACAAAATACAGGAAGAAAAATATTGGAAGGATCCTTGAGATTGTTAGCAAGCTTGGTCACGCTGAGAAAGATATTGGAAGGGGTTGACATAGCCTTCTCGTAACAATGGAGGTCGTTACCACTCAACAAACACATCATTTATGCTGATGTTGGCCTCCTACTTGGAGGCTTCACCTCTTAGATTGTCTGCAATACCTATCATGTTGGTGGAAGTTTCCTCCTTCTCCATACGGTCGAAAGAGCCATGACTTCCTTAAGTTTTTCCTTCTTTTTTGATACCCTCGATGTTGAGGACTCCAAAGTTTGGTACCTTGATGAGTCCATTTTGTGTTATCTAAATTATCTAGCGAGTTGGGAGAATATAGAGGAGGGGGTGGGCGAGGGATTGAATTCCCAGAGAACTTGATAGGACCCACAAAGCCGACCAAGATTTGACTAGACGGAGATCTTTGTCTACATTCCTACTTTCCACAACTCACAATACCTCTTCCCGATCCCTGAGATGATGGGAAAGTAAGCTCCTAAATGCTCAATGACCATTTCCAGTTTTCTTGAGCTCCTGTCATTCCATAGATGTGACCAAGCATCTAATATGTCGTGGAAAATCGTTATTGAATTGTTCCACCCATTGGTCATGCCATGGAGGGGGAGGTTGATGGCCTCTTCCTTTCCCTCCTTTATTGGTGTGTCCTCATTTGCAGACCATAACTGGAAAGTAAGAAAAATCTCTACCATCAGTGCCAAGCTCCTCAACCTTCATTGCTCTGCAAATACAACAGAGTCTAGCCACTTGTAGAGCAATTTGAATGTGAGAATGAATGTCCCTCCAAGGAATAATGTCTAAATCCATGTCCCAAGTAAGCTATGTATGTCGAGCCCTTGTTTGTTGGTCACCTTCCCCTCTACATTGAATGCAATGTGTGAGGTTGACCCCACCCAACGTCATCCATTAATGCTCTAGATTTCATTCGCATGGTAGGCATGATGGGCATTGTAACTCGAGATCACACCTAGATCCGTAGTTTGTACATGAAGTATTATATAAGCTTTCAAAATAAATTGGTTATGGTGATAGAAGTTATAAAAAATTTCTATGAGGAATTAAGAGCATAAGTAAATTATTTTTTAAGTTACTCTATAAGAAATTTGGAATAAGAAGATTATGTGTACATTAGAAATTAAGCTACAAAGTTAACTCCCATCTAAAAGAATAGGAGAATAGGGGAAATTAGAATTTCCAAGAGGCTTGACCTAAGCTTGAAAGTAACCTCAATGCAATATAAACCACCCAATATATTCAAATTAAATTTTCAATTATAGAAGATGCAAGAATATGTAATCGTGATTAGAGATTAGTAGAAACCTATGATTAATATTTAAGAGATTTTTCATTTATTTTATTTGAATAAAAATATCAAATAAAAAAGAAATGATAGCTACTTAATGTGAAGGAGATAAAAATAAAAAGGATAATAGGTTATTAAAAAAGTGGAATGAAGGAAGTCTTGAAAAAAACTTTACAATAGTAATGGGTGTTAAAATTTGAATGAGGATAAAAAATTGAGTGTAAAGTTTCTGGAAGAAAAGAGATAAGAACATCATATTAGAGAAATAATAACATATTTTTAAGAATGTAATGTTCCAAATTTTTCTTCAATAAATTGGAACATTAAATTTTGTCTAAAACTCATTTAGGAGATGAATAATTGGGTAAGGAGGCCCAAAGATAATAAAAACATAAATAAAATCCCTCTAGTATGAAAAGGGATTAGCCATGGAACCAGATTTCACACCCTCATGTGCGAAAAGAGATATTTGCAAAGAGGTTTGACCAAGTCAACCAGCGCAGGGTATGAGTTGGAAAGCACTACATAGGAGGGAAGCTTCTAGAGGATGGGAAGTTTCTAGAGGAAGGGCCCATGAGGAGTCTCCAGTCGCTATATAAATGGAGGGGAGGAGAGCTATTGCCATTCATGCATATGTTTATGATATTGAGTTGGTCATTTCAATTTTCTTGAGCACGCTGGTTGTTTAACTAGTCTGCAACATTGTTTAGTGCACCGAGTGTCTCCGTTCGAAGATCTCACCCTCAGAAGCGGGGGACTTTGAGTGCCTGCTCTGGTGAGGTTGTCCCATCTTTATTTGGCTGGAGACCAAAGCATCATCCTCCAGGACAACGTTATTACTGCAGCAGCATAATCCTGTGTTGTAGGGTGTTGCCGTGGAGACTCCACAACACCACTTCCATTGCTTGTTCTTCAGAGGGAGAGTCTTTCTTTGCTTTGGAGGATTAGATTGGGAGACATTGGAGTTGATTTGCAGATCTTGGCACTTGGCCAAAGTGTTCTATTCCACTCACTGTGCACTCCCTCTTAGTGACTGCATTATTTTCATGGTGTAGCTACAGTGAGGGTTTGCAGATTGATTTGTGGGTGGGATCTCAAGTGTAAGGATCAGCCTTCCACTTTCGAGATCCATTGGAGGAGGTCTACTTCAGTTTGTTCATCATCTTTAGACTTCTCTATTGAGTTCCAGATTTGAGTTGCAACGGCTGCCCAGCGACTCCGGCATTTTTACTATTTTGTGTATTTCAGCCAATCCCTTGGAGGATTGATGTATTACTGTTTCTAAGGGTTAGATCTTTTCTCCCTTATTGTGTTTGGGCCATATATTGTCATATCCATGTATTGACATCATTCTAGAGCATTATTCTATCATAGACTGCGTTTTCATAGCCTGGGTTTATGCAGAAATGACTGTGTTCTTTCATTTTCATACACATGTATTATTGAGGCTTGCATTGCTTTTCTTGAGAGGTTGTTTCCTCAATACTTGTACACTCTATTGCTTCTATACATTATTCTTGGCTATATATTCATCTTCTTGTCTCACAGCTCCTGGAGAAAACGCTGAAGGGTTTCTGGATCATTCTCCTGTCTTGCAGCACCTCAATCTTGAGGGATTTTCTATGTAAAACTGATGTTTAACCTTGCTTAATTCCTATTCCATGTTCCTAAAGTCATTCTCTATTTTTTCATACTGTGTACCATATTATCCCTTTAGAAAATATTCTTCCCTTGCTTCAGTGAAATTTTGCATACTCAAAGTCATGGGAAATCAGGGTTTTTCTTGACTAGTCGGGAAGGAGGAACTGTTTAACTTAGTAAAACTCCTTTTACTTTGCTGAAATTCGACATGCATATCCCTCTTGATCTAATATAACATATTCCATAACCTTGACCCTTCATTTTACGCATATTTTCTTATACACTCATTTTAGGGCCAAAATCCTCACTTTTCCCCAACTTTTGCCCATAGAAGATGAGTAAAGGTTGCTGCAGTATTTGGAGTGGGTTTCTGAGTGTTTTTAAACACTTTTTATGATAGCTTAAGCACACATTCCTGAATAATGCGTTTTTCATGCATGATTTGCTGAGAAATCCATTTTCGGGATATTCTAGTGGCATTTTGAGCGGGATTCTTCAAGCAGCTCTATAGACAGAGTCTGGAAAGGGCCAGGTAGCCTCCGGATCTCATCCTACTTTAGAGGCAAAATATCTGGTAAATTCCCTCCCAGTCTATCTCTGGTTGGAGTTTTGTCGTGTTTTAGAGATATCCCCGAAACGGGATATTACAAAGTATATGGCCATATGGATAGAATCAAGGTGATGAACATACCATTTTGTCTTAGATATGTAAAACTAGGAACACTAAAAACTCATTTTGGAAAATATGTTGTTGAAAGAGTTAATTACTTCTAAGCACCCGAGGGTTGTTAAAAATTAACTAAGTAATATGGATATACACCTCATTTTGTAGACTTGTAAATATGAGGGAAAAAGAGGTTGTAAAATCATAATTCCAACAGATTTTATAGATATTTTTAATGGACAATATGGCCATATGGATTTCCTATATAATTATTTTAAGTTGTTTTGATTTCTTAGAATTTTATTTAAATCACATGAGATTATAACATAACTTTTATAAAATTTATTCCTAAAAAGGAAACCCAAAGAACCTTTGAAAAAATATATCCAATATCCATATAGAAATAATTAAAGTTTGTAAGAGCAACCATTGCACAATATTAACATACAAAACAATAGATTGTATTACTGCACTCAATTACAACACATTTATATAGTTGGTCTCAGATCCAACTTATTCCTAATATGGATATAGAGGTTGAGAGAATATCTCAAAAACCTCCTAAAAAATCTCAAACCAACTCTAAACTTACACATTACATTAATGGAAGCATTATTTCTAATACCTCCTTTTAATGATTACATTTCAAATATAGTATAAAAACAATACATGGAATACACATATATTTGATATGGTCTTCATGAGCAACTCTACCCACTTTGCAGTCTTCTGGACTCCACTCTTTCTTTCTCCACATCTTCAATCTTACCTTCCAACTCATTTAAAGTACACCTACTTCTGACCATCAATCACGCACTTTGTAGAATTGACGCTTCTTGACCTCCCGAAGGATAATCTCAATACTAAATCACCCTATGGATACACTTCCATCTGTGAAATTCCCCTGAAGAGAAAATTTCAATAGTTATATAGGAAAATGATCTAGATACTGAGCGTATTTAGCAGTCAATCATACAACTGACATTTCTACACACTTAAAAACTCATAAGGTAACCTATAATTGTTGATATTGGAGCACTGAAGTACAACAAGAGTCTACAACTTATAACATACTAGATATAATCAAACTAGTAACATGCTCTTGTGGCACCGAAGAACACGCAAGAACTACAAGCTTGAACTACATTACTATGTTGAAAATTTGGTTCTTCTTTACAACTTAAAACAATATAAAAAATAACAAATTTGACATAAAACTCTAGCGGATGCAACCGTGAAAGTGATCAACCCATCTCACATGCTTGTAACATTTTTCTGAAACTTGCCGAGGGATAGAAAAATGCCCTGTGGACTTATATTTCCCCACTCCAATGTCCGCCATGAAATCTGCAACAAGCTTCTAAACAACGTCCTTCTTGTTTAGCCTCACGAGAACTCAAGATTTGACAACAAATCCAGTAGCTCTCCCCTTGGTGTCCACTTCAATTTCCATACCAATAACTCTATCCATGCCCATGGATTCCACAGAAAATGCCTCCATAAACACGTGCAGTAGCATGGTCACTATAATTTTTTTTGAAAAAAAAAACGACACGACATTCTAGGCGTCGGGGTTCAGATCTTGCAGACAGAATCTCAAAAGAACAACCCACACCACGCCTTCTATATATATGACTGATATGAAAATCTTGACTTCATTCAGAATGGACAACTCCACTTCTAAACAATAGCTCTTTGAATCTGGGACTAGCGTTATCTTATTGCAATTGAAACCGCCTCCAAGCTTTAATTTAAACAGAGTATCTCTTCCTTTCTTCAACGTTAGATGTTTTTATTTTCGCATCATACAACTTCCTCCTTCCCGTAGCAGATCGCAGAGCGCAAATTTGTTCTTCAATAGAAAATTGTGTCTTTAGCAGCTTCTCTTCGTAACAGTTGCCAGCAATAATTTCAAAACAAAAAAAAACACACACAGAAAACAAATTAAGAAATTCAACATGCTACTTATGTACAAAGAATCAATTGTCTAGAAACTCACATCTTCCTGGCCTTCCCGTGAGGCAAGAAAGCCAGAACTAGCTCTGATACCAAATTAAAGTTTGTAAGAGCAGCCGTTGCACAATATTAACACACAAAACAATAGATTGTATTACTGCACTCAATTACAACACATTTATATAGTTGGTCTTAGATCCAACTTATTCCTAATATGGATATAGAGGTTGAGAGAATATCTCAACAACCTCCTACAAAATCTCAAACCAAATCTAAACTTACACATTACATTAATGGAAGCATTATTTCTAATAGAAATCCATATAAAAAATTATCTCAAATTTTATTGAAAAAAAGTGTGAAAGGTGTTTCTTCAAAGAAAATTTATGGAAACGAATTTGAGTTTGGAGAGAGAATACAAATTATATAAAATTTTATTGAAAAAAGAGTGGAAGGTGTTTCATCAAAGAAAATTTAGGACAAATAGTTTGAGTTTTGAGAAGGAATACAAATCCAAAAGAGAATTCAGATCACAAAAGAAAGTATTCACTCAATCAAGGTTAGGGATTATAGATAAATGGTGATTAAATTGAACTTCTCCAAATCATATGATAAGGTAATCTCTATTTACATAGGACTTATTCTTATACACTTTTCTTTGTTATTTGGGTGATGATATATATTACTCCATTACATTTGGCTACCATAATAAATTAGGTGACACCGTGGTGCCCTAGACTAGGAAGGGGTATTAGATAAGGGTTACCCTCATTTATTTTTCTATTATTTTGAATTTCTAAAGTGCTAATTACGTTAATAAAGGTTGTTTCAAAAAATGGTTGTTTCAAAATGATAAAGTTTGGAACAACATATAACGTCACACACATATTTCTTGTGAATGATGTCCCGATATTTTTTGAGGGAAGAATAAGAGTAATTAATAAGGTTGGACGTACATTGGATATATTTTACAAAGAAACTAGTATCATTATAAATCTTGAATAATCTACTCTATCTTTTTGGCATATAACTAAGCAATAAAAAGATTATTTTACCAAATTATTTCTCTACCTATTTATATTCCTACCATTGTTCAAAATAACTATGGATATATTTGAAGCCAAACCCATATAAAATTTATGACTAGCAATGATTGATTTCCAAAGAAAAAAATAAGTTACACACCTAGTCTCATCTGCTCTCAAAACCCATATATTTTGTACTGGTAAAATATGTATTAGAAGTTTTTCCAATATACTAGATATTGCTAGCTTATATATAAAAAAATGTTGTGGAGATCAACAAAACAAAGTGCTAAAATTTATTTGATAAGGAAATAAAATAATGGGATTTTTTTGCCTTAATAGAAAAGCTAAGTATACCAAAATAAAAAGGATTCTAAGGTCTAAAAAAATCCTTACATTCTCTCAAGGATTTGGAAAGTTGTAAAGTCAACTCTTTATTTGGTGGGAAACTAACTAGTTTGAAAATTTGAAAAAAGAGTAACAAAGCGCAGATTGGTTTAGATCCATATATATCTAGTATTTACTTTCTCATGAGATAAGAAGTAAAGGATTTTGTATTCTTATATAGATTGTGAACTATGAGAAGTCTACAAATTGAAAACGACAAGGCTAACTTGAGAGGAGATTCCACTAGCGGAACAATATGCTATGCATGGAATACATGCATATATGCATTAAAATATAGTAACATCAAATAAGAGAAGATAATGACTAGTTATTATGGTTATTCAATTTAACTGGAATTTATGTGCCCATACTCCGCTACAAAGCCCTCATTGAGTAATTACGGAGGGACAATCAGTATGATGACAAAGAACCACGTCAAAATATTCATGTGGTTGATTTTAAATACCAGGGATCCAACATGGGAGGTGTTATACAAAAACATCAATCGAGTTGATGTTAACAAGCATAAGCAAAAAAATGTACATTTAATTAAGGAATATCTATATACAAAACATGTTTTGAAACAGGGGAAAATTATGATAAGATTAAGAAATGCATAACTAATTAAAATATATAATAAAAATTTGAATAATGTCACACAAAAATTATACAAAAGATGATTAAATCTATTTATTTGAACATAGTTTGGGGACCATGGTTTTCTAAGAACTATAATATTTCCCAATATATTGATATCCTAATTATTACATTTTTTATTTAATCACTAAACCTATGAAATTCTTACCTAGAGTCTCAAGATAAATAAAATAGGAAAGATTTAAGAGGAGAGGTAATCAACAAGGATACCACATTGGCATACTTTGATGATGACATTGGGGAATCTCCCCTAAGGGAGAATCATGTTTACTTTTATTTAACTCCAAACAATTACATTTATTTTAAACTTAGAATAGGTTATGAAGCGTTAATGGTTGGCTCTCAAATTAGTATTGTTGGAACAAAAATTTGATGTATCACAAATAAAAACATTTGGCGACGAAATCCTTAACATTAAATGGTTTTAAGAGAAAAATATGATTAGTAATCTCACTTTATAGCTACTGTATGATGATGTGTAATTTCAAATTATATATTTCTCACATATCTCTTTGTATTACATATGCAAGTAAAATAACATGATACTTGATGGACTAATAAAAGCTAGACTAAAATTACATGTAATATAAAATTTGATTTAAATTTACACTAATATAGAACTTAATTTAATATAGAAAGTATCTTCCTGTTTATATTTTTGAGCAATTTAAATGATACTTTTTCTAATGTTGGAAAACATGATTAATATATCTCTCACACACATGGAACCTCACTTATATCCATACTCTATAATGGACATTGAATTAAATATAATTAAAAAAAAAATTGATTTACACTATTATAGTACTTTCCTTATTACATAGGGACTTTCCTTAGTAGATAGGGCATCATCATGTTTATAATTTTTAGGAACCTAAATTTTACATCTTCCAATGTTAGGAAATAAAATTAATGCCATAGTCTATATATATATAAAGAGTGTTGATTTTTTTTACATATGAATATATAATTTTGTTTTTTAAATAAAATTATATATATTGAAAATTTTTGTTTAGGGATTTTTTTCATTATTCTTATTTTGGAATTGATTTGTATTATGTAAATAAAAAAATCGATATATAAATATAATAAAATTAGATATATATATTTTAAAGAACATAGTGATATAGTGAAAATCAAATTATATCAATCAAATAAATAGAAAAACAATATTGAAAAGATTTAAACTACCTAAACCAGTGATAGCCCATATTTAAAAAGAAATTGGGGATTATGCTAATCACTAGAATGGAACTGAAAAAGCCTAAATATTCTTTTAAATAAAAAATAGTATAAAAAATGCATACGGCAAAGAGCCTAGGTCAATGTCTTAAATCTTAAACTTTTCGTGTGGCGATGTCCTTCAAACCATTACAAAGATTATATTTCTAAAATAATGTTAAGAAAGAGAGTAAATATGTAAAAAATTTATTCAATTACATCTACGGAAAGAGGGGAAAAACTTTGTCATAAATTTGATGTTATATAAAATGCTTAGCTCGTCAATGTTTGAAATCAATTTCATCTAATTTCACATGATGGTATCTCAAAGATATTAGTTTAGGATGATAATTTTAAACTTTGACACAAAAAATTAAATTAGAAAAATTGTATAAATTAAATGGATTCTAAACAAAGATAAACATAAATCTATAATAAGCATGAAAACACTTACTTTATGAGACATTGTATGAGGTTCTTAAAATTAAAAAGAAAAAAATTATAAAAAGTAACTAAATTATAACTTTATTATTATATGTTTTTGAGTTAATTAGAAATATATTGCAAGAATTTTTTACTTATACACTTAGAAATTTACATTTCTTGGATTTTCTTTTACATTTAAAGATATTTCCATTTTCTTTACTTTTGGGAAAAATATATTTTTATTGAATGTATATGTTTTAATTTGGGAAAACAATGGTAAATTTGTTACAACGGATTATTTATTTTGGAGAAGATTTGTATATTTTTATAAAACTAGCACAAATATGGCAATGCATAGTATAAGCAGTCTTTCCTTTAATTTTTTATAGTAAAATTGGAAACATTACACTTTCTACGCATAGATCATGCCAAGTTAACTCATGCCTACATGAATAGGTGAAAAAGGGGAAACTAGAATTCCAAAAGGCTTGACCTATTTTTAACACTAAAAGGCTCTTAAATGAAGTTATCTTGAAAAAATAATGGGTCACCCTGAAGGAGGTGTCTAACCTCGATGTAGTTGTATTGGAAATAACATTAGTGCTAGGTATACCTACTACTAATTCAAAATGAATCTCAAATGGTTGAAAATGGAAGAATTTGTAATAAATTTAGAAAATGGTTGGAAAACCTGTGAAAATGATCAAGAGATAAAATGAAAAGAAACAATAGGTTGAAAACTTTCAAAAACTATTCACGAAACCAAATAAAAGATCATTGCCTTTATTTTTTACATAGTTAAAACTCTCTATGATGTAAGCAATCCACTACTCTCTCACATAAGAGAGTTCTTAGAAATGATCATGAACTGTGACCCTCCATGAACTCTAAATGGAGATCATGGACCGATTGGGTTTTAAGCCATGGGTAAATAGGCAATAGTATGAAGAATAATATGAGCCATTGGATCACTCTATGTCTAGAGCATATCATTACCAGTGGATTATAATTAAAATAATGCATATTGAAAATAACACTTTTACCTAATAAACACATTAGACCAATTTGAACTTAAATAAATAATAAGTGTCTAAATATCCTATAATCACCTATTAAAAACAACTTGGGATGGGATTAAAGTATTTACAACGGTGCCATAATAGGAGAATGATGGAGGAATTACAGCCTATTTCGCAATAATGACAACTTACTAAACTCATAGCATGGATTAAAGTTTAGAAAAATATGTTTTTATAAGAGACTTTGTGAAATTGTATGCAACTTTATAATTTGTAGGGAAAATTTTCACTTCAATAAATCAATCATGAATGAGTTTTCTAATGAAGTGAATTTGTAGATCAATTTTTTTGTTCCACTAATGCTAAAATGGATATTTGGTGAGCTTGGTGGCACTTTTATTGTCACACAAGGAGGTGATCATATGTTGATGTTGGAATCCAAACTTTAAAAGGATCTATAAAAGCCACAAGAATTATTGAATTACATTAACCATTTCTTGATACTCTGGTTCTACTAAAGAAAAAACAATAACCTACTTCTTTCTACAAGCCTTGGTCACAAGTCAGGAACCAAGACTGAAAACATAAGCTGAAGTATAATTTCAATCATTAAGGTTGTCAACACAATATAAATCAATGAAACCAGCCAACAAAGGATTCCACTTTGAACAATAACATATCTTAAAATAAATTATACCCAAAATATATCGAAGTATCTATCTTTGTGCTTACCAATAACTTTCATTTGGTGTTTTCATATACTGTGAAACATGACCAATAATAAATGGAATATGAGGAAAGTTATGGGTCAAATATAAGAGGCCACTAACTAAATGACTATACAAAGAGGCATCAACTTATAATGTATTGAAGGTCGTAGTAAGTTAGAATGTAGACTAAAAGGGAGAGGGAACTATTTTACGATATTCCATGTCAAAATGATGTAGAAGGTCATATGCATACTTATATCGGTAAAGAGAAATTCCTAACTTGGCTGGAAATACTTGCAGGCCAAGGAAGTAATGCACATATCCTAAGTCTATTATTTCAAACTTCTTCTTAAGGTTTGACTTCACATGGGTTAAAATTTTAGGGTTACTACCTATGAGGAGAAGGTCATTAACGTAAATAACAAGGATTATGAGATGGATTCCTATTTTCTTATTGTAGAGAGTAGGGTAAAAATAACATCTAGAAAATATAACATGAAAAAGAAATCTATCCATTTTTTCATACCAAGCTCGAGGAACTTATTTAATACCATGGAGACATTTATTGACATGGAAAACAAGGTTGGAGTCACTTTGAACATAGTTAGGAGGTTTTTCCATGCGGATTTATTCTTGCATATCTCCTTGCAAGAAGGCAGATTTGAAATCCATCTAATGGACCTCCAATCCATGTGAGGGAAGAAGGGCTTGAACAAGGAAAATAGAATTCCTTTTGGAGAAAGGGAAAATTTTTCATTGCCATCAATTCCTTCAACTTGAGATAAAAATTTGGCAATGAACCAAGCCTTATGTATTTCAACACTTCCATCTAATGCTTACTTAGTTAATTATATACATTTACGTCTAACAATTTTTCTTCAATTTAGAAGATGTAAAATTTCCAAAGTATTATTTTCCGTCAAGGAATGATATTCTTCATCCATTCCTATTTCTTAGATTGAAAGGCCTAAAAAATATACAAACATTTCTAAATCATGTGTCTCTGAAACTTGATCCAAAAGAGAGGAGGCTCATTATTGATCCCCCAAAATTTCCATCTTTTTTATAACTTATCTATCGTTTTCACCCATTTTGTCACTTATTCTTATATCATCACACCTATACTATGAATTAAGAGTCATATGAGTCATGCAAAAACATTGATCCAGTAAACGTCCATTATGATCTCAAATCTATATGTCTTACTTTATAAAATTTATTGGATTAGACATACGCTAGTAAATTTTGCAAATTATAGAGATCCTCTAACATTCGACAGTTATGCTTAGAGTTTTAATTAGCGATTAAACCTCTTAATATCTAACTGTCAATCTGGAACTCGTAAACACGAGTTTTACTGTGTAATTTTTTAATGTTTAAATGCCGAATGTATGATTTATTTATAATGAATTTATAAGTACAAAATTTAAATTTCCCAAATCCAAAACCAAAATCTAAATCACACTTCATAAACTTTGAAATTAATGCAGAACTGAAATCAACCTATTGTTATGCCAAATAAGTTCTAAATAATATGCAAAACAGAAATCAAAACTAAGATGCAAACTTAGAATTAAGCTCCAGAGTTTCCTAAATTAATCCATCCAGAGAAAGAAAATTAATCAAGGAAAGACAATCCATCAAATTATCTAAATAAATAAACTTCTAGAAATCCTTAATCGGTCTAAACTAGTGAAGCTCAAGGAATCTAAGATCTATTTGATAAATCAACCCTCCTATTCAATGATGGAAAGAATCTTGAATGCTGATCAAAATAGATCAAACCCTTACGACAAAAATTGAAGCTACTTTAATCAAAGAAATAAATTGCATTCTTCCCTATGAAAAAAGTCTACAAGTCATCCAATCAAAATAGAGCGAGGTCAAACATATTCATTATGAGATTCAACCTTATGTTATAAATGTATAATTATAAGAGATATTTTTTATTTTAATGAGTTATGTTCTTAACAAGGAGATTCGAAAGAACTAGAGGTTATTTATGCAGAATTTATCGATTGAAACCCTCAATGCAAGTTTTAAATAATTCACCATGAATCTCTCATAGTTAATGAATACCATAACACTGTGTGTGACTCTACTTCAACCCACAAAATTCTGATTCAAATATCACAACTTTTAATCTAATAAAAACAAATCCAATTTGAATAACATGACTTCTAATCAAATTAAAACAATTCTATTTCAAATGACTCAAACCACTAGATTTCTCATGTACACTGTCACATTCAAAGGTCACAGAATGTAAATATTAAACTCCTCATAACACACTCGGGTTAGATCTACTCTTACAAGATGAGGCTTTTCTGGATTATGAAACTAATTCATTGAAACCATTACCCATTATACATATCAAACAACCAATTCGATTTACAGAGGCGACATGAAATATTCAAATCCAAAATTAAAAAAAACTCTTGATCAACCACACGCAATTTCTACTAAGAAATCGATCTATTAAACAAAATTAGAATGTAAACTAATAATGAACCTGGTTCTAGATGTGGTGGGACCTTTCCACATCTGGAACAGGGTAAAATAGCTCAGTAAAGAAAACTCTAAAACACAATCATGAATAACTGACATTGGAACAAGTGCTGGTGTTTGTATGAAATGAAAATGATGGCATACAAAGTCTGGAGTGCATACATTTGTAATTAAAAATTTTGGATCATTACAACAATTACAAAAGATTCCTCCTGTTATACTACCCCCCTCGTACATGCAGAGCTATGGCTTTTTATATAGAGTTGTTGATGAAACAGAGCATAAATATTTTCCAAATAAAACATAACAACAAACTAACAAATTCCATATCTAATTCTTCTGGACAATATTCCAATATATTTTAGTTGGGTTCATTCTAATCATGGCGTAGCTGGAGGAAATCCCTTTTTGTGCACAAAAAACTTATCCCAATTGTGGTCCTCCACGTGCTTGCTTCCCTAAACCATTCCGACCCATTCAAACCTAATTCTGGAATTAAAATTGCATTGGAATATTCCCATGATCGTAGCTCCTTATGATAATTAATTTTGCAAAACGGTTTTTGGGTTATATGAAAGAGCATATTATGAGCACAATGCGAGTCTCGAAATGTCGATATTCTTCACCGTTTAGTCACAAAATTCATTTTCACCTACAACAATCTCATTCTGTACTCAACTCTATAGTACTATTTTAATTGCCTTGTGAAGAATTTCGGTGATGGAACTATTTGGAAAATGACTTAGAAAAACCATCATTAGTATATCATGACAAAATCATATTTAAAAATATAAAATATAAGAAATCTAATGATATCCAACCATAGAATGTAAAATATATATTTTGTGGAAAGTTATGGAATTAGGGTATAGAATGAGTTAAAAATATAGCATTTTAGGGTATGAATGGTGATATTGAAAGATGAAAACATGGGAATTTTTAAGGCCCAACATCCCCCCATGCCTGAGGATTTGCATGTCCTCATGAAAAAAAGTACTTTTCTCATTGATGGATTACATGGCATCATGGCTTTGGGCAGTGTTGGTTCTTGTGGAGCAACATTGCGTGAAGATTTGAGGGTGTTGGTTCTTATGGAGCAACTCCATTCTTTTTTTAATTCCATAGATTTAATTTCGATAGTGATACAAATTTTGAATAAGCAATAGATATGATATGAGGAAATGATGAATGAGATGATAGGTGATAATTGAAATGGTGGCTGAGATGAGGCGGTGATGGAGATAGTGGATGAGATGAGATGGTTTCATACGCTACTCTTGTGAGGACAATGCTTATGGATGGTTCCTTTATGAAGGTTTGAAATGGCGTAATCCTTTATTGAATACATTCAATTGACAATATTTGTGAATGTAGGAGGGGAAGGCACTATAGTTTCTTCTTTACTTATATGAACCAATATATTTTATTTTCATGATTGTGACCTTATTAGAGTAGCATGCATTCTATTATGAATGAGGAATTTGAAAATGGAGGGTATATGGAAAATGGAATATGCGGTGGTTAATCATTAAAGCTTTCCTCAATCTCTAATGAATTAAATAATCTTGAGCTAACTTTACCTCAGGTTACCATTAATTTTGATGTACTTGTTGTTATAGGATGAAGCGGAAGATGAACCGGAACACGACTGAAATTTGGAGTAGGAATGACTTCTGATCTGGAGATGGAATGGCTAGAGATGACGTGTATATTGATATGGATCTACTGGAGAAGGTTGAACTGAAGATAGTAAAGAAGGCTGAAAAATGAAGGTCTTCTTCTCCCCCATGCCCTAGGAGTTGTATGTATGCAAACAAATAAGGAAGGTGACTACTGCAAATGATGATAAAGCTGTTATATGGAAACATTTATTGAAACAAGATGACTTCTACAAGAAAATAAAATGCAACTACAAAGAATCAAACTGCTGCAAACTTGTGTTGAGATCTCAAAATACATGGTCTTGATCTGCTACAATCCATTATGCAATCTTGCATATGTGAATGAGTGGTTTTGATCTCAAACATAAGAAAAAATCATTGGATTACCGACCATTGAGGAGGATCGTTAGCCAATGTGAGATACCCCACCATTGATGTCAATGGGAATCAAGGAACCACATACATTATACTACCCATGAATAGATTTGTCGGAGTCTAATGGATTGTAGGATTCATCCACCAAGAAAAATTGATGTATTTCCTTAGTAGATGACAAGGATACCTGCCATTAAGGCATGCACGCTCCCAGGTACCTTATCTAACCCTAACCTTGTTTCGATATAATGTGTTGATGTCGATGGGACAAGGCTCGTTGGCAAGTGGGCCTTAAGGAATCCCACATCAACCAACTCGAGTACAAACATAATAACTTAAAAGATACATGATTTGAAGAAATTATAAAAATTTACAAACTTTATTGGGAACATTACCCTCTAGTTACATGGTTTTCAAGAAAATTCCCTATGTAGTTGTTCCAGAAAAGTTGGTTTTCACAAAAGGACTTATTTTTCTCTTTAATATTTCATTTATTTATTTACAATACTAAATTTCCTACTATTCTGGAGAGAAGACATCCTCCTTCAAGTGAAAGAGAGCTTCCAGTGAAGCCATTGGAAAATCAGGTACACGGATATAATGACTAATCATGCCCAAATTTAACATATAAACTTTAGAAGGTATATGAGCATGAACAATCAACAAATTTGAAAGATGTGATGTAAAGAGTATTTGAAGATGGGAGTGAAACTTTCACTGAATTGTAATCTGGAACCAATGCTAGATGTAATCTTGGTGGCATTGGCTAATTTCTTCTTTTGGACCACTTTGAAATTCCTCCTCGGTCGTGCAAGGCAAACTTGGATAGTTGGTCTTTGGAATGCATACAAGGCTTGTTATTGGACATGGTGAAAGTTCTTCAATCTCAGTTTCAAATGGATTCTCTCCATTGGATTTGGTACATGATTCATCGATCTCCTTAGTATATAGGTAGGTGGAATCAAGGGAGACTTGCAAATATTTTTTTGGTTCGTGAGAGATAGATAATTTCTTGAATGTGGTCAAGATCTACTCTTCCTGAGAGGAAGATACCTCAACTACTGCTAGGATTTGAGAAATTTCTTCGAGGGACATTTTTCAAGCTCTAAATCATTCTTGAATTTCTCTTGCTGGTTTATGACCCCTATCTCACAACATGGATTAGTACCTGGGGGTTCTTACAGCACCCAAAAAATGATATAATGTTAAATATTGGAATCTGAAGATAAATGAATTTAAAATTTATTGGCTGAAATAAAGCTCACCACAATCATAAAAGGAAGGGAACAATGTGTTGGTGAAAATTCTAGATTAGAGTATATTTAATCTATTGAAAGTGAAACAATTTGGAAATTAAATGTCTCATAGATTGTTTTGGACTATTCTAAGGCCTATGCCACTTATGAGGCTTAGATATGGTTCCTGTACACGTGCCTTACTAAGTCGATGAGATTTACACACTTTTTGCATGACATGAAACACAGAAATGAAATCAGTTACATAATGTTTTAGAATATTCTAAGATCTACTTCTACTTGTATGCATAAAGGAAAAGGAATAAAAGTTCAAAGATAAGAAAAATCGATCAGACTTTGGAGCAACCTCGCCATAGTGGATGCGTGGATATTCACTCACGTCTTACTGTACGCTCTCCGACCTCTCATTTCCTTGCAATACCCTTGAACCTCTATAGTAAAAATACTACCTGAACCAAAATAAAACTCCCTCACAACGATTGCAAAATGTTGAGTTTCAATTAGCGATTAAACCTCTTAATATTTAATTTTCAATTCGAGACTCATAAACACGAGATGCACTTCATATTGGTTCAATGTTTAAATGCAGAGTGTATGATTTATTTATAATCAATTTCTAAGTACATAATTTAAATTTCTCAAATCCAAAACCCAAATATAAATCATGCTCCATAGACTTTGAAATTAAATCAAGCTAACAAATGCATAACTGAAATAAAACTTATGCTATGAGAAAGAAGGTCTACATAATATGTAAAAAATAAGCCAAAAATAAGATGCAAACTTAGAATTAATATCTGAAGTTTCCTAATTCAATCCAACCAGAGAAACATAGTGAATCAAAGAAAGACATTCAATCAAATTATCTAAATAATTAAACTTCTAGAAATCCTTAACCGGTCTAAACTATTGAAGCTCAAGGAATCTAAGATCTATTTGATAAATCAACCCTCCTATTCAATGTTGGAAATAGTATTGAATGCTGATCTAAATATATCAAACCCTTATGACATAACTTGAAGCTACTTTAATCAAAGAATGAAATTGCATTCTTACCTATGAAAACATTCTACAAGCCATCCAGTCAAAACAGAGTGAGGTCAAACATATACACTCTGAGATTTATTCTTATGTTATAAATGTATCATTCTGAGAGATATTTTTAATTTTAATGAGTTTTTTTCTTAACAAGGAGATTCAAAATAACTAGAGGTTATTTATGGATAACTTATCGATTTAAATCCTCAATGTAAGAATTAAATAATTCACCATGCATATCTCATAGTTAATGAAAACCATAACACTATGTGTGACTCTACTTCAACCCACACCATTCTAATTCAAATATCACAACTTTTAATCTAATAAAAAAAATCTAATTTCAATAACATGAATTCTAATCGAATTAAAAAAATTGGTACACTGTCACATTCAAATGTTGCAAAATGTAAAGATGAAACTCCTCATAACACACTCAGGTCAGATCGAATTTTACAAGATGAGGCTTTTCTGTATTATGCAACTAATTCATTGAAACCATTACACAATATACATATAAAATAACCAATTTGATTTACAGAGGCAACATGAAATATTCAAATAAAAAATTAAAACAAACTCTTGATCAACCACACACAATTGCTACTAAGAAATCGATATATTAAACTAAATTATAATCTAAACTAATAATGAACTTGGTTCCAAAGGTGGTGGGCGCTTGCCACAATTGGAGTAGGGTAAACTAGCTCAGTAAAGAAAAATCTAAAACAAAATCGTGAATAACTCACAGTGGAACAAGTGTTGGAGCTTGTATTAAATCAGAATGATGACATACAAAGTCTGGAATGCATAAATTTGTAATTAACGATTCTGGATCATTACAAAAATTACAATAGATTCCTCGTGTTATACTACCCCCCTCGTACATGCAGAGCTCTGGATTTTTATAGAGAGTTGTTGATGAAATAAAGCATAACTATTTTCCAAATAAAACATAACAAAAAACTAACAAATGCCATATGCAATGCTTCTGGACAGTCTTCAAATATATTTTAGTAGGGTTCATCCTAATCATGGAGTAGTTGGAGGAACTAATTCCCTTTTTTTGCACAAAGAACTTATCCAAATCGTGGTCCTCCATGAGCTTGCTAGCCTAAATTGTTCAGACCCACTTATGTACTTAAAACTGCATTGGAATATTCCCGTGACCATAGCTCCTCATGGTAATGAATTTTTCCAAACAGTTTATGGTTTATATGAAAGAGGCTATTATGAGCGCAATGCAAGCCTCATAATTTCGATATTCTTAACCATTTAGTCACAAACTTCATATTTTCACCTACATCAATCTCATTATGTAATCAACTTTGCAATACTAGTTTAAGTTCCTTGTGAATAATTTTAGCGACGGAACTCTTCGGAAAATGAAGTTAGCGAAATTGTCATTATTAAATCATGAAAAATCATATTTCATCATAGAAAATCTAAGAAAACTAATGATAACAAACCATAGAGAGTAAAATATAGATTTGGTGGCAAGTTATGGAATTAGGGTACAAAACGAGTTAAAAGCATAATGTTTTAGGGTATGAATGGTGATATTGAAAGATGAAAAAATGGGCATTTTTAAGGCCCAACAAGCTAATTAAAAGCTTTTGTAAGATCCATATGTTCTAAATTGATAGGATCATATCCACAATTTCCAAATTTCGCTGAGATAGTTATCGGCCTATCAACAACAAGTTAAACATATCATTCAAGTCAAACCCTCAGTCAAATCAGTTGAGGCACACTTGTATAAAGCATAATATTAAGCTAGCATGGTCTATATCAAGCGAGGGAGATTAAAGTATGGATTTGATGATATGATGAATACCCAATGGATTAAGGCTAATTATATTTCCTTTCACAATTTTCTTCTTTGATAGTGAATTGTGAAAACGAAATGTTCTATTAAATTTAAAAAATTGGAATGCTACTTTAGCTCTAATTTCCAACCATAATAATTTCAATCTACTAATGATGTAAACTCTATAAAATGATTCACCTCGAAGTGAATATATAGCTTTTGAAATTGGTGTATATTTGCAACACTATTGTATTGAAACTGAGTCTTATGCACTTTAGTAATAGAAAACTATGTTATGGTGCTTTCATAATATCTTGTGGATGATTTAAATTCGTGTTTTAATGTTTATAATCACTCGTGCATCTAAACATGGCCCCATGTAGAAGTAAAAGATAATGTGATTTATTTCATATTTAGAATTTATTTAATTCCTGATGCTTTGCTTGATTCATTTCTTTAGATCAACACTCTGTAGTATATTTTTCATTCATAACTTTAGCTTTTCCTTTTACTTGTTTGTTTTCTCTACACAGATAAATCACTTAATTAAAATTTAAAAATAACCAAAAACATTTTATTTACTTATTGATATTCTTAGTCTCAGATTTATAGATAATCATTAGTCATGAATGGTTCTAAATTGAAATGCACACATTAGTAATCTCAACTTGCTTTGATAAACACAATTTCATTCCAGTCATTTAGTTATTGTTGTAGAATAGAGTTCCTTTTTTCCTATAAAAGCTTATTGTTTTCCTATAATTACAGTTCATTGCCTTCATAGGACTATAATTTATTGTTTTCCTAGAAATAACATTTACATTAATTTATGGAACTAATGGAAAAAATTCATTAATTGACATTTATTTATGAAAATAATGGAAAAAGAGGAGAAAAGGAAGATGAAAGGTCACAAAATTTCATGGGAGGAAAATTGAAGGAAAATAGAGGAAAATGAAGAAAATAGAGGCCTTAACAATAAAAATATATATAAGGACCATTTCACAACTTTTTTCAGTGTGGTAATACTTCTGCAAGTTTTATCTTGGATATATATCTCTCTCATACTCTTGCACGATTATAGTTTCTTGTAGCATTGTGGCATACTTTGTATTTGGAGAAATAAGGTAAACGAAAAGTATTAAAGTGCTAGGGAACAACGGGATCAAGGACTACAACTAGATTTCTTTGTAATTATCGAGTTGAATTTATGATTCCTTGCTAGTTTTGGCATGCAAGGTATATGTATGTGGCTATTTTGTTATGATATTTGATTGGCATGGAGGATTTCCTGGATTGGAAGTGGTTTTTCCTACACTTTTCCATTTCCTATATAGCCATGGTGTTGTGGGTTTCCAATTTTATTTTAGTTTCTGATTGGTTCTCATTCTCCTTATGGATGTGGGTTGAGTTACTAGTTCATGGAGCTTTGGTTGGACAAAATCTCTAGAATCCCTAGAAAAACTTGGGTTAAGTTACTAGTACTAGAAGCCTTAGTTTGAAAAACACTCTAGATCCCTTGGTGGGTTGAGTTACTAGATTTGGATCCTTGGTTGGAAAATCTATCTAGAGCTTTGCAGTAGTTATGGTTTGATTTATTAGTCCTAGAGTCAAGTTGGAACAAATTATTTGGAGTCGTGGATAGCTTGGGTACAAAGTGATCTGGTGATGGTTAGTGATGTACAACCATTAGGTTGAGTCAATGGTTGAGGTGGTTTTGCCTCTGGAAGACTTGGTTTGTTTATGCATGGTTATACCATGAGATCCCACATTCATGCTTGGAATATGTCATGGGGTTGATTGGATGAAAGAGAGATTTGGTTAAGCCCAATCTATGTTCAAGTGGTACATGGAAGTCCCTAAATTGGTTGGATTTTGCATATGTTAATCAGATCTCTTTTCCTCTTTTATTTCATGAGTATTTACACTTGTTATTATGTGGCTTTGATGGATGTTCTATCATTATTATTATTCTAGTTATATGTTGGTTATAAGAATTCTTTCATGACAAATTATAGTTATGGTTATTAACATGTTTGATTAGTAAATGAATGGTTATTTAATGCATGACCTAATAGATGTTTTTGTATCTATTGTGAGAGGGAATTAGACCTTATTGATGATTCTCAAAAAATTATCAGAATCCTATATCCAGACATGCAATTATGACTTGTAGATTACATGTTCACAATGTATCTGACGAAATCTATGTTATGGTTAGTGATGGATAGGTCAATTTCTTGACTAAGTTTTCCATTAATGGGATTTTCCTTGTGTCATTTTGTTATGCAACCAGCTCACAAAATAGAAGAAAAGATATATCAAAACTTAGAAATCATCCTCTTTGAGAGGGAAACCTCCTTTACATTACATAAATTAACAATTATTGGATGATACAAATTAAAAAAGCTACCTTATATATAGTATTATTATGGGTCACAATATAAAAATATAGGGACCACATGAGCAGAACAATAACTATAATTGGGCTACACCTATGGCGCATAATAATAACAATATGGGGACTACATGGGCACAGAAATAAAAATAATGGGTCTACACTAACAATAATAAGGGGCTACACAAGTATTATGGGGACCTAGCATGCCCCTATTCTTCAAACAAGCATTGTCCTAAAAACTTGAGTAGTTCTAGATGCTTCTGTATAAAATTATCATCCTCCCATGTCGAATCTTAAACACGTAAGTTATTCCACTTGATGAGATATTCTGAAATTGATCAATTTTTTAGTTGTTGAGTTCTTCTTTCCATGACTACTTCAAGTTCCAAAATGATTTTTCCTTCCTCGTCAAACTCTGGTAATAATGTTTGAATTGGGAGCTTGTCACCTAAAACCTTTTTTAAGCTTGAAACATGGAAAACTGCATGCACTCAAGAAGACGCAAGAAGCTCTATTTTTTATGCCATAGTACCAATATTTTTCAACACCTTGTTAGGACCATAACACTTTGGTGATAATTTATTATCATTCTTAGCTTGCTTGAGGGACATTTTTTTGTATGGTTGTAGCCATAAAAATACCCAGTTGACTACATCAAAACTTCTTTCCCTACGATGTTGATCTTCATGTTGTTCCATTCGATTTGGCACTAATGTGAGTTTATCCTTTAAGAGTTGGAGAACTTGTTCTTGACTCTTGATGTGATCTTCCACTGCTTAAACCATATAATTTTCTCTTTTAAAGATGATGTGATGGATAGTGGATGATATCCATAAAGTGCCATAAATGAGGTCATTTAGGCTGCAGTATGGAAGGAAGTGTCATACCACCATTGAGTCAGAGGTAACCCCTTAACCCATTATGTCTGTATATCATATAAAAAGCAATGAATATAACCTTCCAAACATTTTTTTCACTATCTCAGTACATTGAATATGATATGATGACATATGAGCTAATTGAGTGCCCAAACAAGAAAATAATTCCGTCCAAAAATTTGTCGTAAAAATAGGATCTCTGTCGCTTACAATAATATTTGGGATTCCATGTAGCTTTTGAATTGTTTCCAATAATGCAATAGCAAGTGTATTGGCTTTAAACAAATGAGATAATGCACAAAAGTGTGCATACTTGGTAAGTCTATCAACAATCACTATGATGGTATCCTTTCCTTGGTACTTGTGTAAACCTGTGATAAAATCTATTGAAACATCCTCCCAACGTTGACTTCGAATGGATAAAGGTTGTAAAAGACCCGGGATATTTATTGTCTCAACTTGATTTTATTGGAAAACCAAGCATTCTACCACAAAATTTTGAATATCATATTTAAGGCCATCCCAAAAAAATCCTTCTTGACCCTGTGGTAAGTTATTAAAATCTTGTGTTCTCTCCTAAGGGAGAGGTGTGAAATTCCAAAATAATATTTTGTTTGAGGTGTGAATTCTTACAAAGATATAAGTGATATTTGTACCATAATGAATCATTTTTCCAGCTAAATGTTTCAGATGTACTGGGATCTTGCTGGAAAATTTTGAATGAGTGTCCACACCTCTTCATCATTATTCCATTCATCCTATGCTTCAGTTATCTACTCAGGCTGGATAATATAAATGGCACAAAGCAATGCTTCCACATCCTCATTCTTTCTTGGGAGTGCATATGAAACAACATTTTACTTCCCTTTTTTGTAGATGATTTCAATGTCATAAACCAACATATTTGTGACCCATTTTTGTTGCTATTCTAAAGATAATCTTCTTTTCCAAAAATTATTTAAGACTATCATGATTTTTTTTAACCTTAAGTGTCTTCCCATTAGGTAAGGTCGCCATTGCTTTAGTGCATGTAGTATTGCCAACATTTCCTTCTCATAAATAGCTTTCAGTAAATACTTTCTTTTGCTTGGACATCTTTCAAAAGAAATGGACCTTCCTTCTTACATTAAAACTACAGAAATTCCATTTCCTAAGGCATCACACTCCACAATAAATGTTTTTTTGAAGTCTGGCGTAGCTAAGACCGGTGCTTGGAACATTTCCTCCTTAAGATGTTCAAAGGACTTAGTTGATTCTAGATTCCAAGAAAATGCATCTTTATTTAGTAATGATGTTAGAGGTGCTGATATTCTCCCATAATCCTTAACAAACTTGCGATAATACCCTGTTAACCCAGAAATCCTCAAATATGATTTATGGTTATGGGGATTTTCCATTACTTAATGGATTTAATTTTTTTAGTGTCTACCTTAACATCCTCATGAGATACAATATGACCCAAATATTCCACCTACTGTACTCCAAAGAAAGATTTGGAGGTTTTGGATATAATTGTTTATCCTCCAATAGTTTAAGCACCCTGCATTAGGGGAATTTTGAGGTCTAAAATGGGCCTCCTAAGGAATCTGTAAAATAATAGTGGAAATAATTAAATAATATTTGATTACATCATCAAATTTTAGAGGGAAAGGAGAAAAAACTACTTTTTTCAAGTCATATTGTCAACTTATCTCCGAAAGTCTTTACTCAAATTTTGAGTGGAAGTACTCGTTGGATGAAAAATTTAATGCCCCATCCAAGGAGTGCCCATGTTGCATACTTTTGATGGATCATGCTACACAAAAAAATGATAAATACATGAAAAACTTGATTGCAATCATGTTTTTTCATGTATTTCTCATTTTTCGTATAGCAGGGTCCATCAAAAGTATGAACATGGGTACTTCTTGGATGATGAATTAAATTTTGCATGCAACGAGTACTCCCACTTCAAATTTGAGTAAAAACTTTGGGAGATAAGTTGAAAATATGAGTTGAAAAAATAGTTTTATTATTTTATTATTTTTTAATATTTTTACCCTTTTACTTAAAAAATGGTGAATCATCCCCCATGGTTGACATCATCATCTTCAATCCTATTGGTTGTTATAAAGTTTATTTTGGTTGTTCATTTTTCTTAGGAGGCCCATTTTAGACCTCAAAATTCCCATAATGGTCAACATTTTTATCATGATCCTCCCAAGACTTGTTGTAGATTAGTATATCATAAAAAATACTAACACAAATTTTCTAAGGAAGGGTTTGAAAATCGAATTCATCAAACCTTGAATTGTGGAAGGTGCATTAGTAAGGCCAAAATGCATGACCAAAAATTCATAATGACCCTCATGAGTTATGAATGTTTTTTTCGGAATGTCTTCAATATTCCTTCTAATTTTATGATATCCAGAATGAATATCTAGCTTGCTGAAGTAAATTTCTCCATGTAATTCATCAATGATGGGAATGGGAAATTTATCTTTGATAGTGAGCTTGTTGAGCTCCCTATAATATGGACACATACACCATGATCCATCCTTCTTGTGCACCAATACTATTGGAGAAGAGGAATAACTTTGATTGGGTTGAATTATACCAGCCTCTAGAATTTCTGAAATCATATGTTTAATCTCACTCTTTTGAGCATAAGGATATATATAAGGGATGATATTTGGAGGAACACTTCCTCGAATCAAATGAATAGCGTGATCATGATCATGAATATGTGGGAGTCCTTTCGGAGTCTCAAACACCTCAGAATTATTTTCCAAGACTTTTTGGAGATATGGAGAAATAGATGATTTGATGTTTGAACCTCTAGCGAGCATAATTGTGCAATTATGTATCATTGTTATTTCTTTAGAAGATTTTCCATGACATTAGAGATGATTATATTTCCTGGATTCCCTGCGATACCCTGTAACTCAACTTCCTTTCCTTCTGAAAAAAATTTCAAGAAAAATTATTGAAAATTGAAAGCTATTGTCCCCAAAGATTGTAACCATTGTACTCCTAGTACAACATCAACACCACTTGTTGGAATGGAGAGCATTGTAATATTCAATTAATATTTCCCCATGGTTATCTTGATATTATGGCACTTTCTAGAGAATTTTATAGTTCCTCCATTTGAAACCATCACTTGACACTGGTCTTGGGTATAGGAAGCAATTCAATTCCTTAACTACCTTACAATAAATAAAGTTATGAGCAATACCTAAAATAATCAACATTACATTTTTCTTCTTGATATGTCCTTCTATCTTGAGAGTTTTAGGAGTGGGAATTCCTTCCAATGCAATACAATATATGGTCGAATTAATTGTTTCTTTCGCTAGGGTTGGTTCTTGGTGTATATCCTATTATTTTGAAGTTTCTTATTATGTTTCCTCGCCCTCTTCATAATCTATGTAAAATAATTTATTCTCAGCACACTTATGACATTTAGTTTATTTTATATCACAATTATAGCAAAGCCCTTTCGCTCTATTTTCTTCCAATTATTGTGGTGTAAACCTTGTAGGTTGTGGAATTCTAGGAGTAGAGATACTTCCATCTTTATATTTGTGAGTGGTAGGCTTCCTTGTCGCCATAGTTTTCCTTTCAATTTTTCTTCCCATCCTTAATTGTTGGAATCACGATTATCGTTAGACCAAAACCCATAGGCATTAGTCTCCGCTATAATCGCCAGATTTAGGATCCACAAGAGGCGGTTAGTCTACGTTGCGAAACACACAGGGAACGTTGAACCAAATGTCCAACAATCTCCCCCCCAATGCGAGCCCGGTGAGTTTCGAACTCGAGACCTGTCGCTCTGATACCAATTGTTCGGATCACGGTTTTCGTTAGACCAAAACCCACAGCATTTAGTCTCCGCTACAATCACCAGAGTAGGATCTGCGATAGGCGGCTATTCCATGTCACGAAACACACAGGGAGTGTTGAACCAAATGTCCAACATGAATGCCTTCTCCAATGAATCAGATTCTGAAATGTGAACCTCATGTTGGATGCTATCCTTTAAAGTCCCTATTAAGACATAAATATTGTGTTCCTCTGGAATATAATTTACCCTTATATTCAATTTTTGGAAGTCCTCAATGTGCTCCACCATTCAAACCTTTTTTTTTAGATTTATCATTTGGCTAAAGAAGGTGTTGCTCTTTGTATCCTCATAATGTGCTATCATTTCCTCCATAAAATTTACCAAGAGAAATTTTGTTTACAATAGAAAATACATCGATACTATACAAATGTATGGAGCTCTAAATATAGATTTTCAATGTGTACCTTTTATGTGTTTTTCACATTATGGAGATCAAAATATTGCTCCATCTGTAGTATCCATGTTATAGGATTCATGCAGTAAAACTTCCTCGTATCAATATTTGGAATATGGTGGCTCTTCAATCCAAAATTATTCTATGAAATGATGATTACCATTTATTTTTTTCTCATCGTGAGTGTCCTCCAATACCTTTTCTCCATTAGAAAACATTTGTTGTAGAAACTTTATCAAACCTTCCTTCAAACCTTGCATGTATTTCTTCAAATATTCCATGTTGCCTTCTATACCATCAATATTAGCTTCCATTCCATTTGTTCCATCTTTAAAACCATACATGTCTACTTTTAAACCATCCATGTGACCTTTTAGTTCATTTTTTCTTGTTCTATTTTAGAGAGAGATTTGTTGCACTTAGTCCAATAATTTTGGGATATCATGCTACAATTCTTCCTCTTCATGTTTCATCATAGAAATTTTTAAGGGCTCAATGGGTGTGGAATTATTTTTTGGAGGCATTTTGAGAACTCAATGCTGACATCTTTGCTTCAATATTCCCTTGGAATCACCACAAACTAGTTTTTCAAAAAAAAGTTATGAAAATAATTTTATTTTTTAAATACACACATTTTTCTTGCTTTTAGAAGCTTGATATTGAAATGTTTGTAACTCTATAATTTTGGATACCCAAGATCTAAACTTCAGTCTTGCGGTATCCCTCTGAGTCTTCTTTCCAATGCCACAAGTCAGAATTAATTTGGATTCTTTAATTTAATTTTATGCCAAATCTCCCACAATGACCTAATTATGGAATCGTTCTTTAGAATGAACTTGTATGATATGCCACATGTCACCATTTTTACCTTTGGCCCTAAAATTGATACAAAATAAAATAAATTCTATGCAATTTCAGTGAATTTTTACATAATACAAATCCAATCTTTGAAACGTAAGGTATGATGATTTCCCCTTGGTCATATGTTTGAGATGAAATTTTAGACACTGTAAAATCCCTAACTTCCTCAGATCATATCTCTGAAAATATAGCGAACCAAGATCTGAAATTTTTACACGAAGTTCCTTAGGATTTAGGCTTTGGGTGGTAAAAATTTCAGCTTTTCAACCTTCGTATAAAAATAGTTATAGAAAATATTACATGATGACCCATTTGCAGCAGAGAAACCCTAGAATCCAAAGCTCTTATACCAAATTCCATGCAACCAGCTCACAAAATATAAGAAAAGGTAGATCACGACTTTGAATTATTCCCCTTCAAGGGGGAAACCTCCTTTACATTACATAAATTTACAATTTTTGGATGATACAAATGAAAAAATCTACCTTCTATATGTAGGAGTCTAAGGGGTCACAATATAACAATACGGGGACCACATCGGCACAACAATAACAATAATGGGGCTACACATATGGGGAATGATAATAACAATATGGGGACTACATGGACACAATAATAATAATAATGGGGTTGCACTAACAATAATAATTCACTACAGTAGTATTATGGGGACCTAACACATTCATCATTCTAGGAAGTTCTACCAATTTATGGGTAGAGGGATGGATACTAGACCTAAAAAAGTGACTCATATTCCAGGGTTTCATGCTCAAAATTGGAAAATATGGACTACAATCGCTAGGAGGTAAGGTTATCCATGTGAATAGAGGGCTACAAAAAATATTTTTCCTTGTTATGCAAGTGACTAAGAGACCATATCTCTAAAAATGAAAGTTAGCTGAGGATTTTGGCACCTATAGTAGTTTTTTATCTCCTGTAGCTGATGAAGTTCCTCAGAAAGGTTAGTATGGTTTAATCTTGTCGACTCCATTTTCTTAATGTGATCCAGGATGTTGAGTCATGTTATACTAGCAACTCCTCTCATGTTTACCCTGGCAGGCCGGTAAAACTAGGTAGATATGGGAGGGGTGGTTACAAATATTAGGTCTAACTCACTAAAATAATTTTATTTTATTTTGATTAGAAAACCTTATAACAATATCTAAAATTAATTAATCAATTAATCAAAATTTTTGATGTGTTATACTTAGGAAGGAGATCATAAAACCCACTTAAAATGAGCAAGTACCGAAAGATGATTTTGGACATCTTCTACGTGCTTGGCACCCAACCTATGCAAAATCACCTATTGAAGCTATCATCATTAACATAAAAGGAAATATTTTATAATAATAAAAGGTTACCACCTAATAAGGAAATGGAGCATGAGAAAAAAAATTCCTATCTCCCCATTTCCAAACATTGTCTTATACAAATATTCCATCCTAGAAGTTGAGGAATTGAGGATAGGATTATAGAACCTATTATATTAAGAAATAATTTAACTAAACACTTGATACTACGAGACACCTATCATAATAGTACCCAAGAAGGATTAGAAAACATGTATGTAATTTAAATATATGAAAAATACTACTCTCAAGGATTCATACCCTTTTCCTAGGATTTATGACTTGATAAGAAAGTTGCAACACTCCAAGTACTTCACTAAGTTGAATCTAAATCAAGATACCACCGTGTATGGGTTAAGGAAGAAGATACCTAGAAAGATACCTTCAAGATAAGGTAAGGTCTATATGAATGAATAATAATTACTTTTGGTTTATCTAATGTAGAAACTACACTTATGCATTTGATGAATGATATATTGCGTCTCTTTCTACATTATTTTTTAGTATTGTACTTATAGGAAATGTTGGTTTACAAATTTACTTTGGAAGAATATATATATGGCCTTGAAAATGAATAAGATACCATAAAATATTAATAAATGTCAATTTATTCTACAACCAATGGTGTATTTAGGTTATGTGATTGGTGTAGAATAACTAAAGATAGATCTTATAAATATGGAGTCCATCATCAAGTGTCCAACAACTATTAATTTCAATAAATTCAGGAGCTTTGAGAAGGTGGCATAGTTCAAACATCATATCAAACATTTTATCTACATTTTTAGTTGTGGCTACATCACTTTATGTGATAACATCCAGTGGTAAGTGTTTCCAAAGGTAAAAATATTATTGAAGAAAAGTAATTCTAAAGAGATAAATGAAGGATTAGCCAAGAACTAGTTCTTGTGTTTCATAATTTACATAAAACATTACAAAGTGGAGATGAATGTAAGTGGATATGCTATGGAGTGGTATTGATGCAAGATAGTAAGTTGATTTCCTATCATTTTGAAATTTTCCATGGTAGAGTCCTCAACTACTCTACATATTACAAGGAGCTCTATGCTATATTTTATGCTAATAAGGAATGGAATAAATATATAATGGGCAAGTAAAATATCATCCACACAATTTACTAGGCACTATAATACTAGTAGGCCTAGAGTAAGATTCAACAATATAAAAAATACAATTGGATAGGATTTTTATACAAATTTCATATAATCATAAAATATAATAAGTGTAATATAAAAAGGTTTGCAAACATGCTTTCACTGTAAGCCACATCCAACTTTAAAGCTTTGAAAAATCTTATTCACATGGATCCTTTCACTTATAATACATACAAGGAGGCATACAAAAAATATAAGGACATTAAAGAGTTTTTTCAGCAACCATATGGCCATGATTATGTAGAATAAGGTTATAGTAAGGCTTACTATCATATCTAAAATTGGTTTCTCTAAAAGCTAGACAATTGTCTATTCTTAAAGTTTTAAACTTGAAATATATCAAAGAGGATCAAACCTCCAAGATTGCAAGGAATTTTGTTGTTCAGAAGACAACTTCCAATTTACAAACATATGTATATTGACCTAGAACATAATAAGGTATAACACAGCTTATTAGAGGGTGCATACTATGTTGCACAGGAAACCCAATAATAGAATGCAAGGTTTATTCCATCCATTACCAATACCTGCCATACCATGGTAGAGCATCTCACTGATTCATAGATGGTTTTCAAAGAAACAAAATGGGACATGATTATCTACTTTTAGTAGTTGAAAGGTTTAGCAAGATGTGAATTCTCATTCCTTGTAAGAATACCATGATGGGATAGATATAACAAACATTTGTTTCAAAAAATTTGGGTGCATTTTAGGATACCGAGGACCATCATTTGAAATTGAGATATATCATATTTATTACTATGTTTTGGGATATAGTTCGGGATGAGATGGATATAAATTTGAAGAGATATATAAATTTGTATCCACAGACAAATGGGAAAATAGAAGTGGTGAGTATAACATTAATTCAAATTTTAAGGGTTTACAATAAGTAGAATCTAAGGACTTGTAGAAAAGAGAAATTTTTATTAACACTCTAACAACACAGAAACCTACATTTCTACAAGAAATTCCCCTTTTGAAATTACTAAGTATTCCAACTAATATCTGGAGTCATTTCTAAGTATTGTGCACTCTAATTACTTTGTATTCAGCTTTCTGTAATTGGAAATGACTCCAGACTATACATTTCAAGGATCCAACACATACACACACACACACACACACACACACTATATATATATATATATATATATATATATATCCACAATGCACTTAATACCAAAACTCTCCTTAAAGAAGGATACTTACCTCCAATGTTTTGAATAGTCAAAACGAATGGCTTGACCATGATTTCCATATGATGTTGGTTATATTATGTTCTAAGGAATTATATCATTGGCTTGGAGCTATCTACAATATATGGGTGCCATCTCTCAGACCATAAATTCAATTTTAATTCTTCCAACTGACTCAACAAATCAATTTGAATCTGTGAAGGGTTGAAACCAAGATGATTTACTAACAAAAAACACCTTTCCCTCAGCGATCTACATTGTAAACTATATCTATGATTTGGGGAGAAATTTCATGCCTTAGTCACTTTGGACTTCAGTGTTAGCCCTCCAATTTAGCTATAGTTTCATCATACATTTTCTTCCTGCACCAAACTTCGTCATACTCGGCAACATCATTATAACTATGCTTCTTTACTTCGCTGACAGAGAAAATTTTATGTTAATTGGCCCCGTTACCTATTGGAATCTCGATGTTTATAGTAATGGTTTCTCAGAAGAGTTCCCCAGTGGGTTCTTCCAAGAACTCTATTCTCAGAGTAAATTCAAAATTTTCATAGCTTCATTTAATTAATTCAGGTGGCTCTTCACGAATTTAACTTAAATTCAAATTTAATTTTTTCCCTATAGAATCTCATTCTGCCTATAATTAATTTAAACACATAGAGAAAGACACATAATTAACTTCATTTCATTGATAAAAAACTTTCATTCCTATCTATATATGACCATATTTGTATTAATTGGTTCATTTCCTGCCTATCTCTCTCTTTGCCTGTAGGCTTACACCCCAATCTCTCTCTTCCTCCTATAATGCCGTTGAGGCTTAAAAATATGTACAAAAGGATTCTGCAACCAATTCTGGTCCAGGTCCACAATCCACTCAACAATTTCCTAAAAATCCTCTAAATACATTTTTAACTCAACTAAATCCTATTCTAGGATCTCTTGATCCCTAAGATTTTTATGAGATCTTTACAAGCCTAATATCTCTCGTATTCTCAATTATTTGAGAATATTTACATTAAAAACCTCACTTACATATTTCCCACTCAAATCATATAAAAATACACAAAATTCCTATAAATAAATTAAATTCTTTAATAAAAAATATACCTTCTAAGTCAACTAAAAATACAATGATTTTTCGAGCCACCTGCTTCTGCATCAGACTCCCAAAGTTAAAATAAATCATGATCTCTAGATCATGTGTCTCTAATTGATGTCCTCCTTGATCCAAAACTTTGTCTTGTAGTGATATTTTTCTTCATTTAGTTGTTGTTCATGTACCCTACTGTCTTTTCTTGCTACTCATGGTTTCCATATTTTAGTTTGTAAGACTCCATTGAGTTTTCCTTCAACATTTTTTAAAGTCCAACCTTTCATATATCTAACTGTTTGTCTTCTCTTTATGTCACTCCTTTCCTTATGTGTCTTCCTCATAAGCTTCATAAAATTTTCTATTTCACTATCCAAATTAATTTGTTGCTACTATCTTTTCCTTTGTGTAAGAGTTTAAAAACTCTTGTTGCCTTCCTTTTCTTCTCTACATCCTTCAAAGATGCATAAGACATTTGAATGTCTTATTCTCTGATTTTCCATGATAGAATTAGCACTGTCACATACCCCAACAATATTGCATTTCATGAGATATTATTTTCCTTTGTCAATTTTTTCTTCCAGCTTTTGATTACAATTCCATTCTCTTTCATATTTATTGTCTTTGATGACAAAAACTTGTTCATTATCATATTTCCTTTGGACTTTTTTCTTGCCTTCAAAAGATAAAATGTCCTCCATCTCCTTTATTAAAACCTCGTTTGTATCTTCTTCATCACCTACAACCATACTATTAACTTGACAATTTAAACTTATCTCAGTCTCCTTAGATGTTATAATCATCCCTTCTTCCTTGGCTGTAATTTATTCTTCACTTTTAGGCTCTCTCAACAATTCTTCTAGCACTCTAATCTCTTCCTTACACTTAAAAAGTATAAAGTCATCTCTAGCATTTCTCATAATAGTCTCCAACAATTATTCTTCTTTCTGGCTACCCTTGAAAGTCAACTTCTCTTTTTCTACTGCATTAACAATTTCCACTAGTTGTCTTTGTGCAATCCTATCTTCCTTGGAGATGAAATCCTCAGCTATATTTCATATGCAACAAATCTCTATCTAACTCTTCTTCGTAACATAATTTTGTCTATGTATGCTTTCTTGAGATATTAGAATCCCAACTTCTCCTTCAGATCACTTACTCTATTCTTAATTTGTACTTTCAACAAGCATGTCCTCAAGCCCTTTCTCCTCAATGACAGTTTCAAATGGTTGTATTTTTCCTTTATTAAACCAACCTGCATTCACACAAAATTTAGAGGACTTCATGCTTCCGTTTTGTGTCTTGACCACCAAATCTTCAGGCTGGTCTGAGCTTGTCAAACATCTCACAAGATCTTCATCTTGTCCTTCCTTCAAATTTTCACTTTCTTCATCAAAGAAAATACCTTGCTCATGTTTACAAAATTAAACTTATTTTGATTTCTTCCCTTTTTTTACAACTCTAGTAG
This sequence comes from Pinus albicaulis, assembly GCA_034641835.2. Lineage (NCBI taxonomy): Eukaryota > Viridiplantae > Streptophyta > Pinopsida > Pinales > Pinaceae > Pinus > Pinus albicaulis. The sequence continues at coordinate 494,001,455 of CM076580.1, read as the reverse complement.
TATGATGAAAATAATTATCTTCCTTCCACTATGTATGAGTTTCTTCATGGGATCTAATTGCCTCATTCTTCTTCTTTTAAATAGAATTCAGATTATGTCTCTCCTCTTCCTTTTCTTTGACAATACCCAAAGATTTTGCATCATCAGGTATTACACCTACAAGCATACACAAATTGTTAATTTCAAAATCATAAGGCTCAGTAGCCTCAATTGATGGTTCAAACATCATTTCTCCATCTTCAAGTTCACAAGGACCTTGTTCTTCTCTAGCAACATTATTTTTTTGTAGCTCAACTCCTTTAAGCTTCTTTGTCCTCAATTGAACATCCATTGTTCGTTGAATCTTCCTAAGCTCCTCTATTAACTCAGTATACATCTGATGATCTCTCTTCTCTTATAGAATATGCCATTTCACCTTCTTTCTCATTACATATCCATACCTCTAGTTTCTTTACTCCTCTGGAACAACTCCATCAACAAAATAATATGGATTCTTATCTCATCCTTTTCTGTGTCATACTCTTAATCACTCATCTTCCTTCCCATGCCATTTTCTTTGGCATCTTTCTTCTCTCTTATTTTTTTTTGGATTCTCTCTAAACCTCTGTCATGCCTATAAATAGTCACCTTCTTTTCCATATTTATGTATTTCCTCACACTTACTATGAGCTGCACTAAGCCTCCACAATAGCAGTTCTCTTTCACCCTACTACAACTACCTCACCAAGATTCTCTTCGGTACTTGGTATTTTGGAAAAACTGGTTCTTGTTCTGGAACCTTATAATCTTTCTTCTCTTATATTCCAATCCTCAGCTAGGACAATCATGTTCTGCCACACCATTCTTTCTCAAGAAATATTTTTCGGCTTCTTTCATCACTGCTTCAAAGTTGTGTTCTACTTCCTGAGATACTCCTCATCTTCTGCTACATTCACTTCAAGCAATGTTAGAAACAAAGACCATTAGCATATCAGATCTTAATAGACCTGCGTCTCGCTATCAAGATTTTAAAAACTTGTTGTAGTCAAACTTTCATGGCCACTTTAAATGATTCTATTCAGCTTCCATATCTTCTGACCTAACCTCTTTCCTCTCTCCAAAAGAGAATTCCCCACTCTGATACCAAATTATGCATATATTATTCTCGTAGGCTATTTGTGCTACTAGCATTCAATCACTTCCAAATTTTAGCTCAACCATGGTGACAAGAATTCTAGGTTTCTACAACGAGGAGCTAAAAAAATCTTATGGGTATTTGATCATCATATCCTACTTTCATTGGTCACAGGGTTAATCATAAGCTATTTCTCAATAACGTTCAATTAAATTTCCTGTTTCATATGCTATCCTATGATAGCCTCCATTATCTTACTGTAAACCCATTTCCAATCATAACCTTACAAATCAAAATCTGGACTTGACACTTCATAACCGCAAATTTTAATTGAAAGATCATGTAGGCTGTAAACCATAAATCCATACCTTGATCATGGAACCACTTCTCCTTCCTCATCCATTACTTACCTTCTATAATTTATTGTTGCTATAATAAAGAAAATTTGTTGGACCTTCGAGAAGCTACCAGATATATTCCCCAACACCTTCAATCTGATTTCCAATATTTCACAACTCCATCATCTATAATTTTTGCATAAATTTCCTCTCTAATTTGTTGGGTGATATTCCCAATAGATAGGCATTTAAAATAAATTACTAAGCATTCCAAATAATATTCGGGAACTAGTTTCAACTTCTTGACACCCAAATCAATAGTTGATTACTCTAATTACTCTGTATACAAATTTCTGTAATTGGAAATGAATCTGGACTATATATTTCAAGGATCCAACCCACTATACATATATATATTTATCATTCCACCATGCACTTAATACAAAACATCTCCTCAAAGAAGTATACTTACCTCCAATGTTTTGAATAGTCAAAACTTATGGCTATACCATGATTTCCATATGATCTTGGTTATACTTTGTTCTAAGGAATTTCATCATTGGTTGGGAGCTATCTGCAATATCTGGGCATCATCTCTGAGACCATAAATTCAATTTTTATTCTTCCAATTGACTCAAAAAACCAATCCAAATGTGTGAAGGGTTGAAACCAAGATGACTTACTAATATCAAACACCTTTCCCCAAGAGATCTGCATTGTAAACTATATCCACGATTTGGGGAGAAAGTTCATGACTTAGTCCCTTTGGAATTCAATGCCAGCCCTCCAATTTAGCTATAGTTTCTTCATGCATTTTCTTCCTCCACCAAACTTCATCATACTCGGTAGCATCATTATAAATATGCTTCTTTACTTCGTTGATAGATAACATTTTATGTTACTCAGCCCCGTTACTTATCAGAATCTCAATGTTAACAATAAAGGTTTCTCAGAAGAGTTCCCAAGTGGGTTCTTCCAAGAACTCTATTCTCAAAGGTAATTTCAAATTCTGCATAGCTTCATTTAATGAATTCAGGTCACCCTTCACGAATTCAACTTAAATTCAAATTTAATTATGTCCCTACAAAATCTCATTCTACCTATCATTAATTCAAAGACATAGAGACAGTCACATAATGAACTTCCTTTCATTGATAAATATGTACACACATTTTCTCAGAACTTTCGTTCCTATCTGTCTATGAGCATATTTGTATTAATTGGTCCATTTCCTACCTATCTCTCTCTATGCATGTAGGCTTACACCCCAATCTCTCTCTACCAACTCTAATGCCTTTGAGGCTTACAGATATATACAAAAAGATTCTGCAACCAATTCTTGTTCATATCCACAATCCACTCAACCATATCCCAAAAATCCTCTAAATCCATTTTTAACTCAACTAGATCATATTCTAGGTATTCTTAATCCCTATGATTTTTATGAGATCTTTACAAGCCTAATATCTCTCGTAATCTCAATTATTTGAGAATATTTACATTAAAAATCTCACATACATAATTCTCACTCAAATGATATAAAAATATACACAATTCCTATAAATAAATTAAATTCTTTAATAAACATTAGACCCTCTTAGTCAACCAAAATTATAATGATTTTTCGAGCCAGATGCTCCTACATCAGGTTACTTTCCACCTTTTTCCTTAGATTTTGTATATGATTATCACAAAAGAGTAAGGGAAGACACGATAGAAAATTGAAAGTTAAAAAGTTATTAATAAGATCAGGCATATATATTTCCAAGTGTGGAAGACATTTAAGAATTCATGTAAAAAATACAAGTAATGTGGCCTACAAATAATTGAGAATACATTTTAGCTTAGAGAGAAAGAATGGTTGTGTTTAAACAAAAAAAATGCTATAGGGTGCTAGTAAGAAAATCAAAGATTTATATCATGGTCCTTTTGAAGCAATAGAGAAAGTGAAAAATAATGCCTATGAACGTAGTTTATCCCCACATATGTGCATTTACTTAGTAGTAAATGTGTAAAATTTCAAACTCTATGAACCTTCCATATTGTACTAGAAACTAATGAGAAATTATAACCTACCACATAGGACATAACACAATAAGCACAAATAGAGCTAACAAAATATAAAATATGCAAAATAATTCTACAAAAACTAAATATAGGTAGCATGAAATTTTGTAGGATTGGTTGAATGGGAAATATCTATAGAAGGGAAAATTATAATTCAAGGAGATTATAGAGGAAGAATTCCTCACATCCTTCAAGAAAATATTTTGGGCACTAAAATCCTCCTTGAACGGAGAGCCATGATTTGAAAATGGAATTATATAATATTTCATATATTTTAGTAATTTATGGGTCCAAAAATTAAAGTTATTGACATATAGCACCTATTTTAGGGACAGGTCCCACCTGATTTGGGTGTACAAATTATTGGAGCATTTTCAAGGCATTAAATGATTTTTTTGGTGTAAATGTTTTTTGAATGAATTTTCCAACCTCTTACTGTTCTTCAATACATTAACAGTTTTCCAAGTAGAAAATAATTACCTCAATCATAGATTTTGTACAAGGAAGTTATGCCTCTTGCAAGTTCACATATCTGATTGGCCATCATGATATAGAGTGGATTTTAGCTAGTGCAAAACCCTAACCCTAGTCTAGAGTTGTGACATGCAAAAACCCTAGCTCAAAACCTTATATCACTATCAAGTTAATTTAAATATTGGAGTAGTCTCATTCTTATTTTATTTGAGTATTTCTTCACAAATATCTGAGCACTAAAAGTGGGATATTGAAGCACACCATATAAACTAGAAGATGCTATAATAGGTATACAAGCCGCAATTTTCATTGCAACTGTAGACTGAATGCACTTTCTTTTCATTTTCATTCTGGCACTAAGAAAATGAGTAAGGGATACACATCACCTTTCACATAGGCTTTTCCTATATTGATATTTCTTAGCGTAAATCTTATGTTTGTTATATGAATATTTTGTTATTTACATAAAAAAATTTCGTTTTAGTTTTAATTAACTTTAGTGTTTTACAAGCTAAAAGAATATCAAAATTGAGTCCAAAATAAATGCCATATAGTATGGCTTTTACTTATTTTCACAATTGATGATTCCAAGTTAACTAAGAAGATTGTGAGTTTATGTCAACATTTTGCTAGATTTACTATTATAACACATTATTTTAGCCATATAAAATATATGACATAATTTCTTTTCTTTTTTTTCTTTCTTCCTTTTTATGTGTGATTAAACTTCATTTTATTCTTTTTCTATTTTTCGTCCTTCTTTTCTAATTCTATTTATTATTTCTACCTAAATCCATGGTATTCAAATATAATTTACATATTTTATTTAATAACAAACCATATAAATTTCTTCACACTTCTACACTAATATGTATTTTAAAAATTAAATAAAAATATTTATATTAAATAAATAAAACCCAAAATAACCAATAAAAATAGCTAATACTAAAAACCTCAACTTTTATTAGTACACATTTAAAATATTAAAAATCAAATAATTAACTTTATTTCATATTTATTAATCATATAATATATACTATTTAAATATGCAAAATTTGTAATCAAAATCAACTGTCATTCACAAAAATATTCGGTTAACATATTTTCTCATCAAAATCAAAACTCTCGTTCACAAACAAATATTCGGTTAACATATTTTCTAATCAAAATGTCTTCCAAGAAACCAAATCAATCATTTCTAAAAATGATCCATTAACACTTCTTCTCATCAAAATGGCGTAAATAACTTATTTAATCATTTCTAAAAAGGTAAATTAAATCTACGACATGATTTTTAAGCTTCCAGAAAATATAAAACATTGTGCAACTTTCCTTCCTGTTTTATGCGCTGCATAATCACTTCCAAGTTATGGCCAATTTTAGCCTTCAATTCAATATTTTCCTCCTCCTCAGTCATTTGTACTTTTAATATTTAATTAAAAATTCCATATTCGACATCGTATTTTCCAAACCGTTTTTATAATTTACACGTGTAATTCGATTTAATTGAATATTAACCACTCTTAATTTAATAACAAATATTATCTTTTTCATAAATAAAAATATTATATCTATATAAAAACATTATACACAAATTTTATAAAATTTTAAATCATTTTATTCTAAATCTTTTTATAATTCAATATATTTAACATCTTTTCACACATGGTAGAAACAATGTTATAATAAATTTACCATATATCAAATTAAACAATTACACAACTCTGTTGAATTTAGGACCATCAACTATCATTATAATATTTAATTAAAAACAAATATTATAAAATTTAATTAAACCATTTTCATATTTCACATCTAAGTTATCACCAACTCCTCTTGACATGTTTCTCAAGCTTTGGAAATTTTAGAATCTGACACAAAAAAATGAACTCAAATAATTGATTTTTACTTGTGTTTCAAACAATTAACTTAATTTGTATCTTTCACTATAATATTTAATTAAAAACAAATACTAAAAAACTTAATTAAACCATTTTCATAGTTCACATCCTAGTCATCATCAACTCTTTTTGACATCTCTCCTAAACTTTGGAGATTTTAGATATTTAAGAAAAATGAACTCAAATAATTCATTTTTACTTTTGTTTCAAATAATTAACTTAATTTGTATCTTTGATTATAATATTTAATTAAAAACAAATATTATAAAACTTAATTTTACTTTTGTTTCAAACCATTAATTAAACCATTTTCATATTTCAGATATGAATCATCATCAACTCCTCTTGACATGTCTCTCAACCTTTGGAGATTTTAGAAATCTGACAAAAAAAATCAAATAATTGAATTTTACTTTTATTTCAAACAATTAACTTAATTTGTATCTTTCATTATAATAGTTAATTAAAAACAAATATTATAAAATTTAATTAAACCATTTTCATATTTCACATCCCAGTCATCATCAACTCCTCTTGACATGTCTCCTAAATTTTAAAGATTTTAGGAATCTGACAAAAATAAATAAATTCAAATAATTAATTTTTACTTTTATTTCAAACAACTAACTTAATTTGTATATTTCATTATACTATTTAATTAAAATCAAATATTATAAAATTTAATTAAATGATTTCATATTTCATATCCTAATCATCATCAACTCCTCTTCACATGTCTCTCAAGGTTTGGAGATTTTAGAAATCTGACAAAGAAAAATGAACTCAAATAATGACAAACAATTAACTTAACTTAATTTGTATCAATTAAATTTACAAACTCTACCATCCAAATAAAAATTCCCTTATTACTTGGCATGTGGCCTACTAAACTTGAACTTGCAGAACAGTAGAATGAGAAACAAACAAATTTACTATAAATCCAATAAATTAAAAAAAAAGTTGTAATTCATAGGTTACTGTAAGAACCTTTTTTTTTGCAACTGAAGCAATCATCTCGGAACAAATTTTTCATCCTGAACTACCATAATAATTTATAAATTAAAAGTCACATTAAATATAAATCCATAATCTTTTTCTCAACTAAAGAACGAACAAATTTTTCATCCTGAACTAGCTTTGACAGCTTATGGATTAGAAGTTACATCAGGCATCGATCCACAATGATCATTTTGTTCACTGCTCAAACTGCCAGAGAAACAGTTCATGGAGGCCATTATCTTCATTGAATTCGTCTGCATTGAACGATTGGTTATCAAACATACAATAAGGCGCAGGTGGCAACACCAGGCCTTCGGCCATGTCTGTAAGAAACGCAGCGAAGTCTACCATCGTAATATCCTCGCTCTGCTTATTATATGTCTCACTAACCGCAGCTGCCTTCTCCTGTATATTCACAGAGTGATGAGAACTCTGAGGAGTGATGGGGAGATTGTCGAATTCTGCAGCTGCTAGTGCAGCTGCCTGTATATCTTTCGCTGAAGAAGAAGAAGGGCGGGGAAGATGATGGACAGTTTCCGGGAAATTGAGAATAGCAGAGCGGCCTTTTAAAAACAGAGCGGCCACGTCGTGTGCACGAGCTGCCATTTCCGGTGTGGGGAAGGAGCCGAGCCAGATACGAGATTTCTTCTTCGGCTCTCTTATTTCCGAGACCCACTTTCCCCATCTCCGTTTTCTCACCCCTCTGTACGCTGGATGCTGCGTTTCTCCACTGCTCTTAATTTTTCTCTCTTTCTCCACCATCTTCTCACTCGATTCTAATTCCTGCACGTTAAAATCTCCTGCAGCCATTGACATTAACTCAAGAATCCGGGAGAATTCCTTCACGAGGATCCATTCATTGCTATGCCCATTGCTCAGACTCTCGAGTGGTGGAACGGGCCTGCTCGAATTTATTTTGCATGAAAGGATACACAGCTGTTGTTTAAAAGTAGTCTGTAGCCCGAAAAAGGATGTACTGTCATCATCAATAGGTTGATCTTTTAAGCAACTTTTTGATTTAATATTTGCAAATTAGACCGTGGGGCTGCCCTACTATGCTCTGCACTTTCCTCCTGGAGCTGAAATAATTGTATCCCCGGACCCCATTGCCCCACACAAAGCCGAAGATCACATCTCAACTAATTTCATTTCACGTGCATCAATATGGGCGACAGCAACTCAACTTCAAGTCATCTCCATATATTTGTGGAAGGTGCTTTGATATTTGTCAGAAGTGAAAGTGTAAAAGGGTACTCTGATATTTGTCAGAATTGAAAGTGTGAAAGGATTCTCTGATTTTTTGAATTTTTATCCTTGTTTTTAAGGATAAAAACAAGGATTCTCTGATCTTTGTCAGAAATGAAAGTATAAATGATTGCAATTGGGTAGAGGCCAAAGAGTTTTGGAAATTTCATAAAATATGGATATCACTTTCATATTATCATGGATGACGTATGTAACTTAATAGGTTTATTTGGGATTATCCTCGTTGCCCTTCACCCAACGTGTTCCTAACCTAGCTAAGAACATTGGGTTGATCGAATATAAATTTCCACATTTTAAGAATTAAAATGCTTGGTTATAACTTACCATTGTGGGAAAATTAATGTGTAGTGTTTGTTAACTTTTAAATTTGAAGCACAATTAGATATATAAAGAATATAACTACAACAAACTAGGTATATAAAATAATAAAATGAAATATGAAAAGAACTATCTTTGTATAAAAAGAAATCCAGAAGTAATCATTTTCTTTAAAATGCTTAGTTATAACTTACCATTGTGGGAAAAATAATGTGTAGTGTTTGTTAACTTTTAAATTCGAAGCACAATTAGATATATAAAGAATATAACTGCAACAAACTAGGTATATAAATTAATAAAATGAAATATGAAAAGAACTATCATTGTATAAAAAAAAATCCAGAAGTAATCATTTGCTTGGTAAGTTGAGACCATTTTCGAAGTTTCAAATACAATAATACTACATGTTAAAACATTTTATGGTTTATGGTCTTATGACTTTTTAAAGTAGATTATTAATATTAAAACTCTAAATATTTGTTTTCCATTACTAATGTATATTAACTATAGTAGATATTTTTATATAGAAGGATTATTCATTATTTTTTAATGGGCCTTATTTAAAGAGGATGGAAAAAGTAGGGAGGTTTGGATAAGACCTTAATGTGTTTTACATTTGAAAAGGAGTATTGCACTTAACACTAATGCTAAGCAAATTGTTGTAGAATCCATTAGTTCTCATGTGGCATTTTCAGGTTACATATCTTTCCAGTTGCTTAGCGATTCAATGTCTTGGCATAATTGACACAGCATAATTGACACTCTCTAGTATCCAAGCCTGCTTCTAGTTGGAGTCAAATGGATGTGTCTTCGTCAATTTCTTATAAGTTGGTTTGCATTTGTAAAGTCTAGGGTATATTACAAGTAAAGTTATAATATAATAATTATTATGTAATAAATAATAATCATTGTAATAACATCCATAAATCATTATTATGTAATTCTTTGATGTATAATAGTGATAAGTTGTGTCATTTTCAAAAGACATGGCCTATCACCTACCACATGTCAATCTTGGCTTGGATATATTTTCCTATATTAAATAATTATGATTTAATATGGATTACTCTATGTATTTATGATTTTCTCATAAAGTATATTAATAGGTTTGCTTCTGGATCTACCATAACAATGTTGATTCATAACTATGTTTTTCATTAGCCTGTGATCGTGTGTGTATATATATATATATATATATATATATATATATAAAACCTTGAGGTTTTGCAAATATTAATTCTTCTTCTAGTAAAATAGCTTGGATTGGGATCTTGATTACCTTATTTAAGAAAGAAAATAGAAGAATAGATATATATGTGAAGATGGAGGTGACTACAATTTGTGAGTCATACTTCTGATCCTCCACAACACTTTACAGGGACCATAATACATGGGTGCTAATGTATTTTCCATCTTTTTTGGTTGAGGGACATCTATTTATATGGTCGTAGCTTCAAAACTACACAATCCTGAACTTCAAATTTCCTTTCACTACAATGTTGATCTAATTGTTGTTTCATCTTATTTTGTTGTACATTCAAGTCATCATTTAATAATTTTAGAACCTTTCGTTGTTTCCATGTGTTATCGCACTACTTGAACCATTGTAGTCCCTCTGAGGGGTGATGAGATGGATGGAGGATGATATCCATAAAGTTCCATAAATGGGGAAATTTTTAATGAATTCTGGAAGGGTGTGTTGTACCACCATTCTACCCAGAGCAACCATTTGACCCATTATGTCTATTTATTAGATGCAAAGCAATGAAGATATCCTTCCAAATATTTCTTCACAGTCTGAATTTTCCCATTACATTGAGCATGATAAGATGAGCTATGAACCATTTTAGCATCAAAATAGGAAAATAATTCAATCCTAAATTTTCTAATGAAAATTGGATTTTACTTACTTAAAATATAGTTGGGATTCCATGTAGATTTTGTAATATTTCCATAATTGTGGTTATGACTATATCTATTTTAGAAGGATGAGAAAAAGAGAAAAAAAGGGTATTTCCTTCAAATTTTGGTAAACCTATAATAAAAGCCATAGAAACTTCTTCATGATGTCAACCCGGTATAACTAATGGTTGTAGAGGATATGGGGTCTTGAATATCACTCCCTTATTTTATTGGAAGACCACACATTCTGCCACAAATTTAGATCATTAATTTTAATACCTTCCCATGAAAAATCATGTTGTATTTCATAATTATATTGAGATGGGGGTTGAATTAGTATAATTACATTTTTTACTTATCTAATGTCATTCAAACATTATATAACATCAATATCATAATATGAACAAGTAACACAAGATATACATGCAAAACTCTTATAGGATAAAATGACAAAAACTTATATATATGAATGATCTAGTAGGAACCAACCTACAAGAGACAACAATTCCCTCTACTACTTTGTATGCACCAACCTACATGGGACAACAAATCTCTCTACTACCTTGTAGGCACCAACCTATAGAAGACACCAATCCCCTATTTTGCTTCATAGGCATGTTTTCATGTATGCAACAATCCCCCATTTGTTTCAAAAATAGATGGGGACCCTATTAAATTTTTTCGTTTTGACTCACTTATTTTCTTATGTAAAGCATTAATAGTTTATTTTCTTTTTTTTGTTTGAAAATTACCAATTTTATTTGATTTCATAAAGTTTTATGTTCAAATTTAAAAAAAAAAATGATTTTATTACCTGCAATTCAACCCAAATGGAATTTACCTTGTACATCTAGGTGATATCCCTTTGCCTCTCAGGATGCCCAAATAGGTGGATTACCTTTATCCTTTGTTTTTTGAATGAAGCATACCTGCCATCAAATTCCATTTTTCTTACATTTTATTTGAAGTTTGTTCCTTGGATTCGTCCATTTGGGCTAACCTCAATTTTAATATGTTTTAACCACTTTTCTCACTGGATGTTCAGGTATCATCCCATTAGAGCTTGTGTGATGACTAACAAGCTTTACACATTCCACCTTTGCATGTTATTAATTTAGCCATTATGCAATTCAATGCATGAACAAGAAAAAAAACAAGGGTAAGACATATGTTGTAGCTTTAGTAGATTCACATATCAATGAATTTTCCACCAAGTTTAAAAATAAGATATCTTCAGTTTCTTTCTATTCCGGAACCATGTCCAAGGGTGCATAGTTCACGTATAGTGTTTCTTGTGTCATATTATGGGATCATGAGAGTTTTTTTCCGCTGTTTTATAGGAATATTCATATAATAATACATATGGAGCTTGGAAATAATGCAAGTGTGTTGTAGAGGGAGTTGGGACTATTCATTTTCATCTAGAGGCAGGAGGGAATTTGGAGGTGAAAAAGGTACTACATGTTCTAGGGTTAACAAAGAGCCTTATAGTAGTCTCAACCATGGAGGACAAGCGATACAAGGTCTATGTTTTAAATGTATAGGTAATTATCAGTCCAAGAACTTCTTGTCCAGGTGCAAGACATGTAATTGGGAAGAGAGAGGGTAAATTTTACATGGTGGAGGCTCAACGTATACATTATATTACTCATTATAGTGATGAAATTTTTGATTTATGGCACAAGAGGATGTCTCCATTGCATCACAAGGATTTATTGATACTAATAAATAATGTCAATAGTCTTCCAAAGTTCACCGTAAATCAAAAAGGTGTGTGGAAGGGATGTGAACTTATTAAGTGTGCCAAGAATAATTTTCCAAGTAGTGATTCGAAGTCCAATGGGATATTATATTTGGTACATTCATATGTGTGTGGTCCTATGCCAATGCAATATTTGTTCAGTTAAATCTATTATTTGACATCGATTGACGATTTATCCATTAGGACAAGGGTTTACTTCATGAATGAAAATATGGGGAATTTAGTAATTTTCTGGACTTTAAGGATGCCATTAAGAACCAAAGAGGGAAGAAGTTCAAATCTATGAGATGAGAAAATCGAGCCAAGTACACCTCCAATTAATTTAGGAATTTTTGCAAGGAGAGGGGAATCAACAAGGATTTAACAATTCCTTACAACCAAAAATAGAATGAGGTTGAAAAGAGGAAGAATAAGGCCATAATCATAATTTCCAAGGCAAAAATACATGATAACAATATTCCCATGATTCTTTGGGAATAAGCTTACAACAAAGTAGTGTACATCTTGAATAGGAGCCCTCCTAAGGTATTGGGGGATACGATTCAAAGGAGGCATTCATAGGGGTGAGACAGAAGGTTATGAATTTTTATATCTTTTGGTGTCAAATATATATCTATGTACCTTCGTAGAAGAGGAATAATTTGAATCCCTCAATACATAATGGACTATTTGTGGGTTACATAGAGATTTAAAAGGCATATAGGTTGTAAATTCCATTGCAATGGAAGACTATGGTGAGCAGGGATATTATATTTGAAGAATGTTGAGATTTTAGGAAGTCACATGAACCCATTACATTAGTGGTAGAATATTTGGGGAAAGATACTCCAAATATTAAGGAGATACCAACACTACAAGAAGGTGTGACCTAGTCTTTAGATCAAGAGGAGGAGTTGGAGGTTGCTTCTAGTTCTGTTAAGAAGAGACCAAGATTACAAAATTAGAAACTAAGAGTGATTAGGAGCATTTGCGAGATTCTATGTGTAATATCAGGAAGAGCATAACATCAAGATAATTTCACAATCATATGGTGATTATGTGTGACATCATTTATTCGGATTTTAGTAGTAATGAGGAGGAAACATTTCAACAAGTTTGAAGGGATGCCATGGTGGAAGAGTATGTTTTCATCATGATTAAAGGTGTGGCATATGTTTCCAAGGCAAAATGGGAAATAAATGGTTAGTTAAAGATGGATCTTCAATATTAAGCATGTTGCATATGGTAGTGTGAAGAAGCATAAGGCTAGGTTCATGGTGAGAGGGTCCTTCCAAAAGTATGAGGAAACATTTTCTCCAACCACTAGGTATACTTTAATTATGGATTTAATATCTATTACTTAAGAGATGGGGTAGAGGATATATTATATGGATGTGAATACATCTTCCTAAATATAGTTATTAATGAGGAGGTGTACCTTAAGTGGTAGTAGGGTTTTGAATTCCTTGGGAGAGAGTCTCATGTATGCAAGGTGAAGAAGGAACTATTCAAAATCAAGTAGGAATTAAGAGCACGTTACTCAAGGATTTATGGGTATATAATAGGTATGGGTTTCACTCGGAGTGAGGTGAATCCCAAATTATATTACACACCTTTCATATATGATTCACTCATCTTTGTGATATATGTTGATGATATATTTCTCACTGGTTTAGAGAAGCTCATAGAGATGCACAGGCAAGATATTGCTACAAAATTCAAGATGAAGGAAATGAACATGATGCCACTACTTTGTTTGGCTGGACATGTCGCATCAAACAAGTGATATTTTCCTGTGAGAGGGAAAATATGTAGTTGATATCATGAGGAGCTTTAGGATGGTGGATTTCAAGCCTATGTTCACAACCATGATTAAAAACTTGAATAAGTTTAATGCTTCTATGTCAAATTTGGTGGATCCCAATTTTTATAGAGAGATGATAGGTTCCTTGATGTATTTGTTCAGCACTAGGCCAGATATATGCTTCAATTTTAATATTTTAAGCCAATTTTTTGTAGATTTGAGGATGGTTTAATGAGTGGTAGTGAAGCATGTGCTCAGGAATCTACAAGGTACAATGTAGTATGGGATAAGATATTTCAGGAGTGGTGGAGTGTAGTTGCAAGGTTACAAAAGCATAGATTTTTTTGCAAGCATAATAGACAAAAAAACACCTCAAGGTGTTTCTTTAACTTGGGATCATTTAAAATTTCATGGTTTAGCACTAAATCATAGTGCAGTGGCCTTTCAAGGTGCTCATGGGTTATTTGGTTTTCAATTGGATCCCATAGTAACTCAATGCGATAATTATAGTTACATCAAATTGTGATAGAATACATTTGTTCATTATAGGAAAAAAACATTTAGATATCAAATACCACTTGATACAAGTCAACATATCTTCATAGATGAGGTAGTTGCAGATATTTTGACCAAGCCCGTTATGAAGGGGACATTTTTCTTCTACAAAGATAAGCTTAGGGTGGTGCAAAAAACCTTCCTCACTGGAAACAAGCGTTGATGATGATAACTTAGATAGGTGTTTCTACATAAGCTAGGTGTAAGACATGTAAAATATTCCCAAAAGCCTCCTTAGGTACTTGCTCATGTTGAATAAGTGAATTTTATGATATCTTCCCTAAGTAAAACTTACGAAAATAATATTCATTAATTTATCAATTAATGTTGGATATTTGGCTAAGGTTTTCTAATGAAAAGTAAACTAACTTAATTTAGTGAACCAGATTTAATCTCTATCATTTATCTCAAATGAGCCCTAGGATCCAATCCTAGTGATTCATTAATTAGGAGATTATGGGATTGATATCTATCTCAATGAGGAATTATAAAACAAGCCTAAGGGGGAGGTGAAATACAAATCAAATTGTTATGATATGGAACTTTTAAAGAGGAGTGGGAGTCTCAAGACTGAAGGGAAAAGAAATGTGTGTAGCTAGAAGTTTGAGTGAGCGTAATTCGTTTAGCTAGAGTATACGAAGAGTGTGTTGTTAGTTTGGAGATGACAAGATGGGAAAGGAAAAGTTTGTGGATTTGTGTTGTGAGTGTGGGGATTCCAGGAAGGTTAAGGTTGCGCACCACGTAGCTTCAAGTGGGAAAAAATTGGGAGAGAAAACTAGACAAAGTGTAGGATAAATGTTTGGGGATTAATTTTGCTATGTTTTGTTAGTTTTGTTTTCTGTGTATCTTTTGTGGTTCATTTTTCTTACTGAGGGAGCCATTAATTTTCCTAGGTAATAATAGTGGAGGTGAATTTGGAGGGTGGAAATTTTGTTGTGTTTGTGTAACTAATTTTATGTTTGGATTCCTCAAAAAATTATTCAAGTTAAAATACGTTCATATTTTTATTCAACATTTTATCTAGAGAAATAAATTAATGGGTAAATATATTTGTTTGTTGTAAAATGAATTGATAGGAATTTAAATTAGATCTAGTATTGGAAAATTAAAATTGTATGAATACAAAATCT
The DNA here is from genome assembly GCA_034641835.2 of Pinus albicaulis. Taxonomy (NCBI): domain Eukaryota; kingdom Viridiplantae; phylum Streptophyta; class Pinopsida; order Pinales; family Pinaceae; genus Pinus; species Pinus albicaulis. The sequence continues at coordinate 493,985,846 of CM076580.1, read as the reverse complement.
AATCCAAAAAATTCATATTCTCTTTAATAAAATCCATTAGAGATGCATTTAGTTTCACCAATTCATCTCTAGATTATTATCTCTTAAGAAGAGTTATACAAAACTTCTATCAGAACTATGCACTATGTATAATTTTTTAAAGAGAATATTTTAAAAATTGAAATTATCTCATTGAAGTAAAATCATGCGTTGGACGGTCTTTGCAATGGTTAGGTTTTTTCAAAAAAAAAATCTAAATAATCAGTGTTGGTTACTCGAACATGAATCTTCAATATTGCAGTTTGGGTACATTTTATTTTTGGCTACATTGATTGACTATATGAATAGGTTTGTGGGGAGGGGCATGATACCCTCCTATAGAAATTTTGTTGTTGGTAATCACCAGGATACAGCATGGGAAGTCAAATCCTCTGCTGGAAATAGCAGCAAATAGGAAACCTCGATACTTGGAGCTTAATGGAAATTCCACCTCAAAGGGGGGTGTTTACCAAAGGAAACAAAAAATGCTAAGTTTGAGGTGAAAAATAACTGTAGTGTACCTAGAGGGGATAATATAGGGTAACGAGGGAGGTACCCAAGGGAATAATATGATGTATTAATATAAGAATGATAAATAAATGGGCCATAGTTAATAAATAAAGTGGTTAACCCACATTATGTAAGGGACCACATGTAGCAAGGGAATAAAGTGATAAGCCCATTGTATTGGATGTATGGTATTGAGAGACCCATGGTATTGCATGTATGAAACCTATATAGAGGTTAGAGACTCTCCATTGAGAGATGTCAAAGATTATTGTATGGGCAAGCATATGGCTTGTGGAGTGATCTCCTTCCTTAAGGAGTGAATGTATGGTGTTGCCCTACCTTAAGGGTTTTGATATTAATGAAGATCTGAAGTTTTATCTTCTGTGGTGTTATTTCTTGGGCATATTTTTCATTTCTATACATTTCCTTGTCAGATCTACTACAAGTGGTATCAGAGCACTTTCTTGGGCAGAGTTTGGAGATTTGTTTTTTCATTTTTTTGCAGGAAATTTTTGAGCAGCGAGTTTGTAGAGCAGATCTGGAAAATTGGTGAAATTGTTTTTCAGAAATAATTATCAGATCTGGATTCCTTGTGGAAAAATACCCAATTTCAAAAAAAAAATCAGTCAAATCGGAGTCTGGATGAGGGAGTTATCACTGATTTAAAATCAGCCATTTTTCAGAAATTTTGTGACGCCGGGACAGTTGCAGCGAAAATATATGTTTCCAGAGTGCCTAGATCTGGATTTTAACTATATGGTTAGATACATAATGGCTATTCCATTTTCGAAAACAGGTTATATTATGGATTCTGAGTTATATTGACCGAGTAATGTCCATTTTAAATTCTTGCCAAAGAAATTTTTGGGCGGCGATTTTGTAGAGCAGATCTGGAAAATTTGGTGAAAATTTTTCAGAAATAAATATTAGATCTGGATTCCTTACGGAAAAATACCCAATTTCAAAAAAAAAATCAGTCGAATCGGAGTCCGGATGAGGGAGTTATCACTGATTTAAAATCAGCCATTTTTTCAGAAATTTTGTGACGCCGGGACAGTTGCAGCGCAAATATGTGTTTCTAGAGTGCCTAGATTGGGATTTCAGCCATATATTTAGATGCATAATGACTATTCCATTTTTAAAAACAGGTTATATTATGGATTCTGATTTATATTGACCGAGTAATGTCCATTTTAAATTCTTGTCAAAAAAAAATTTGGGCGGCGATTTTGTAGAGCAGATCTGGAAAATTTAGTGAAAATTTTTTCGAAATAAATATCAGATCTGGATTCCTTACGGAAAAATACCCAATTTCAAAAAACAAATCAGTCGAATCGGAGTCCGGATGAGGGAGTTATCACTGATTTAAAATCAGGCATTTTTTCAGAAATTTTGTGACGCCGGGGCAATTGCAGCGCAAATTTGTGTTTCCAGAGTGCCTAGATTGGGATTTTAGTCATATGGTTAGATGCAGAATGGCTATTCCATTTTCAAAAACATGTTATATTAAGGATTCTGAGTTATATTGACCGAGTAATGTCCATTTTAATTTTTTGCCAAAGTAAGTGATTTTCTTCAAAACCCTTACTTTATTTTATGGATTCTCGCAAGATGAAGTTTACAGGAAAAGATGATGGCCCTACTATTGAAGATTTTTTACAACATCTCAAGGCTCAATATGCAAGTTTTTGGATATGCTCCATAGGGCTTCATATTAAGGATGAGGCAAATAAATGGTGGACCTCACTGGACAGCTCAATGAGGAAACTTCCCGAGAAAAAACTTGAAAAAGTCCTTTTGGACAAGTGGTCTCAAGCCGGAAAGAAGGATAGCAAGAGCCATAAAGACTTATTTTCTACTAATATTTCCATATTACAGATTCATGGAAGTATTCAGAAAGAGAACATCGTTGTGTCTATCATTCCTAGTTGCAAGCATAATTGTATCAATGTGAATTTGGCTAAAAAATTGCAAGTTCTAGCAAAGCATATTGAAAACACACAGGTTGATAATGAAGATGTTCAAATTTATAAAGATTTGAAGATTTCTATGGATAAGTATGTGTTGCATTCTGATTTTTATGCTTCATATATGGCTGTTGTGGATGTTGTTTTGGGACATCCTTAGATGGAATCCGTTGGTACTGTCAATTTTAATGTGCAAAAGAAATTCATGAAGCTCTGGTATAAAAAGAAGAAAATTACATTGCACGATATTTGCATTAGGAACCATGCAGAGACCGAGGAGGAAGAAGAAAAAATATCTAACGACGCAGACACATCAGATGATGAGCCTTTGATGGTAGACAACCAAACACAGACATCAAAGAAAGTACCAATAAAGGAATCAGACACCACTCCATCACGAATCATGGAGGAATTAAGGAAAGATATTACATCAGTTAAAGCTTCAACATATCACCACCCACATCACCCAGCAAGACAACAACCAGCAAGGTGGCAACAAATTAGCAACAAGGACAACAACCCCTGGACGACACATAGAGAGGTGCGACGATCCACTAACAACACATCAACAATGAAGAACCACCAGAACCCGCTTCCATCTCAAGCGAGCGAGGCACCGACTAGATCAAGTGTTCACCTTTCCCTTGGATGGCTAGATGCACATGAATGGTACCAGTGGAATACTCTTTTGAGTAGATCTTATTATTTGTGTTCTTCTCATGTTTCGAGGACGAAACATGTTTAAGGGGGGTGTAATGTAGTGTACCTAGAGGGGATAATATAGGGTACAGAGGGAGGTACCCAAGGGAATAATATGATGTATTAATATAAGAATGATAAATAAATGGGCCATAGTTAATAAATAAAGTGGTTAACCCAGATTATGTAAGGGACCACATGTAGCAAGGGAATAAAGTGATAAGCCCATTGTATTGGATGTATGGTATTGAGAGACCCATGGTAACTACCCATGGTATTGCATGTATGAAACCTATATAGAGGCTAGAGTCTCTCCATTGAGAGATGTCAAGGATTATTGTATGGGCAAGCATATGGCTTGTGGAGTGATCTCCTTCCTCAAGGAGTGAATGTATGGTGTTGCCCTACCTTAAGGGTTTTGATATTAATGAAGATCTGAAGTTTTATCTTCTATGGTGTTATTTCTTGTGCATATTTTCTATTTCTATACATTTTCTTATGATATATACTACAATAACATATTGGAGTAATCATGGAAATACATGAAGGACCATGCCCTAAGATGTAGATTCATGGGTATCTAGCTAAGAGAGCTAGATTCGATGAAATGAATTTAGGAAAAGTGGAAACCAAAGGGATAAATAAATATCTTAATAAGACCAAAAGATATTTTTATAGTGATATTTTGTAATCTAGAAGATAGGAAGAGGGTATTCGAAAATGGCCCATATTTCCTTAATAATTCTAGTCTATTTATGTAATTTTGGGAATAGCATTATAACCCCAAGAAGGAAAAATTTCTCATAAACCTTGTATGGGTTTGTTTATTCTCACTACTGTAATATTTCTGGGAATCATACATTCTTGAGGGTATTGGAAACTCCATTGTTGATTTTATGAAAATCTATGAAAGTAATAAAATTCATCAATATTCTTCCTATGCAAGAATCAATTTATATATGAATATATCCAATCCACTTCCTGAATCAGTCGATATTGAATACCATGAGATCTGGACACAACCACTGAATTATGAGCATGTGCCATTTCAACGTCGAAGATACCATTAATATGTCCATCTAATTAGAAACTTCCCATTGGTGCTAGCAAAGAGACATGAGAATACCCCACACACATATTCAGAATAGCTCCAAAAAGTGGTCAATAAAAAAGGAAAAAACCATAATTGGTAACTAGAAGAACCACCACAACAAAACCCATCAACAATAAACGAAGTTCCATTAGAAAATCATTTTTTGATGCTTGAAAATTCTAAAGATAATATTTCTTAGATGAGAAATATAATGGAATTTGAACACCTAGATGGAAGCTCTAGGTATAATCCCACCTATAAAATAAAATATCCTAAAGCCCCATCAGAAAATCCAGAGATCAACTATTTTCTCATGGACACAGATTTATGGAAACCCTAAGAGATGACAAAATAATTATGGTCAAAGTCTTTAAGACATGGGATAGTGTTGGAATGTTGGAGTTTCCATTGATGTCACCTAATTTATGCCTTGAATCCATGAGCTTTATGTCACGTACTAAGTACTATATATGTTTTCCAAAAGATTGTCATGATGTTAAGTTATTTGTTGAAGGTCTTCATGATGTATCAAGCTCACTCTTGACGCTGAGCTAAAATTTTGATGTCACTCAATGCATGCCCTATAATTATGAATGTATGCTTTTTATTGAGTCATAATTATGTTTTTTGAAGTTTTTTGTGATGTTTCATGGTATCAAATTGCTTAGGGAAGGTTTTCATATTGTCCAAAACATCCTAATCTTGAAATTGAGCTACCAAAGACCTTGAGGAAGGAGGCCTTATGTGGAGTAATGTAGGTAAGAATTTGATCACAGAGCCTTACTGACATGGGTATTGTCTTGGGAACCTATGTTATAACATAGGATATGAGAGAAAAGGGTGCATTACCCTTTCTAAGTGTTTTTCTCCGAATTATGCATGTACCTCATATGTTTTTATTGACTTTTCTAATGGTTTTGTTTGATAATTTTGATAAAAAGGACATGAAGGTCTGTCTATCTCTTAGAAAGTGTTTAAACTGAAGAATATTTCTCATCAAATGAATATACTGGTAGAAAAATTCAAGGACAAAATCTCAATACTTTAAACCAATTCCACTGCATGAAAAGTGTTGCAGAGTGCTCCATCATTTGGTGCATTTACTAATTAAACTATCTAAGAAAATTAGAAATAGAAAGAAGCTATTAGAATGTTTGGGTGGTTCTTTTGGTGTGTGAGAGAGAGTGTTTTCATAGTCTGTGAAAGATAGAATAATTTTTTTTAGTAGTTGTATTTTACTGTGCAGAACTTCATAATCCTTCAGAGATCAAATATCAAATTTATGTGTAGGGTTTGAAGACTTTTTTTGAAGGGAGTGTATGGATAATTTTTCTATCATCAGGATGGTATTTTAGTGGTATATAAAGAGTATTTCATTGATGCTATCATTTTTATTTTTAGATGTGATTCAGTCCATTGTAGCTTTAGAATTGTTTGTATATATTGAGTTTGTGGCTTCAAACTAGTGCATGTTGACCAATATATTGTAGGAGTAGTGGCCGAATGATCTCATTTGTAAGGAGTGGGGGCTCCTTGGTAGTGGAGGGTAGCTAATGAATTTAAATGAGAATATATTTCATTAATATAGAAGAAGAAGCATTAAACATTTCAGTGTCTTTTTTCCTTACCATTTTTCCACCTAAAAATCTTGGTGTCTTCTTCTGATGTTACTTATTTTCTATATGTACAAATTTATCTCCTTGTTCTATTTAAGTTCATATTCTAAAAATTTGTGAATTTCAGAAGAAGAAAAAAATGTATTACTTTTTCAATACCAATTCTTCCGGCACCCCCCCCCCTCCTCCTCTCAGTATTTCTATTTTCTAAAAAGTGATACCAGAGTGAGATCCTTTATTTGTAGCTTAACCATTGAAAGGAGAAATCGAGAGGGGGTGATGGTTGGAAAAGAGGTTAAATTTCATGTTTTTTATGGAGAGAAATATAATGTGTGGAATTAAAATATGTTAGGAAATTTGATGAGCATATGATTTAATTCATATTCCATTGTTCTATTAGGATACACAACCCTTGATATTCTTCCTATGGATGTTAATGGGGAGAGATTTTATCAAAAAAATTCTAAGGCCAAAAATGATATTTTTGTAGGATTGAGTGAGAATGATCTTATCAAGGTCATTCACTGTAAATAAGAAAATGAGGTATGGGACAAGATACATAACAACTATGAAGGGAATGATAATTTGAAGAAGGTGAATCTTCAAACCTATAGGATGAGGTTTGAGAGCCTAAATATGAAGGACGAGGAGAAAAATTGCGAATACTTCCATGGGGTTGAGAAAGTAATTGATTTGATAAAGGGTATGGATGAGAAGTTTGAATATGAGAACATTATTTAGAAAATTTTTAGATTCTTTCCATCAGGGTTCAATTCTAAGTTCTCTGCAACTGAGGAAATGGTTGATATCAACACTATCACCATGGAGAAACTACTTGGTACCCTTACAACATATGAGATGTGCATTGGAGAAGATAAATCAAAGTCTATTGAAGTAGCATTTAAAGCCTCCAAGAAGGTCAAATAACATTCTAGGAAGGTTGATAAACCCTCCAAGAAGGTCAAGGAAGAGGATGATTACTCCATGACTACATCAGATTAATAATTTTCTCAGTTTTCCAAGAAGTTAGAAAGAATTTTTGGAAAATACAAAGGAAAACTTACCTTGACATGTTTTGATTATGTAAGGGTTGGACATTTTTCTACAAAGTATCCATTCATAAGAGAAGGAAAATACGATAAGAAAAAGGATAAAAAGAGCAAGAATAAAATTCAGAAGTATCAAAAATTTAAATCTCAAAAGGAAAAGAGTTTTTACTCCAAAGAAGAAAGTGATTATTATGAATATAGTAGTGAGCCATAATCATCAAAATAGGAGCATAATGAATGTGTTCTTATGGATTTTGAACCTAAATTTGGATTTTATCTTGAATATGCAAAGATAGATTACGAAGGAAATCTTATTAGTGCACTAAATGAGTTATGAAAAGAAAGGAGGAGAGTTTTGGCTTCTTTTAAAGGGAAAATTTGGTGTTTATGAGCCCTTCTAGTCATGTATACATGTTTTACACTCATTACCAAAGATTTATGAATTGTCACACAAGTGCAGCCATTTTCATCGCAAAGTGTACCCTTTTTGTTGCACTTGGAGGGGTGTGTTGTATCATCATCACATTGAGGACATCATGTTTTTATTTTTTTATAGGTGATAAATATTGTGTCATAGAATATTTAAGTGTGTGATCATGATATAGTTTTCTCTCTATTCACCTGAGCTTCATTGATCCCACAATTAGCCTTATCTAGAAAATTTCACTCCCGGAAAACTTGACTTCACTCAGCCTTCCTAAAATGCATGCTAAATAATCTCAACCCTCAAGTCCTGATATTTACTCTTGGAACCGGACACTGCAGAGTCAAAATGCCCAAACTTTACCTTGAGCTCAAAAACTACACAATTTTTGCCCCTAGCTAGCCATAACTATGTAATGTGCAGTGTCAACCCTGAAGCTTACATCCTAACACTTTGAGCTATGCAATTTTTCAATCCATGATATTTTTATCCCTCCACAATTTTGCAGTGGGAAAATTCAAGCCTCAAAACTCAAGCTTGATCCCTTGAACCCTTAACTGTGCAATCTACCAACATGTTTTCATACCAAAACTGTGCACTGGGAAACTCCAAGCCTTAAGCCTCAACCTTCAGCTCTTTGAGCCCATCAACTGTGCATTCACCTAACCTAGCCTCTCAAAAATTTGGATTGGGAAACTTCAAGGATGAAGCCTCAATCTTGACTTCCAGAGCCCCTTAACTATGCAGTACCTTAATTATATCATTCCGGAACAACCCATTGGGAGAACTCAAGCCTCAAGACCCAACCTTGATCTCTTGAAAGCCTCAATTGTTCTTCTTGAGCCCCTCAAATAATAAAACTACTTTTTAAACTCGTATTTTCAAATTATATCCCAAATTGTTTACTCACATTTTTAGCGGTTACTCGTTGGATGAAAAATTTAATTCCTCATATAAGGAGCACCCATGTTGCATACTTTTGATAGACCCTTCTACCTGAAAAATGATAAATAATGAAAAACATGATCTCAATCATGTTTTTCATGTATTTATCATTTTTCATGTAGAAATGTCCATAGAAAGTATGCAACATGGGTACTCTTTGGATGAGGAATTAAATTTTTCATCTAATGAGTATTCCCGCTCGAAATTGGAGTAAAAACTTCGGGACATAAGTTAAAAATACGAGTTGAAAAAAACATTTTTTTCTTTTTTCCCTCTAAAATTTGATGATGTAAACAAATCTTATTTTATTATTCTCACTATAATTTTATAATTTCCTTAGGACACCCATTTTAGACCTTAAAAATCCCCTAATGATTCTTGGTTGATTTTGAACCTTGCAATCTCTGAAGTGAATCAAATGAAATATTTTTGCTTAATCCATCCAAAATCTTGAAAAAAAGTCATCATAACGATGATCACTCTATTGGTGTATGGAATGATGAATTCCCAAGTGCACCGGTTGATCTTTCAGTGTGTCATACATAATATGATCCATCCACAGAATTTGTTTTTATCAAAACTTGCATTGTATCTTACGGTCGTGTGTGTTATACCATTTATGATACATCCACTTGCGATGAAGATACTCCATGATCTTCAAGTTCTTTATTGGATGAGGTAACTTCTCAATTGAAACAAGGTAGTGAGGTTATCCATTATGGAAAAAAAAACCAATCAAATAATTGAGTATTATTTCCATCCCTCATCATCTCTTGTTTTTCATGAATACAAATCTTCAAATTTGCTTTCTCATCAAATTTATCTAATTTATACATCCCTATAATTGTTATTAGAAGAATCTGTTGACTTGAGTAATATGGCTATTGAAGTTTTGAAATACGATAAAATTAGTGCCAAAGATGGTTTCCATCTGGTTAGTAGTGGTATTATTAAAAGAAACTGAATAAGTTATCCTCACAGCATGCATAACTTGATTCAGTCTTCAAAATGAAATTTTATAATCCTTGGAATTAATGGGACTTATCAAAAAGTTGAGGCACTTCAACTTTTTCTGATGGTTATGTCAAGTTATGTGGACTCTGGTAAGATCCCAAACTATGTCGTTTATGGTTTTCCTTGCAAATTATTTTATTTTCATGGTTTCATTGGATGTAAATTTATTCTTGAAATATGTTTGGTATTTGGTATATATTCTTTCGAAATTTCAATATTCGATATCTAATCGAACTTAAGAATATATTTCAGTTTATTCATCTCCATGTAAAGCTCTTTTACTTAACTAAGGTTTGGAGTGTGTATCACTAAAAGAATCATGAAACTACGAAGTTAGTCATCTAAAACATTATATTTGGTTGAAGGAATCATGTTTATCATATGCATTTCAGAATATTCATCTCTTTATTATTCTTGTGAATGTTATATTTCTAATCTTTTTCTTCATCGCAAGTAAATCCTCTTGAGCGCTAATGACTAAATGATTTATATCGAGAATCAAATACTTCTTCACTCATTGTATCCTGATTGGTTTAATGTTTTTTCTATACTGGAATTGATTTTCACTTCTTTCAATAATTAAGATGTTAGTGAATTTTGTAACCAGTTACAAGAATGGTTTGTTACATTTAGTACATGAGGAACATGATTCTATCATTTGAATCATTTTTTATGTTGTTCAAAATGATCTATCTTTGTTTTCTATTAACTGAAAATCTTGTGCCAAAAATGGTCCATGTGATCATAATATTAAATTTCATTCAATTTATCATTTTCCTACTAGTATATCCAATGACTGTTGTTTCAAATTGATTAATATGTATGGTTTATCTCACTATTCATGTACTTTCCAAGAATCTAAGGAACTTCAACCTTTGTTTATGGTTATGTCAAGCCCTCATTGTCTTGGCAAGCCCTATAAACATGATCAAATTTATTTTCCATCACAATACTCTCAAACTGATCCCGTGCTTTTGATTGAAAATTCATCTTTTCAAGTATTTCAAGGTTCTCTTGAATTTCATGATTTGATCGTTGAATTGTTGTATAAATCTTACCTTGCAAAATTTGTTACAAATAATAAGTTTTGATCTTGTCAGCTTGGGAAAAAAACTAGAGTAAATTTCAAGACTAAGGAGTATTCAACCTCTAGACCATTAGAGTAGATGAATACTGACATTTGTGTACCTACAAGGAAGAAAAACACAAGAGGTGAAAAATATTTCATTTTTTTATTAATGAATACCCAAGGACCACCTAGATCATGCTCATGAAGGAGAAGTATGAATATTTTATCAAGTTCAAGTATTTTAAGGAACTTATTTAGAATGCGAAGGACTTAAAGATCAAGTGCATTAGATCTGAAAAATGTGGCGAGTACATGTCTAAATAATTTTAAGATTATTTTGTGGAGCATGGGATCAAGAGACTATATTCCATAGCTAGAACATCTCAACAAAATTGTACATTAGAGAGGAAAAAAGGTTATTCCAAGACATGGCACAAGTTATGGTGGAATAGGTTGGCGTAGTTTATAATTTTTGGGGCAAAGAAGCACATGGAATTTTTGGGTATGTGTTATATTATTTCCATGATTAGCTGCACATGTAATATTTACCCCTGTATGTTGCACCAGGCGTAGCAAGGGGGGCGGTGGCCCCCCTATTCGGGGTCCGAGGCATCGCCCCGAGAAATGTTTTTTGGACACTATTTTTCAGTGTGTGGACCCGCCCATTGTTTTGTGCATGAGTTTGCACATGGTTTTGGGACATGATGGTTTTCAACCCTTGGCATTTTGTAGATCCGGTCAAGGGAAATATGTTTATCTTATAATCTAGGGTTAATGGATTGGTGTTATGAATTCTTTAGCATGTATATATATGTGTTGTAACACTAAAAGGAATATAATGAAAAATTAGGTGGCAGTCCCAATTTGGGATCCAAGGGAAAATCTCTGTGTATTTCTGTTTTATGTTTTATGCTCTCTCTATTGTTTATTTTCTATTTTTAAGATTCGTTTGCAGATAATTTATGTACAGTGTTAAAACCTACATTTGGTATCAGAGTTTTTTCAACTTCAAGGGGACGCCTTTACTGCTGAGGGGTTTTTTTCTTGGGCTTGTGGTAGACCCTGTTTAGTGGGAGATCTGCGAGATCGATTCTTGTAGTGAAATAATATGGTGAGAAGTGGAAAGATAGAGATCGAGAAATTTAATGGTCATAGTTTTGAGTTGTGGAAGCTCAAGATGGAGGATCTATTGGTGGATAAAGATCAATAGATCACAGTAGATCTGGGTACTAAACAAATGGAAATTCCAGATGAAGACTGGAAGAAGTTGGATCGGAAGGAAAAGAGCACAATACACTTGTGTGTCTCAGAGTCAGTATTGTTGAATGTATCTGGGGAAGCTATGGCAAAGGCTTTGTGGGAAGAGCTAGGGAATTTGTACCAATCTAAGTCTCCGGTGAATAAATTGTTCCTGCGGAGAAAGATGTATAACCTGAGGATGAAGGATGGAGACTTTGTAACAGACCATATGAACACCCTCAATACTGTGGTAAGTCAGTTGTTATCTATTGATATTAAAATATCAAATGAAGTTAAGTGCATCAGTTTGTTGCGTTCTCTGCCGGATTCATGGGACAGTCTAGTTATTACAATAGGTAGCAAAACAACTACCTTGAATTTTGATGGCATTGTCTCAGCCTTGCTGTCGGAGGAAATGAGACGGAGAAATATGGATGGCCAGAATGGATATGCCTTACATGTACGAGGAAGGTCCCAAAATAAAAACAACAATAAGTTTCGAGTGTGAGATCTAAATCTAGAGGGAGATCTAAATCTCCAGGAAAGTTTGTAAAGTTGTACTGGAAACGAGGAAAGGAAGGGAACTACAAAAAGGACTACAGATATAAAGCTCCTAAGAAAGAAAATGGATCTGATGATGATCCTTCTGCAGAGGAAAAAACCACCTCGGATGAAGGTGGGGGTGTGTATTTGGCTTGTTCTTCAAATACACATGTAGATCATGAGGCATGGTTGATTGAATCAGGTGAATATTTTCACTTCACCCCCTATAACGATTCTTTCTACGAGTATGAGAAGTATGATGGTAGTGATGTCTTCTTAGGGGATGATAGGAAGGAAAAAATCATCGAACGTGGAAAATTCAAGCTAAAGCTGCAAGGTGGAAGGATTATAACACTTCCTGGTGCTCTACATCTTCATTCATTAGCTAGAAATACTATTTATGTAAGAAATATGGATGATGCAGGTGTAAAAACAGTGATCGAGAAATATACCTGCAAGATGGTTCGGGGAGCACTGGTATTAATGTGGGGAGTTTGGATTGGAACTTTGTACAAGCTTTAGGGTAGCATTGTTATTGATGGGTGCAATAGTTATATGGTTCCTAAAAGTGGAGAAGAAAGCCTAGCGGTCTCTGGAGAAAATACCATGCTATGGCATCAAAGGCCTGGACATATTGGAGAGAAGGGCCTTCATATATTGCATAGAAATGGTATGGTAGAAGGTATGTATAATTTCTCGCTGGATTTCGATTTCTGTGAACACTGTGTATATGGGAAGAAAAATTGGGTGAGTTTTCCTTCTGGTGCTAAGAGGGTGAACAAGATATTATAACTTGTGCACAGTGATGTGTTTGGACATGTGTTGGTTCCATCACTAGGAAATTCTATGTACTATGTTTCATTCATAGATGAACTCTCAAGGAATACATGGATATATTTAGTGAGGAAGAAATCTAAATTATTTGACAGATTTAAAGAATTTAAGGCTCTGGTGGAAAATCAGACATAGAAGAAGATAGAGGTGTTGAGGATAGATAATGGTGGAGATTTTTACAAGAAGGAATTTGAAGAATTATGTAAGAAGTGTGGTATAGCATGACAGAAGACTAATCTATACACACCTCAGAAAAATGGATTTGTAGAAAGAATGAAAATAATGCTGATGGAAAAGGCAAGAAACATGCTCAGTGGTACTGGGTTAGGACAAGAATTCTGGGAAAAATCAGTGGAGAATGCATGTTACCTAGTTAACATATCACCTTCATCAGCATTGGAGGATAAGAATCCACATGAGGTATGGACTGGTAAGAAACCCTCTCTTTCACATCTAAGGGTATTTCGATGTGATGCATATGTACAAGTTCCAAAGGAGTAAAGGACCAAATTGGATAATAAATATGAAAGGTGCATCTTTATTAGGTATAAGTATGGTTTAAAATGTTACAAGATTTGGAACCTAGAAAAAAGGAACGTTGTGTACAGCCGAGATGTGGTGTTTAGAGAGGTGAAAGATGTTGTTAAATATGAAGCCCTGCAAAAGGAACCTGAGAAGATAGAGTTTGAGCTAAAGGAGGATGAATTAGACTCTACAACAAAATAAGATTCAAAAGAGGAAGAGCCACAAACTCTATCTATGAGAAGATCAGTTCGGAAAAGAAGGAAACCATAAAGGTATAGTCCATCTACTTTCTATTAAAATTTTTCTTTTACTATAAATGATGATGATCCCAAAACTTTCAGGGAGGATGTGGATTCGAAGGATGGAAAACTCTGGAAGGAGGCCATAGTTGATGAAATGGCATCCTTGCACAAAAATGAGGCATGGGATCTGGTGGAGTTGTCGGCTTGAAGGAATCCCATCAGGAAAAAATGGGTGTTTAAGAAGAAGATGAATGTAGAAGGCAAGGTGGAGAAATGAAAAGCTCGATTGGTAGCAAAAGGTTATTCCCGGGTGCCGAGAATTGATTTTGGTGATATTTTTTCTCTTGTTTCCAAGGTTACTTCTATTAGATTACTTTTATCTGTTGTTGTTGGCTTTGATTTTGAGGTAGAACAGATGCATGTGAAGACATAATTTCTTCACGTAGATCTGGAAGAGGAGATCTACATGAAGAAAACTGAAGGTTTTATGGTGAAGGATAAGAAATAACTGGTATACAGGTTAAAAAAGCCTATGTATGGGTTAAAATAGTCACCAAGGATGTGGTATCAGACATTTGATACCTATATACAGGAACTTGGCTTCACCAGAAGCAAATAGGATCACTGTGTATATTTTAAATTAATTGGTGACCATGTTATTTATTTGGTCTTAAATGTGGATGATATGTTTCTCATTGGAAATGACAAATAAATTATCCTGGATTTGAAGACCCAATTGTTCTCCAAATTCGACATGAAGGATCTTGGTGCTGCAAACTATATTTTGGGCATGGAAATTAAGGGAGATCAGGCAAAGGGGAAGCTCTGGTTAAACTATAGGAAATATGTCAAGGAAATATTTTAGAGGTTCAATATGAAGGATAGTAAACTAGTGAAGGTTCCTATTCCTGTAGGTGTAAAGCTATCTGCTAAACAGTGTCCCAAGACACAAGAAGAAGAGGAGGATATGTCCCATGTTCCATATGCAAGTGCAGTGGGTAGCCTGATGTATGCAATAGCCTATACTAGATTAGACATTGCACATGCAGTGGGAGTATTGAGTAGGTTTATGTCAAAACCAGGGAAGGAGCATTGGACAATAGTGAAGCAGGTTTTTAGATATTTACGTGGCACTAGTGATTATGGTTTGTGCTACCAGATAAGACCAGGATTGGATAGAGTATTAGACATCTATAGTTTTTTTGATGCAGACTAGGATTGATATTTGGACCAAATAAGATCTACAAGTGGGTATGTGTGTAGCCTATTTGGAGGTTCAGTGAGTTGGATGAGTAAAAGACGGTCTATAGTGTCTCTTTAAACTACAGAGGCAGAATACATGGCAGCCACTCATGCAAGCAAGGAAGCACTTTGGCTGTAGAGATTGTGTTCAAGTATGGGGTTGGTGCAGGGAGCTATAAAGATAGACTGTGATAGCCAAAGTAAAATTTTATTGGCTAAGAACCCTTCTTATCATTCAAAGACAAAGAACATTAATTTTCAATATCACTTTGAGAGAGATATGGTTGAGGATAAAAGGGTGTTGTTGGTAAAGGTGGACACTTTGAAGACTATTGTAGATGCATTGATGAAGTCTGTGAGCACTCAAAAGTTCTCTTGGTGTAGGTAAATAATGGGTGTTACAGAGCTGTACTAATGAATAAGCTCTCTTGTGCCCCTCTGCAGAAAGAAAACAACAAGTAGGAGAATGTTGGGTATGTGTTATATTCTTTCCACGATTAGTCGCATGCACAGGGGTGTCACAGGGGGTCAATATACCCTCCTTTAAATTTCGCCGGGTGCGGCAGGGGGAGTCACAAGGGGGGTGACAACCCAGGAAAAATATTTTGGACCCTATTTTTTTGTGGGTGGACCCGCCCATGGTTTTGGGGCATGATGGATTTCGACTGCTGGTATTTTGTAGATCTAGTCAAGGGAACTATGGTTATGTTCTAATAGAGGGTTAATGGATTGGGGTTATGAATGATTTGGCATGTATATATATGTATATATGTGTTGTAACACTAAAATGAATATAATGAAAAATAAAGTTGGTAGTCTCGATTTTGGATCCAAGCGAAAATCTCTGTGTATATATGTTTTAAGTTTTTAAGATTTGTTTGCAGATAGTTTCTATACAGGGTTAAAATATACATAAATAATATATTTTTCCAACATAATCCTTCTTAGACTAAATAGTAACAAAACTCCTTATGAGTTTTGGAAAGGAATAATGACAAGAGTATACTGCTTTAAATTCTTTGGGAGCAAGTACTACATCAAGAGAACTGAAGACAAGCTTTCAGATTTTGAGTCAAGAGCTTATGAAGGTACATTAATTGGCTATTCATTCAAAATAAATAAGTACAAATGCTAAAACAAGAGGAACGAAAAGGTACTAGAATGCATTGATGTTGGTGTGGATGAGGCATTGCACAAATCTAATGAATCTAAATAAGTTACCATTTATTATGATTTTGTTGAATATGAGGACCAAGAAGTGTTAGATAAGTATGAGGAAGAAGAAGAGGAAGAGAATAGATCTTCTAAAAAGAAGGATCTACCAAGTCACATTAAAAACAAGCATCCAAAAATTCAAATCCTTGGGAGAAAAGAACTAAGATTGAGAACAAGGAGAATTTTTTTTAGCAGCTAAGACCAAGCACACTTTTCTTTATTGTCTCAAATACAGCTGAAGAGTTTCAGTGAGGCTAGTGAATACAAGAACTAGATCAATGAAATTATTGAGGAGATAGATAAAATTGAGAAGAAAAACACATGGGAGCTTGTACCAAGGGTAAAGGACAAGAAAATTATTAGGAACAAGTGGGTATTAAGGAACAAACTCAATGAATAAGGAAAAGTGTTGAGAAACAAGGAAACGATTGTGTACAAAGGGTATACTCAAGTAGAAGGTATTGAATTTGATAAAAATTTTGCATCAATAGTTGGACTAGATGATATTAAAATGTTCTTGACCTTTGCATGTTACAAAAATGTAAAATTCTATCAAATGGATATTAAATTAGCCTTATTGAATGGTGCTCTAGAACAAGAAGTCTAAATAGAACATTCAAAATGATTTTAGTTTACTAATGATGAGAATTAAGTTTGCAAGTTGAAAAAGGATCTATATGTATTGAAACAATACCCATGAGCTTGGTATGTAAAATTAGATAAAAATATATGCTTGCAAGGATTCGAAAGAGGATCAATGGATAGAAATTTATACATCAAATTTGAAGGTGATGATGTTCTAACGATTTCTATTTATGTAGATGATATCATCTTTGGGAGATATTTGGAGGAGATGAGATACCACTTTGCAGAAGAATTGAAAAATGAGTTTGTAATTTATATGTTGGGTGAGCTAAGCTTTATTCTTGGGTTGCAATTTACTCAAATAGATCAAAAAAATTTCATCTCTCAATCCAAATATCTAAGGGAGATATTGAAGTAATTTGGCATGGAATATTTCAAACCGGTGAGCTCTCCTATGGTTACAAGCTTCAAATTGAGTAAATATGATGAATATATAAAATTAAATTAGTCCATTTATCATTCGATGATTGGAAACTTATTGTATATAACTGCTTCCGAGCCTAAAATAATTCAAGTTGTAGGATTGGATGCAAGGTTTCAAGATAATAGCAAGGAGAGTCATGTAAATGTAGTGAAAAGGATCCTTAAAATTCTTCAAGGGACTCTTTACTATGGATTATGGTATTCCAAAGGTAAAAATTTTAATTTTATTAAAAATAATAATGTATATTGAGCTGGTAGTATTGATTACAAGAAAATTACCTTAGGAGCAAATTTCTTTTTCGGAGCTTCTTTGGTCTCTTGGGTAAGAAAAAACAAATTCGATATCCTTATCCACTTTTGCAGATGAATATATAACAACATCCAATTGGTGCACTCATATACTATGGACGAAGTAGGTTCTTCAAGAAATGCAAATTGAGTACATTAATCCACTCCCTATCATGGTTGACAACACTAGTGCAATAAGCATCTCCAAAAATATTTTTCTTCACTCCAAGACAAAGTGAATACTAATAAAGCATAATTTTCTAAGAGATCAAGTGGTGAAAAATATTTTAAGGTTGGACTATTTGGAAACCGATGAACATATTGTAGACATATTATTTAAGCCACTACCAAGGGAGAATTTTGAATATCTTAGGGAGAAGATGGGTGTGGTGCCCTTTTGGATGTGTTGAGGAGTTTTTCCATGGCGTTAGCTTTCATTTCAAGGCTAGGTCAAGAGAAAAAAATCAACAAAGAAATTTTAGAGAACCGATGGTGGTTGCTTGGCCACGTGAATCTCATTGAATTATGTTTTGATTTCTTCTTCTTTCTCATTTCTCCAAGATGTCTGGCTTCTAATGTATGCAAGGGGAGAGTGTTCAACAACTTAGGGGGAGTTTATGATGCAACTACTCAGGGGGAGTATGTTAACAATGGCCATGTATCTTATGTTCTCTACATATCTTGTCTTTCCATGTATATCCCCTTTCCATTGATGTCAAAGCAGGAGAGAGTATTGTTTGTGCTTAGCTTCAGAAGTTAACATTACAAGGAAAGTTTTCAGGTTGAAATCCTTGGAAAAGGGGGAGCTTGTTGGCATATAGGTGTTGCCATTGATGTCACCTGATGTATGCCTTATATCCATGAGTCTTATGTCATGTACTAAGTCTGATATATGTTTTTTAGAAGGTTATCATGCTGTCAAGTTGTTTGTGGAAGATTTTCATGATGTATCAAACTCACTCCTAGAGCTTAGATACATGTTTGATGTCACTTGATGCATGCCTTATAATAATGAGTTCTATTCTTTTTAATAAGTGATAAATATATTTTTTGAATGTTTTCATGATGTTTCATGGTTTCAAACTGCTTGGGGAAGGCTGTCATATTTTCCCAAACATCCTCTTAAATTTTATTTTCCAAATACCTTGAGGAAGTGATCTAGGAGGATCCTAAAAATGCTCAAAATTTTATGGTATTAGATTCTCCCAAAACCAGCGCCAAGTTGAATTTCTCATCATGTTGATTTCAGAAGTATATTCGGTTTGAAAAGTAGCCTCCGTATAAGGGAGAAAATGCCTGTTGTATTTTTCTTCCAACATGCAAAAAAGTGGCCAGAGCGGGCCAAGTGGCAATCTCATATCATGACAAGTGGCAGTCTCTTAGTGTGACACATAGCAGGTCAAATTCAACACAGGTGGTCAAGTCAATAGAGGACAGATGGGCAAGTCGGGCTCAAACCTGCGACCTCCCATACAACATTGAAAAATCTTATCGTCGACCCACAGGTTGGTCTTTAATATACTATGGCAGATGTTTATACTTGAATTTTATTATAATGGTGTATGGGGGGAAGGGTTGGTGGAGCCCGCCATTTTTTTCTGGCCTATCAAACCTAAGTTATGATTTAACGCCACCACTAGACATAGCCGAGTTCAAAAAATTAGCATCACCACCAGATAAAGCAATGATTCACATGCCACGGGTTGGAAATTTATTACAGCACTAATTCCATGGAACTGCTTGCCACAATATATGCCACTGAAGCGTTAGAGTATGTATATGTGTTAACATGTCAGCACAAGGAGTGGATCATATCATCGTCGTTACATAATTGTCGGGGAGTAGTTCCGATCACATACCACGATTACTCACAATAAATTCCACAGGTGGCAATGGCATTTCACCATTGGGCTATTTAAAAAGTTTGTTTAAAATTTAGTATAATATCATATCAAATAAATGGCACAATCCAATGTTAAAAGGAAATGTGTAAATGTTGCAGATATTTTAACCATACATGTATCATATGATTGCGCCATTCAATTTATATTTGACATGTATTACAATCAAATCCAAATAGGTTTGTAGGTTTAACCCTAAGACCTACTCGTAGCCTATAAAATACTATACCAATGCGCTATCATGTAGGTTTTAACCCTATACAAAAATTATCTGCAAAAAAATCTTAAAAACAGAAAATAAATAATAGTGAAAGCATAAAGCATAAAAAAAATATACACAGATATTTTCCCCTGAACCCCAAATCGGGACTACAACTTGATTTTTCATTATTTTCCTTTTAGTGTTACCACACACATATATATACATGCCCAAGAATTAATTAAACCCAATCCATTAACCCTAGATTAGAACATAATTGTAGTTCCCTTGACTGCATCTACAAAAAACCAGGGGCCGAAAACCATCATGACCAAAAACCATGTGCAAACCCATGCACAAAACCATCGGCAGGTCTACCCACCAAAAAATAGGGTCCAATTTTTTTTTTTTCCCAGGGTGTTTGCCCGAACCCCACACAGGGGGCTACCCTCCCCCTGCGAACCCCGAACAAAGGGGGCTATTTCCCCCCCATTACCCCCCTACTACGCCCAGCGTAACGTACAGGAGTGCCTGTTGCCCTGCCTCTGTACCCCTCGTATGTGCAACTAAACATGGAAATAATATAACACATACCTAACATTCTACCACTTCTTGTTTTATTTCCATAGGGGGGGGCACATGAGATCTTAGTCATTAGTTGAGCTCTACAACACCCATTGTTTCTCTACACCAAGAGAATTTCTGAGTTCTCATAGACTTTGTCAATGCATCTGAAATATTCTCAAACTCTCCACCTTTACCAACAACACCCTTTTATCCTGAACCATATCTCTCACAAAGTAATATTGAACATCAATGTGATTTGTGTTTGAATGATAAGCAGGTTTCTTAGCCAAGAAAATTTCACTTTGGCTATCACAGTCTATCCTTATAAATCAATGCGCCAACCCCATACTTAAACACATACCCACTTGTAGATCTTCATTGGTCCATATCTCTAGCCCAGTTTGCATCAAAAAAACCATGGATGTCCAAAAATCTGTCCAATCATGGTCTTCCCTGGTAGAACAAACCATAATCGCTAGTGCCACACAAATATCTGAAAACCCACTTCACTGTTGTCCAATACTCCTTCCCCGGTTTCAACATAAACCTACTCAATACTCCCACTTCATTTGCAATGGCTGGTCTAGTACAGACCATTTCATACATCAAGATACTCATTTCATTTGCATATGGAACATGGGAGATATCCTCCTCCTCTTCTTGTGTCTTGGGACACTATTCAACAGATAGCTTTACACCTACTGGAATAGGAACCTTCACCGGTTTACTCCCTCTCATATTTAACCTCTACAATATTTTCTTGAGATACTTCCTCTGGTTTAACCAAAGCTTCCTCTTTTCTCGATTTCTCTTAATTTCCATGCCCAAAATATAGTTTGTAGCACGAATATCCTTGATTCTGAATTTGGAAAACAATTGGGTCTTCAAATCCTAGATAATTTCTTTGTCATTTCCAATCAGAAACATATCATCGACATACAAGACCAAATAAATAACACGGTCAGTAATTAATTTAAAATACACACAGTGATCGTATTTTCTTCTAGTGAATCCAAGTCCTCGTATATAGATATCAAATTTCTGATACCACATCCTTGGTGACTGTATTAACCCATACATAGAATTTTTTTACCTACATACCAGTTCTTTCTTACCCTTCACCACAAAGCCTTTAGGTTACTTCATGTAGATCTCCTCTTCCAAATCCCCATGAAGAAATGTTTCCTTCACATCCATCGTTTCTACCTCAAAATCAAATGCATCAGCAACAAATAATGATAATATAATAGAACTAACCTTGGCAATAGGAGAAAAAATATCACCAAAATCAATTCCTAACACCTAGGAATAGCCTTTTTGCTACCAATCGAAATTTGTATTTCTCCACCTTGCCTTATACCTTCATCTTCTTCTTAAACACCCATTTTCTCCTGATGGGCTTCCTTCCAGTCGAAAACTCCACCAGATCCCATGCCTCATTTTTGTGCAAGGATTCCATTTAATTAACCACGGCCTCCTTCTAGAGTTTTCCATCCTCTGAAGAAGGAGCATCATCATATCCCTCTCCTTTCTTAGGAGCTTTATATCCGTAGTCCTTTTTGTAGTGCCCTTCCTTTCTCCATTTCCAGTACAACTTTACATGCTTTCCTCGAGATTTAGGTCTCCCGCTAAATTTAGATCTCCTACTCAAAAAATTATTTTTGTTTCTTTTTTGGGACCTTCCTCTTACAGATAAGGCATATCCATTCTGGCCATCCATATTTCTCCATCTCATTTCCTCTGACAACAAGGCTGAGACAATTTCATCAAAATTCAAGGTAGTTGTATTGCTACCTATTGCAATAACCAGACTTTCATACGAATATGGTAGAAAACACAAAAAAATGATGCACTTATCTTCATCTGAGATTTTAATATCAACAAATGACAATTGACTTACCACAGTATTGAAGTCGTTCAGATGCTCTGTCACCGAGTCTCCATCCTCCATGCTTAGGTTATACAGCCTTTTCCATAGGAATAATTTATTCACCAGAGACTTAGATTGGTACAAAGTCCCTAGCTTGTCCCACAAATTCTTCACCGTAGCTTCCACAGATACATTCAACAATACCAAATCTGAGACACACAATCGTATTGTGCTCTTTGCCTTCCAATCCAACTTATTCCAGTCTTCATATAACATTGTCTATGGTTTAGTACCCGTATCTACCGCGATCCACTGATATTTATCCACCAGTAGATCCTCCATATTGAGCTTCCACAAATAAAAAATCTGACCATTAAATCTATCGATATCTATATTTCCACTGCTCACCATCTTCTTTCACCGCAAGAATTGATTCCACAGATCTCCCACTGAACAGGGTCTACCATAGCCCCAAGAAAAAAACCCCTCAACAGCAAAGGCGTCCCCTTGAAGCCGAAACAACTATGATACCAAATGTAGGTTTTAACCCTGTACATAAATCGTCTACAAACCAATGTTAAAAATAAAAAACAAACAATATAAAGAGCATAAAACATAAAACATATATACACATATATTTTCCCATGGATACCAAATGGGGACTTCTATATTGCATTATTTTCCTTTTAGTGTTACAAAACATATACATATACATTCCAAAGCATTCTTAAACCCCAATTCATTAACCCTGGATTAGAACATAGCCATAGTTCCCTTGACCAGATCAATAAAATACTAGGGGACGAAAACCATCATGCCCCAAAACCATGTGCAAACCCATGCAAAAAATGATGGGCAGGTACGCCCACCAAAAAATAGGGTCCAAAAAAAATTTCCTGGGGTGCTACCCGCCCCCATGCGAACACCCAGATAGGGAGGCCTACCACCCCCCCTGTGACCCCCTTGATGCACCTAACACGTGTAACTAATCATGGAATGAATATAACACATGCCCAACAGATCATAGGAGAGACACACAATGGGCCTCTAAACAATGTATTATTTCTGGTTGTAAATTCCTTTTTCATCATAACTTGGTCATCCTTGGGCCTTTTCGAGAATGGAGAGTTGAGTTTGAGAGCATATATCAAGGCCTACACGTTGACAGTAGCCATTTCTTGAATTTTGTGCACAATCCAAAATGGTGAAAATATATGTAAAGAGCCCATTGGAAGCAGACCCAAAGACATAGTCCAGGAGTGATAAACTTCGTCATCAATTTTTGTTGTGTTTGTGTCTTTTATTTATGATGTTCATGCTTACATTTTCAGTTCTCAAGTTTATGTCTAAGGCACTTTAATAATTCAATTTATCTCATCCAGTCACATAAAATAAACCCTAGTTAATTTGTGGAGAAATTGCACCAATAATCAATCCTGTGTGATTTTAGATCATATTTTGGTATCAGAGCGAGGTTTATCATGCATAAGCAAGATATTTTCCAATGTGAATGTTGAGTAGATCCAGGTTGCGACGTGAAGAAGGGAAACTTGAGGAGACAAATCAAGAGATTGGAAAGAGGAAAGTCGCTCAAAATATGACAGGTGAAAACAGAGGAGAAGATCTTGAGACAAAGAGAGGGGAGAAATTTCAGCAAATTTTCCTTAATATGCAACAGATGATTGCATAAATTTATGAAGACAAGAAGACTAGAGATGCAACTTCATCTTCTAAAGGCATGAAGAAGAAAAAGGGCAAGGAAAATGTTGATGGTAATGGAGCTCCTTGTTCTCCATCTTCATCTTCTTATTATTTATTCTCTTTCAAGTCTAGCTCAGATTCAGATCCAGACTCGAAGAAGAAAAATAAATATCCTTTATTGAAGTTTGAGGTTATGTTTGAATTGTTGATATATGATGGTGAAATGAATCCTGAAAAGTTAGATAACTGGATAAAGCAACTTGAATTGTATTGTAGAATTCAAAACATTGTTGATAATCTACAAAAATTCGTTTAGCTACACTTAGAATGGGGGTAAAAACTTTGATTTGGTGGGAAATTAAAACTTAATCATACTTGAAGCATAAAGGAAAAATTATCTCTTCATGGTCTAAGTTCGTTAAAGCTCTTAGAAAGAAATTATATTCTTTAGGATATACGCAACAAGATTTAATGGATTGGAATCATTTGAGGCAATGTAAAGGAGAGGGTGTGCAAGATTTTACACAATAATTCAGGAAAAAGGCATTAGCACTTGATATTCCATTAAACACACGAAAAATTTTGTTAACGTATATTGGAATTTTAATTCTTATTTGCAACATACAATGCTTATGTTTAATCCAAACGACTTTGATGAGGTGTGTATACAATCCATTCATGTTGAAGAAGAGGGAAAACTATTTTAGTCAAAATTTTCAAAGAAACCATTCAAGCATTTAGGCAAAAAGAACTCCAAAGAAGACAAGGGAAAGAAATTGGAAACAACTAAGAACGAAGGAGAGAGGCCTACTTGTACTTGTTGTTAGAGGGTTGTACATGATGACTACAAGTGTTGGAAGATTCATCCATAAGTTAAACCAAAGAAGTTCGTTAAGAAGAAGGATGAAATGAAATCTAATGCTACATTCCAACAAGGTTTGGGATTTGACTCCGGTGATGAAAATAAGATAACCACTATTATTTCTGAAAATTAATCCTTCTAAATCTAATTCTATTTCTACATGTTTTGCATCTTCTTCAAAATCTAATAATGTGGTTGAGGAAGAGAAGAGAGTTTAATTGTTTCGCATAAGGATAATATCTAAGCACACTAATATTGACACATTAATTGATAATGGATCACAAGAAAACTTAATATCTGAGCAATTAATAAGGAAATCTAGATTGGAGACTAAGAATCATCCAAAACCTTACCCTTTAGTATGGTCAAAGAAAAATACTCATATGTATGTCACGAAACAATGTCTATTAAGGTTTTCAATCCCAACTAATTTTATTGATGAAATTGATTTAGATGTGATTCCTTTGGATATATGTGGAGTTTTGTTGGGTATTCTTTATCTTTATGATTGAGATGCCATATTTTATAGAAAGGAGCATAAGTATCATCGATTTAAATATGGAATTGAATATGTTGTTAGGGAACACATACTTAAGACAAACTTGGATTTAATCAATGTTAGTCAAATGAAAAGACTCATAAGTTCAAGTACAATGTATGTTCTCATGTTTCTTCAGGAAAAACGTAAATATACGTATGATTATTTTCAAGAGTGTGATTATCAGTTTAAGGACAAATTGGTTGAAATAGTAGATTCTTATGAATAATTGTTTAAAGAACCAAAAATTTTACCTCCAAAACGAGAAATAAAACATGAGATTCAACTGGATTTAAGAAGTGGTTATCATCAGATTCATATTGCATAGAATGATATTTGGAAAATTGCATTTAAGACTAGATAGGGGCTTCATGAATGGTTGGTTATTCTATATGGTTTATGCAATGCTCCAACAAATTTTATGAGAGTGATGAATGATGTTTTTTGTCCTTTTATTGATAATTTTATCATAGTCTATATGGATGATATTCTGATTTTTTAGTTCAAGTTTGGAAGAACATGTAAATCATATTAAACTAGTTTTGATGTGTTGCAAAGAGAAAAATTGTATCTCAAACTTTCTAAGTGTGAATTTGTAAAAACTTCCTTAGTTTATCTTGGTTACATAGTTGGAGGTGGCCATCTAAAAATAGATCGAACTAAAATTGATGTGATTGTTAACTGGTCAAGACGAAAAAATGTAATGAAAGTTATAATTTTCTTGGGTGAAGTTCAGTATTGGAGGAAGTTTAATTCTCATTTCTATTTTATTGCATCACCACTTCATGCTTTAACAACTTCTAAATTTTCTTTCCAATGGGAAAGAAAACAACAAAAATATTTTCACAATTTAAAGAAAATTATTTCAACTCCAATATTAGCTTTACCAGACCTTCAAAAACCATTTAAAATAGAAACTAATGCTAATGGCATGTAATCTGTGTCATGTTATTGCAGAAAGGAAAGCCTTTTTGTTTTCATTTAGAAAAAATTTCTAAGGAAGTTGCTAACTATCCAACATATCATAAATAATTATATGCATTAGTGGAAAGTGTCGAAAAATGGAAAAATTATTTAATGGGAAAAGAAACACTGATTCATATAGATCATCAACCACTTCAGTACATTCAATCTCAAACTAAGTTGCAGTAGTCTCGACATTATAGATGGATTGTTTTTTTGCAAATATTCCACTTAGTAATCAAATTCAACAAAGGTACCACCAAGAAAGTAGTTGATATGTTATCAAGACCATACTTGAATGCTTCAGTTATTCTGCAAAATAGTTCTTTAGCACATGGAAGTTACATTGAACAATATGTCGAAGATTCTAATTTCAAAGATGTTTATGAATCATTAACTCATGGTGCTTAGGTGGAAGAAATGAATTATCATGTTCATGACAGGTACCACCTTGGCAATTTTTTCATACCACGGGGAGAAAGAGTGCATGTCATCGTACAAGCACATTCTTCTTGTGTTTCAAGGAATTTTGGTGGAGGTAAGACAATGGCACAAAGATTTTGATATTGGCCTCGGATGAATGAAGCATTTCAAATGTTAAAAATGTGTTATGATAAGCAGAGGAAGGTATGTGCTTCTAGGCATGGAGATGTTGAGTATCTTCAATTAGGACTCAAAGGCACGAATACAAGCAAAGCAAGGTGGAAGGAGATTGAAAGGGTGAGGAAGTCGTACCCTCGCCTTATATTTTCTTAAAACCAAATTTTTTCAGGTCTAAAAGCTTCTAGTGGAGAGGAATGATCTAGGAGGATCCTCAAATTCTCAAAATGTTATGGTCTCAGATGCTCCTGAAACTAGTGTCATGTTGAAGTGATCATCATGTCGATTCTGGTAGTATATTCGGTTCGAAAAATAGCCTTTGTATGATGGAGAAAACACCCACTGAAGTTTTCTTCCAACAGGAAAAAAAAGTGGCCAGAGCGGGCCAAGTTCTAATCTTGTATCATCACAGGTGGTAGTCTCTCAGTGTGACACGTGGCAAGTCAGATTCAATGCAGGTTTTCATGTCAAAAAAGGAAGAATGGGCAAGTCGAGCTCGAACCCGCAACCTCCCATACCACATTGCAAAATCTTACTGTCGGCCCACAGGTCGTGCTTTAATATACTATGCCAGATGTTTATATTTGAATGTTATTATAATGGTTTATGGGGGTAAGGGTTCGCAGAGCCTGCCATTTGTGGCAGGCCCATCAAAACCAAGTTACGATTCAAGGCCACCACTAAACATAGCCAAGTTCAAACCATTAACATCACTGTCAGGTCAAGCAACATGCCATATGCCATGGGTTGCAAATTTATTACACTTCCAATGCCACAAAACCACTTGGCATGGGATATGCCACCAAACCATAGGAGTATGTATATGTGCCAACACGTCAGCGCGGGGATTGGGTCATATCACTATTGTTACGTAACCGTCGGGGAGTAGGTCCAGTCACATGCCGCGATTGATCACAAAAAATGCCACGGGTTGCTACATAATTTCACTGCCAGGATATTTATAAAGTTTTTTTAAAACTTTGGTATAATATCATATCAAATAAATGGCATGTTCCAATGTTAAAAACATAATGTTTAAATATTGCAGACATTATAACCATATATGTATCATATGATTGCCCCATTTGATTTATAATTGACATGTATTACAACCAAATCTCGGGAGGTCTACGTGTTTGACCTCGAGACCTGCTCATGGCCTATAAAATACTATATCAATGTGCCATCAAAGGGGATATGTACAATGAGCCTATAACCAATGTATTATTTGTGCCTACAAATATCTTTTTGCACATAACTTAGCTATTCTTGGGCATTTTTTAGAACGGAGAGTTGCGTTGGAGAGCTGAGATCAAGGAATCCATGTTGAATGCAGCCATTAGTGCTGTGTGCACAATCCAGAATGGATAAAATGTATATAAAGATCCATTTTGAGCATTCCTAATAGAACATACACCCAATGGAAGCAAACCCGAAGACTTAGTCCAAGAGGGAGGAACTTTGTCATCAATGTTTGCTATGTTTGTGTCTTTTATTGTTGTTTTTCATGCTTATATTACCTATTTAAATTTTATGTTTAAGGAAATTTAATAATAAAATTTCCCACATTCATTTACATAAAAGAAACCTTAGTTAATGTTCGAAGAAAACGTGCAAATAGTCAATCCTGTGTGTTTTTGGATCATATTTATGTATCGGAGCAAGGTTGATCATTTATAAGAAGGATATTTGCCAATATGAATGTTGAATAGATCCAAGTTGCGATGTGGAGAGGGTAATATTGAGGAGACAAATCTAGATATTGGAAATAGGAAGATCGCTCAAAATATATATGGAAGGTGAAAATGAAGGAGAAGTTGCAGAGACAAAGAGCGAGGAGAAATTTCAGCGAATGTTTCTTAATATGAAATGAATGATTACCGAACTTTATGAAGATAAGAATACTAGATATGTGGCTTCATATTCTAAAGGCATGAAGAATAAAATGGGCAAGGAAAAATCTGGTGGTAATGGATATCCTTCTTCTCCATCTTCATCATCTTCTTCTTTATTCTCTTACAAGTCTAGTTTAGATTCAGATTCAAACTCGAATAAGAAAAATAAATCTCCTCTATTGAATCTTCATTTTATGTTTGAATTGTCGATATATTATGGTGAAATGAATCCTAAAAAGTTAGATAACTGGATAAAACCACTTGAAGTGTATTGTACAGTTCAAAACATTTTTGATGATTCTGCAAAAATTTAGTTAGCTACACTTATAATGGGGGGGAGGAATTTTTGATTTGGTGGGAAATTAAAACTCAATCAGATTCGAATCATAAAGGAAAAATCATCTCTTCATGGTCTAATTTTGCTAAATCTCTTTGTAATATCCCAAAACCGGGACTGCTAGCAAGGCATGCTTGAAAAATACATTTTTCAGGAATGGCTGATACAACTCTTGAAATTGGAACTTGTATCCCTTATATCTTAGTATATAAGTCCTAAATCCAAGAGGATATCAGAAATAAATCTTTCTAGGTGGGTTATACAGATCTCCCACACCTAGTTGCGTTGAGAAAGTGCCCAGTGAAGGACTGCAACAATATATAAGCACAATAATGGATATGCAGCATTAAATAAGCTCATATGATGTGTTAAAACACATATCCTTCAATCATAACTACAACAGCAACTTATATTCTGATTCATGATCCAAAATATGGGGAAAAGCATCTATTTTATCCCTAAAAATGTTAACTTCAGTTATTTGCGTAAAAAAAAAGGGAAAACGATGGTGGGATCCCATATATTAGGTCATAAGAGACTTAAATATCAAATTTCAGCCCAAAAAAATTACTCTAGCTATGTTAAACAGATCTACCACTCCCGATATGGCTTAAAAATGGTGAAATCCCATGACTTTTACTAAACAGAATTTTAATGAAGCATGTACAACGTCATTTACAGAGGTTTTCTGCTAAAATATGATGCCAACATCTGATATAGAGTTTTATTGCTCAGAACATGAAGAAAAATGGAGATCGAGCTCCTTTACACATCAAAAAGATAACCCGACAAGCGTTTCCTGAAATTACAAGTGTAAGAGTGACAGATCTGCAGAATATGGATTTGGAAAACATAGTTTACTACAGATTTATAAGAAAATTTCTGAATAATACATGAGAGATAAGAAGAATGATGTGCAATTCTTTTGTGGGAGAAGGGTTGGCGCTTCCTCCAAGGAAAAAGCTCACGAGCAAGGGATCAAACCCTGCTACTGCAGCACTCTAGAAAATGATGCATTTTATAAAACTAAATATGTTGTAGATGCTGAGAAGTGAGTTGGCCACATGCCAAGATCTGAAATCTGAAGCTCAAACCACATATGCACTCTTCCAGGAGTTTAAATGACACACTCACTAAGAAGAGCCACCAATACAAGCTAGATCTGAGCAGATCTAGTCTCCAATTGCTACAGCTCACTGAAACAAGTAAATCACAGCAGGATTTACACTTTCTAAGGGAGATGGAGCTTGGAAAAATTCTTGATAGTGGAAGAGAAGTAAAATTCCCTCCAAGAGCTACTTAATGGAAGGAGAGAGAATCCCTAAACAGGAAATCATCACAATTCTCTGCTAAACAGCCAAGAGAATGAGATATGTCTAAGAAGACAATATACTCATAAAATATAATATCATGAAAAAACTTCTATTGAGCCTTCCCCTTCCTTTTATAAGATGAGAGCTTTTGCAAAACCTAAACCACCATGAGGAATTATCTCCTTTCACATGAGGGCCTCCTTCTAGAACTGCGTTGTCTCTCCATGAGATGCATTGAATATAGACTAAATTTTAGATTTGGTGAAGGTGGACCTAGTCTCATAGCTCAAACCAATTCACACCTGCAAGTGCAATCATCCAGCTCACAAATTTCTACCGATGCTGATCCTTGTTCACACTGAACTGGTTTTATCGATGATCTCTTCTTCTTCATGCATGCATGTTGACTTAGTCAAACTTGGCTATGTCCGCATCCATTTTCCCTTGTTCACACCCATAAGTGTAAAATCCAGCTACTAAGATGATCCCATTTTCACATTATAAGGGTATTTTATTGAGATCGCCCTGATTTTCCTCTGCTCACATTGGGAATTGATTTATTTTGATGTTTTTAGGAGTTTACATGTTCTCCTTTACATTTTATTCATCAATTTAGAAAAAAGAAAAAAATGAAATATTCCTATTAGCTTGGGCTAATTAGGAATATTACAATCCTCCCCAACAAAAATGTTTCTTGTCATCAAGAAATTGCAAGGATAGAACTGAAATATATTGGGAAAAATTCTTTTCCCTAAGCAATCATCCATACAAGATGAGTCACCTTGCAAGATGGAAACTCATGAAATGTCTCCTCCACCTTAGGTTCCTGCAAAGAAGGTGGGCTGAATAGATGAACATGATAGGAAAGATGGCCTACCCCATTCTGTCTTACTCTCCACTCATGGCAATTGTAGAGTACATATTGATCTTGGGCTACAATTAGGTTGCCCTCAAGTGGCAAGAAGAAGAATAGATCTCCAAAGATCCTCCCTCCAATGTTGCAAAACCAGTTGGCCCAAAACATTCCACATGTGATGGATAGAAGAGCATCATCATATGGCATCCCATCACACATTTGGCCCACTTCCAAGAGAAACAAATATTTGGCTATGGTGGCCACAAATCCTCCCATGTTCCCCTTAGAACATGCACTATAGAAAATGTGGGAATCCTCTTCCCAAAAGAACACATCGAACAAATGTGTTTCCTCTCCAATCATGCTCCTCACAAAAGAAATATCAACATCAGCAATTGGAACCATGATTAGCATCAAGAAAAAGGAAATACTAAAGGCTTCATATGATGCAGGAAGGTACCAATAGTCTCCCATGAAGTTACAGCGTAATTTTTCCAACTGTAGCTTCAGAATATTACAAAGAAAGTGGTTGCTGGATACATGGTGGTCTATGTATGTTATTTCATTTACTAAAGAATAGTAGATGGCTGCATAAAAAAAAAACATACATTAATTAATACAACACTTTCCCATGGCCATATAAGAGATGGATGTCTCCATCATACATTCTGACCCATTGTTGATCATGGAGCTCAATGAAAAGCTTGCCCTTTTGTGGAGCAATGCACTACATAGAAATGGTAAGAGTATGTAGATCACTAAATGCAACAAAAATATCCTGACCATGTGCTATAGGGTCCATGAACAAATTCTCCATAATGATATGATATACTCTCATGAAGAAAAATGAATCATGTGTTGCATGAAGATCCTTCCTCATGTACTTGGAAATCCAAGCCAAGAAGAACATATCACAACAATAGATGTCTCCGTCCATTACTCCAGCTTTCTCACCTCCTCCTTTTCCATCAAGTGCACCAAGGGTTGAATGATCCTAGGGACACTCCGTCCATAAGTTCATGCTCCAGAGTGACAGCACTGCTGGCCTATGAAAATAGGCTCTTGCCAATACATAGCTTCTTTCTTTGACATTCTCATTGTCAAAGACATCTTTCATAATGTTGTTGCAAACAAGAAGTGCCTTCTGGAGTGGAAGTACTTCCAGACCATCCAAGGCTAAGGGAATAATGCTATCTCCTCCTCCTACAACATCTGCCATGTGTGAGATCAAATCTGCTCTTGCTCTCCCAAGAACCTTCCAAGCAACAAAATCTTTTGTTGCCTCCTCATACTCCCATCATCCAAATCATGTAGTGAAAACATGGTGACTGACATGAAGAATGTTATGTCAACACAATGTGTCCATACTCTTTGCTGCTCAATGATGCAAGTATCCTGCCACACATCTTTCCTCCGCATACCCTTAGAAAGAGGATGATGGCCAAACTCTCTCAAAAGTAACCAACGCAGCCAATCCTCCTGCTGCCCGGTATCATAGATCTACAAGTAGCTTTCTAGCTTCTTTCTCATCACACACATCCACTTAAACAAATGTGGATGTCTCCTTCCATCCTCCATCTTGGTACTCCTCCCATGAAGGTTATCATCATCCCAAATCAGATTTCTACTCTTGCATCTCATGGGATGTTGAAATGCCATCTTCTCGACGATCAATTTGACCCTATAAGGATCCAAATAGGTGGTAGGAAAAGACCTCCCATCATGAATTGGATGGCTCAATAAGTATCCACACACACATGAGAGATGTTATCCATCAGAAGATGTCCTCCATCATCTATCTGTCCCTCCTTGAATCCATGAATATCCAAGTGTGAGAAGGAAAGAACCTCCTCAGACTGTTGAAGAACTTTGCACTCCATGAAATGTTGAAGTGCACCTTTCATGGGATCTCTTGATGAGACCTCCTCCTCATGCATGGTCTTCCAAAACTAGTGAGGCCTTAGAACTACTGCAGGTATAAGTTTCTCTTTAAGCTAGGGAGAGCTCATTGAGAAAGTGTCACCTAGAAAGGAGAAAGGGTTTCTCACTTCAAGATGTCTACTATCTACCATTACTTCCTTCTTTCCTTCATGAATGAAGTTGTCATGTGAATGCTCCCATAAGGCATGGGTCCGATTTTCTTCATCACTTCCTTTGCACAGCGTAGTGCAACTCTGTTGCTCTAGATCAGTAGCATGCAAAGATGTAGATCCTTCTTCCTCTAGCTGAATGAACTGAGGTAAAGATAGAGTCTCCTTAGAGGATCTAGATTTAGCGTTGTATTCACTTAGAATCTCAGATTCCAAATTTCCTTTATGCCTCTTTTTTTCTCCTCTCTGACAATAGGAAGTGCATGACTCTTCCTCTTCTTGAAACCCTCTAAGAGTTTCACTGCAACTCTTCATCTGCTTAACCTCCTTGGGGAGGTCCTTCTTGGATATAAAACGTGATGAGATCAAGCTCATCCTCTTCATCATTCTGATATTTCTCCCTCTGATGGCTATAAATCATAGGCTGAGCCAAGACTATGCTTTGATACCACTATAATATCCCAAAACTGGGACTGCTAGCAAGGCATGCCTGAAAAACGCATTTTTCAGGAATGGCTACTATATATCTTGAAATAAGCTCTTGGATCCCTTATATATGAGTATCTAAGTCCTAAATCCAAGAGGATATCAGAAATAAATCTTTCTAGGTTGGTTATACAGATCTCCCACACCTAGTTGCCTTAAGAAAGTGCCCAATGAAGGACTGCAAAAATATATAAGAAAAATAATGGATATGAAGCATTAAATAAGCTCATATGATGTGTTAAAACACATATCCTTCAATCATAAATACAGCAGCAACTTATATTCTGATTCATGATCCAAAAGATGGGGAAAAGCAGGTATTTTAGCCCTAAAAATGTTAACTTCAGATATTTGCATAAAAATAAGGGAAAAGGATGGTGGGATCCTGTATATTAGGTCATAAGAGACTTACATATCAAATTTAAGCCAAAAAAAATGGCTCTAGCTATGTTAAAAATATCTACCACTCCCGATATAGCTTAAAAATGATGAAATCCCATGACTTTTACGAAATAGAATTTTACTGAAGCATGTACAGCGTCATTTATAGAGGTTTTCTGCTACAATATGATGCCAAAATATGATATGGATTTTTATTTCTCATAACATGAATAAAAATGGAGATATATCTCCTTTACACATCACAAAGATAACCCGATAAGGGTTTCCTGAAATTACAAGTGTTAGAATGACAGATCTGTAGAATATGGATCTGGAAAACACAGTTTACTACATATTTATAATAAAATATCTGAATAATACATGATAGAGAAGAATAATGATGTACAATGCTTTTTCGGGAGATGGGTTGGCCCTTCCTCTAAGGAAAAAGCTCAGAAGCAAGGGATCAATCCCTGCCACTGCAGCACTCTAGAAAATGACACAGTTTCTAAAGCTAACTACACTATAGATGTTGATAAGTGAGTTGGCCACATGCCAAGATCTGAAATCTGAAGCTCAAACCACAGATGCACTCTTCCAGGAGGTTAAATGACACACTCACTGAGAAGAGCCACCAATGCAAGCTAGATCTGAGCAGATCTAGTCTCCACTTACTGCAGCTCACTGAAACAAGTAAATCAAAGTAGGATTTACGCTGTCTAAGGGATATGGAGCTTGGAAAAATTCCTGATAGTGAAATAGAAGTATAATTCCCTCCAAGAGCTGCTCAATGGAAGGAGAGAGAATCCCTAAACAGGAAATCCTCACAATTCTCTGCTAAACAACCACGAGAATGAGATATGTCTAAGAAGAAAATATACTCAGAAAATATAATATCATGAACAACCTTATCTTGAGCCTTCCCCTTCCTTTTATAAGATGAGAGCTTTAGCAAACCCTAAACCACCTTGAGGAATTATCTCCTTTCACATGAGGGCCTCCTTATAGAACTACGTTGTCCCTCCATGAGGTGCATTTCATCTAGAATACGCTGTAGATTTGGTCAAGGTTGACCCAGTATCATAGCTCAAACCCATTCACACCGGCAAGTGCAATCAATCCATCTCACAAATGTCTACCTATGCTGATCCTTGTTCACATTGAACTGGTTTTATCGATGATCTCTTCTTCTTCATGCATGCACGTTGACTTAGTCAAACTTGACTATGTCCACATCCATTTGCCCTTGTTCACACCCATAAGTGTAAAATCCAGCTACTAAGATGATCCCCTTTTCACATTATAAGGGTATTTTATTGAGAGAGCCCTGATTTTCCTCTATTCACATTGGGCATTGATTTATTTTGATGTTTTTAGGAGTTTACATGTTCTCCTTTACATTTTATTCATCAATTTAGAAAAATCAAAACAAAATGAAATATTCCTATTCGCTTGGGCTAATTAGAAATATTACACTCTTAGAAAGCAATTCTATCCTTTAGGATAACATAGTAGGCTTTAATGGATTGACATCATTTGAGGTAAGGTAAAGGATAGGGTGTGCAAGAGTTTACATAAGTATTCACAAAAAATTCACTAATAGTTGATATTCCATTAAACACAGAGGAAAAATTGGTGAATTATATTGGATGTTTGCATTCTTATTTGCAACATACATTTCTTATGCTTAATCCAACTGACTTTGGTGAAGTGTGTGTACAATCCATACATTTTGAAGTAGAGGGTGGACCATTTCAGTCAAACTTTTCAAAGAAACCATTGAAGCATTCAGAGAACAACGATTCTGAAGAAGAAAAGGGAAAGAAATCAGAAATAGCTAAGAAGGAAGGAGAAAGAACTACTTGTACTCATTGTTAGAGGGTTGGACATGATGACTCCAAGTGTTGGAAGCTTCATCCCAAAATTAAACAAAATAAATTCCTTAAGAAGAAGGGTGAAATGAAAGCTAATGTTGCAGTCCAACAAGATTTGGGATCTAACTCCGGTGATGAAAATAATATAATAGTTACGGGTCTCACAGGTATTCCTTGTGAAGCTAGTTCTAGTTCTACTTGTTCTACATCTTCTTCAAAGTCTAATAATGTGGTTGAGGAGGAGAAGAGAGTTGATTTTTTTCACATAAGGATAATATCCAAGCACACTAATATTGACACATTATTTGATAGTAGATCACAAGAAAACTTAATATCTGAGAAATTAGTAAGGAAATTTGGATTGGAAACTAAGAATCATCTGAAACTTTACCCTTTAGGATGGTTAAAGGAAAATACTCAGATTCATGTCACGAAATAGTGTCAATTAATTTTTGCAATCACAACTAACTTTGTTGATGAAGTTGGTTTAGATGTGATTCCTTTGGATATATGTGAAGTTATGTTAGGTATTAATTATCTTTATGATCGAGATGCCATATTTTATAGAAAGGGGCATAGGTATCATCTCTTTAAAGATGGATTTGAATATGTTTTTAGGGCACACAGACTTAAGACAAACTTGGATTTAAACAATGTTTGTCAAATGAAAAGACTCATAATTTCAAGTAAAAACTATGTTCTCATGTTTTTTAAGGAACAACCTAAAGATAAGTATGATTATTTTCAAGGTTGTGATTCTCAGTTTAAGGTCAAATTGGTTGAAATAGTAGATTCTGATGAATAATTATTTAGAGAACCAAAACATTTACCTCAAAAATGAGAAATACAACAGGAGATTCAACTACATTTAAGAAGTGGTTATCATTAGATTCTTATTGCGGAGAATGTTGTTTGGAAAATTGCATTTAAGACTAGACATGGGCTTTATTAATGGTTTGTTATGACGTTTGGTTTATGAAATGCTTGAACAACTTTTATGAGAGTGATGAATGATGTTTTTCGTCTTTTTATTGATAAGTTTGTCATAGTTTATCTAGATGATATTCTTATTTTCATTTCAAGTTTAGAAGAACATGTAAAGCATGTTAAACATGTTTTTGATGTGTTTCAAAGAGATAAATTGTATCTCAAACTTTCTAAGAGTGAATTTCAAAAAAAAATCCTTAGTCATTCTCGGTTACATAGTTGGAGGTGGTCATCTAAAAATAGATCCAACTAAAATTGAGGTGATTGTTAAGTGGCCAAGAGCACAAAATGTAAAATAAGTCTAAAGTTTCTTGGGTGAATTTCAATATTAGAGGAAGCTTATTTCTCAGTTCTATTTTATTGCATCACCACCTCATGCTTTAACAAGTTCTAAAGTTTCTTTCCAGTGGGAAGGAAAACAACAACAACAAAAAATTGACACTTTAAAGAAGAAAATTATTTCAGGTCCAATCTTAGCTTTACTAGACCTTCAGCAGCCATTCGAAATAGAAATTTATGCTAGTGGGTATGCAATGGGTGTCGTGTTATTGAAGAAACAAAGCCTATTTTTTTCATTCAGAAACATTTTCTAAGCTATTTACTAACTATCCAACATATGATAAAGAATTATATGCATTAGTGGAAAGTGTTAAAATATGGAAACATTATTGAATGGGAAAATAAATAGTGATTCATACATATAATCAGCCACTTGAGTACCTTCAATATCAAACTAAGTTGTAGCAGTCTCGAAATTATACATGAATGGGTTTTTTGCAGAAATTCCAATTAGTAATCAAATATAAGAAAGCTACCACTAATAAAGTAGTTGATATGTTATCAAGACCATATTTGAATGCTTTAGTTATTCTAAAAAATATTTCTTTAGCACATGAAAGTTACATTGAAGAATATGCTAAATATTATAATGTAAAATATTTTTATGCATCACTAACTCATGGTGCTCAAGTGGAAGAAGTTAATTATCATGTTCATGACAGGTGCCATCTTGGCAAGTTGTGCATACCATGAGGAGAAATAGTGTGTGTCATCAAAGAAACACATTCTTCTCATGTTTTGGGGAATTTTGGTGGAGGTAAGAGAGAGGCACAAAATTTTTTATATTTCCCTGATATGAATGAAATAGTTCACAAGTTCAAAATGTGTCATGATAAGCAGAGGAAGGTTCATGCTTCTAGGCATGGATATGTTGAGTATCTTGAGTAGGACTCAAAGACATGAATCCAAGAAAATAAAGGTGGATGGATATCAGAGGGGTGAGGGAGTTGTACCTTCACCTTATGTTTGCTTAAAACCAAACTTTTGGTGGCCCAAAATCTTCTAGTTGAGACGAATGATCGAGGAGGATCTTCAAAATGCTCAAAATTTAATGGTCTCGGATGCTCCCGAAATGAGTCCCAAGTTTAGGTGCTTGTCGTGTTGATTCCGAAAATATATTCGATTCGAAAAATAGCCTCCATATGAGGGAGAAAATGTCCGTTGAAGTTTTCTTCCAACAGGAAAAAAAGTGGCCAGAGCAGGCCAAGTGGGAATCTCATATCATGACAAGTGGCAGTATCTTAGTGTGACACATGGAAGGTCATATTCAATGTAGGTGGTTAATTCAAAAGAGGATGTATGGGCAGGTTAGATGGTTTAAAAACTGAGTGAGGTGGTCTCTGAAATAAAAAACACATGGCCCAGCAATCCCTGAACCGGACTATGGTTTTCGGTAAATCCATATTTTTTGTGACTTGGTGGGCATAGGAATAACCGATCAGTGAATGGAGAGATATATAGTAAATATTAGAGGTGTGTACCTCAATTAGGCCTAGGAATAATTACCATTGTATGGTAGGATATACAGTAAATAATGGAGGGTGGAGTCTCGATTAGGCCTAGGAATACTCGACTGTTGAATGTCGGGATATATGGTAAAAATTGGAGACTAGGATGTAGGAAAATTCCTCACAGTGTAAGTGGAGAAATCTAGTGGCATACATGCTTCTTTTGGGCCTACTGATCTGGTTGATATTGCAGTAAATCCTGGTTACATTGATGAGCATTGAGGTGGTTTAGGCTTTGGAAGCCTTGGCTGGTTTTTTTTGTGAGTCCCACATTCATGCTTGGAATATGGCACAGGGGTGATTAGTTGAAAGAAAGATTTGGTTCATCTAATCTATGGTCGGGTGGTCCATGGAAGTCCCGAAAATGGTTGGCCTATTCACTCATTAATAAGAAATAGTTATCCTTAGTATTTTATGTGTAAATTTACTATTTAGTATGTGGGTCTTATTGTTTTTATATCCTTGTTATTTCTGTGGATTATATGCTGGTTATGAGTATGTTTTATGATAGACTTTATGTAGGGCTCTTATCATGTTTTGATTGGAAAATTAATGAAATATATTAACTAATAGATGATAATGAAAATATTATAATATGACATCAATTATTTCTTACGAATATCAAAGAAGTATGATACCCATATGCTCAAATATGATTTTATGATCTGTAGATTACATATTTGTGACATGTTTGATGAATTTATTGTCATGGATAGTAGGGTTCAGATCAGGTAATTGTATAAATTTTGGCATTATTACCTTTTTTTCCATGTTATTTATCATTCTTTAAGTTTTCATGAAGTTTTGGGTACTGGCCTGAGTCCTAGCCTTGAAAAAGTGGCACAAAATCTAGGGTTGATGGCACAGAACTAGCTGAAAATGTCCACAGTCACATGTATGCCTTGTTGTAGGAGTGACTGAAAGATATTAGTCACTTTCAGGGATTTTCATGGGAGAAACTGAGGGTCCAAGTCAGTTAAATGCTGAGTTGTCTAAGGGGTTCATCACCTGAAAGGGATGGCTAGCTCTTGAGAGTTTTGTAGGATGTGTGGAAGGTCAGATTGGTTGTGTGCCATCTGTTCCACTTCCTTAAGGTGACCTAAGAGGTTGAATCACATAATAGTACCCTCTCGTCACATGTTTACCTTAGTGGACCAGGTAGCTTGGGTAAATGTGGGAGGAGGTTGTTACAATCATCCACTATCCATCATATCATCTCTAAGGGACATTTCTAAGGTTCAAGCAATGGAAGATCACATTGAGAATCAAAAAAAAGTTTTCCAACGCTTAAATTATAACCTGACTCTAGTGCATAATCAAATGAAGCAACAAGTAGATCAACATCACAACAGAATAATTTTTGATGTGGGAAATTCGATATTTTTACGGCTACAACCATAAAAACAAATGTATCTCAAGCAAGCTAAGAAGGATAATAAATTATCACCCAATTACTATGACCCTTATAACATATTGCAAAATATTGGTACTATGGTTTTCAGCCTCGTATATGCCCATTTTTCCATCACATTTTACCATTATTCATAGCATAAATTTCGACACCCTTACACTCATTTCACATCATAATACCAGCATTTGTCACCAAATTGCATCCTACGCCTCGTGGTTGATTATCATTAGTTTTATTATATTTTATATGATTAGAAGTAATTTAGTTGTAATTTACTAATGATGGTTTCACTAAGTTCATTAGCCAAAGATTTTTATTGTCAGAAGTCTCCATAAGTCAATTTTAACTAGTTACTACAGAGTTGAGTAAGGAATTTCTCTAGGTAAAAATATGAATTTTGTCATCAAATGGGGAATAATATTGAAATTTCGACACACGATTTTTGTTTATAGTACCCTTATTCATGTAACCCAAAAATCGTTTGGAAAAATTCATCTTCTTGAATGCGTTACGATCAAGGTAATTTTCCATTGCAGTCTTAAGTACAGAAATGGGTTAAAATTTGGATTTGGTTATTTTTGGACACAACTACGGTTTGTGCTCAACCAAGGATTTGGTTCCATTCTCCATGCTGATCTTGGGACCATGATATTTTTAGCATTTGGTTGGAAACTAATTATGCCCATGAGAGCAAGTCTGTTAAGCAAGCAGATTGCAAGCCTAGATTAGCATTGATTTGTTGAGTTTCCATGTATGGGGTTTACTGTCATTTTGAAAGAGGATCGTTTCCTATAAAGGCCAGCGTTGTAATGAATTAAAGGGAGAGATATTGGTGAAATTTTTTAAAAATATTGAAGTGTTGTTCAAATATTTATATCTATAATTAAAGACCAAGTTTAGATTAATAGAGCATGGCTATGGATTGATCAGATCATTTCAAGTTCCAGATTGATTGTGAGTTTTTAAATTGAATGTTTTAAATACTTACTTTAATTTAATCTTTTAGAAGCCTACCCAGGTGTGGTGAGGCCCACCATAATTTTTGAACAAGCTTCTCCGTCCAATTATAGGTATTTAAATGTGTGTTAGTATGTTATGCTCAATTTCATTCAGTCATTCACGAATTAGATTTAGTTTCTTTGAGCAGCTATGATATATGTTATTTAATTCAAAGTGCTCATGATTTCCTTTAGTTTTGCATTCATAATTGGTAACGAAGGCAAGAGTTTTGGATATGCATAGATGAATTTCCAATTTCATATTACTGTGTGAATCCATTGCGCAAGAGTTATACTCTATCTCTCTCAGGAAAAGAATTGAGGCTTTGTTAATTTCTATGTCAATAACAATTACACGCATGATAGCAATTGTGAAGTGAATTCTCCTTTGGATGCATGAAATAGATAAAAATGTGATGTAGTTTCGATTTGGTAAATAGCTGGACCATGTGATGGCTTATATTGGATTTGAAATAATATCAATTTCATCCATGCAT
Source organism: Pinus albicaulis (assembly GCA_034641835.2). Lineage (NCBI taxonomy): Eukaryota > Viridiplantae > Streptophyta > Pinopsida > Pinales > Pinaceae > Pinus > Pinus albicaulis. The sequence continues at coordinate 493,944,073 of CM076580.1, read as the reverse complement.
TTACACCAAGAGTGATTGTTGTGTGATGGTATTCATTTTCTAGTGTGCATAGGTTGAAGAGTAAATGAAGTAAGTAGAGGTCAGTAGTGTGTTTTAATTAGATAGGTAGGATTTCATGATTGCTTCGAAATTGATAGTAAAGATTTTAGTAGGCCACATGATTTCTTTTTAGAATAGTGACAATTATTTAGATTCATTTCATTAAGTACAATAGCTTAATTTGAAGAAGCATTGAATGATTATTTAAAGTTATGATTCGTTTTGAGGATTCAATGTTCAACATTACCATTTCATTCAAGATCATAGTTTTGAGATACAATAGAAATGTAGTACTATTGTGATTAAAATTGATCATAGGTTATTGCTCTTTTTCATAGGAAGTTTTTTCATTGTTTATTTAAATTAGTTTCGAATTACAAATCAAGCTTTGTATTTTGAATCTAAGTGTGTTAAATGGAATAACATAGAGCATATATTTGAGTTGTAATTTAAATTCCTTTTGAATTGGAATGCATTGAATTGGGCATTGATTTAAATTGTAATTTAGTTTCCTTTTTTTGGAATTAGATGTGTGAATTAGATAGGATTAAAAATTTAATTTGAAATTCTGTTGAGCATGTCTTATTTTCCCCTGAGAATTGAAATTATATTTGTTTGGATTGAGATTGCTTAGATTAATATTGACGTAGTTTTTTTTAATAGAGTTAGTTTTGTATAAAATTAAAATTGTTTTGATTAGAATTAGTTACATGGATTTCATTTTCCATTTAATTTCTTGAAGCTTTATTTAAATAGATAGCTTGTTATTTTCTTCATTTCATAGAAGGTTCCAATTATAATTATTTCCATTTATTATTAAGATAAGTTGAAGATTCCTGCACTAATTTAAATTAGTTATGGGTTAAAAGAGCATCAATTCTTCCTTTGAATGTTGAGTTGTTTGATTCAAGTAGCACATAAGGATTGAGTTAAGTAGATTTCTTTCAGATTACTTATGTTTTCTAAGAATGAGATGAGTGATAGTTTGATTAATTAGTATTGTTTCTTTTCCATCATTCTGTACTTAACGATCAATGGAAAATTACATACTCTACATTTGAACATTGAACCAAAATGCAATACAACTCGTGTTTACAACACCCAGATTGACAATTAAATATTAAGAATTTTAATTGTTAATTAAAACTCTCAACATTTTGGCGACATTGCTAGGGAGTTGTATTTTGGTTCAGGTAAGATTTTTATTATAGATTTTTCAAGGGTATTGACGAATAGTCAGAGGGCGGAGAGTTTACGATAATATGTGAGTGAAGATCCATGCATCCACTATCATGGTGTTTCTCTAAATTATGATCGTTTTTTCTTATATTTGAACTTTATTTTCCTTTCCTTTATTCGTAGAAGTAGAAGCAGACCTTAGAATAGTCTGAAACATTTTGTGAGACATTTCATTTCCAAATTGTTTTACTTTAAATAGATTAAATAGTAGTCTCATCTGGATTTTTATGAGTGTGGTGAGCTTTATTTCAGCCAATAAATTTTAATTTCATTTATATTACGATTCTAATATTTAACGTTATATAATTTTTTTGGGTGTTGTAATAACCGCTGGGTACTAATCCATGTTGCAAGATAGGGATCATCAACTAGTAGGAGAAATTCAAGAATTATTCAGAGCTTCAATAATGTCCCTCAATGCACTTTCTCAAATCCTAGCAATAGCTGGGGTATCTTCCTCTCAAGAAGATTTCATCCCGACGACATTCAGGAAATTATTTATCTCTCCATAACTAGAAAAATGTTTTTATGTCTCCCTTGATTCCTCCTACCTATCTACCAAGGAGATCGATGAATCATGTACCAAATCCAATGGGGAGCATCCAGTTGAACCTGAGATCGAAGTAATTTCACCATGGCCAGCATCAAGCCTTGTATGTGTTCCAAAGACCAATTATCCAAGTTTACCTGGCACAAGCGAGGAGGACTTTCAGAGTGGTCCAAACGAAGAAATGAGCCAATACCAACAAGTTTACATCGAGCATTGGTTCCAGATCATAATCCAGTCAAAGTACCACTCTCATATTCAAATACTCTTTGTATCAAATCTTTCAAAGATGCTAATTTTTCATGTTCGTGTACCTTCTAAAGTCTATATGTTAAAACTGAGCATGAATATATCTTTGTACTTGATCCGCACATGGCTTCATTGGAAGTTCTCTTTCACTTGAAGGAGGACATATTTTCTCCAGTATAGTAGGAAAGTTAGTATTGTAATAAATAAATAAATGAAAATAGTAAATAGAAAAAGAAGTCCTTTTGTGAAAATCATCTTGTTTGGCACAAATGGACAGGGGATTTTCCTGAAAAGCAGGCAACTAGCAGGCAAGGTTCCCAATAAATTTTGTAAATATGTATGATTTCTTCAAATCATGTATCTTTCAAGCCATTATGTTTGTACTTGAGTTGGTAGATGTGAGATTCCTTAAGTTCGACCTGCCAACGAGCCTTGCCCGATCAACATCAACACATTATTTGGGACCAAGGTTAGGGTTAGATAAGGTACCTAGGAGCATGCATGCCTTAATGACAAGTATCCTTGTCATCTACTAATGAAATACATCAATTTTTCTTGGTGGATGAATTTTGCAGTCCATTCAACTCCGAAAAACCTATTCATGCCTAGTAGAATGTACCTAGTGCCTTGATTCCCATTGACATCAAAGGTGGGATATCTCACATTGGTTAATGACATCCTCAATGGTCGGTAATCCAATGATTCTTGCTTATGTTAAACATAGAAACCATTTTTTCAACTTAAGAAAAATTGCACATGGATGTGCAATGCTTGAATACTATATGGTTTTGATATCTCGACATAGATTTGCGCAGTTTGGATTTTTGTATCATCATTTCCATTATCATTTGTAGCACCAATCATATTTCCTCAGTTGTTTGGGGACATACAAATCCTCAAGCATGGGGGAGAAGGGGACCTTCAGTTCATTCTTCAGACCTTCAGTTCATCCTTCATATGTTCAGCTCATCCTTTAGCCTTCTTCATTAGATTAGATTAGTGGTCACATCAGCTCCAGCCATTCCATCATCCACTTCATTTTTCAGCACCGGGCATACCAATGATAAAGGTAAAACTTGGGGTAAATTTGGCTGATGATTCCCTATTTCATTAGAAGGTTAAAGAAGCTTAATTATTCACCACTTCCCACTCCACACATTTCATCCTTCATAAACCATTCTCCTTCTATTTCCTTCCGTTCATTATGCATAAACTTTGATAACAATACCATGTTAAAAAAAAAAATCTTATGGTGCATTAATAAAAGCAGTCTCTATAGTGTCTTCTTTAAGCATTCTATTCATAGGATGAAGTCATTACTGCCATGAAATTATAAAGGAAACCACCTATAGACATTTGTCTTACGAAGATAGAGTATTCCAGCATCCATCTCCATCTCTTCCTCAACCATCCCTCTCTTGTCCTCAATTTATATTCCTCAGTAAATTAGTATGATATGTTAATGTGAAGAGAGTTGCTCCACAAGAACCTACACCTCCAAACATTCAAGTGAGTTTTTCTCCACAAGAACCAGTTGTTGGGTGTGGAGCCTAATTATCTTCTTTATTTAGATGCATCACAACGTCAAAACCCTATTCTTAACAAGGCATAAATTCCGCCCGTCATTGAACGTTGCCTGGGGTTCCAGGTAGTGGGTTGTCCAGGGGGTAGTTCCCTCGAAGCTAAAAACATATGTAAAATTTCCTTGTAAAAGTATTGTAATTTCTAGTCAATCTTGGTTGCTCATTAGGAAGATGATCTGACGGTAGAAGTTATGTTTAATTTAGGGATTTTTGACATAGAAGGAAACCCATCATTTTGTATGAGGGTATTGTATTTTGGTTGTGTGTTGTATGAGTATTATGAGTGAGAAACGGAAAGGGACACTGTGAGAGAGAACATAGGATATTATAGTGGATCTGTTGTAGGTTGTGTGCCTTCATTTTCCTAGATAATAGAAAGGGAGGATTGGTTGTTCTAGGTGGACGTAGCCCAAATTGGGTGAACCACGTATATCTGTGTCTCTATTATTTTATACATTTTCTTTGTTTGTGTTTCCTCATGTTTTATGTGTTTCATTACTTTGTAATATATAATTTTCTAATACCAACACCTTCAAATATCCAAGTGATGTTGTCCCACAAGAACCAACATCTACAAAACAATGTCAAGAATTTGTCAATGAGCAAGAGATTTTTATGCATGAGGACATGCACATCCTCATGTATGGGGGGATGTTGAGCCTTGCATATGCCCATTTTTCCATCGCATAGCACCATTATTCATAACCTAAATTTCGACACCCTTACACTCATTTCACATCATAATTCCATCATTTTTCACCAAATACATCCTATCCATCATGGTTTATTATCATTAGTTTTATTATATTTTCTATGATTAGAAGTGATTTAGTTGTAATTTACTAATTATGGTTTCACTAAGTTCATTATCTAAGGATTTCTATTGCCAGAAGTCTCCACAAGTCAATTTTAACTAGTTACTGCAGAGTTGAGTATGGAACTAATGTAGATGAAAATGTGAGTTTTTTGATCAAATGGGGCAGAATATTGAAATTCCAACACACGGGTTTTGTTAAAACTACCCTTATTCATGTAAATCAGAAACCTTTTGGAAAAATTCATCTTCGTGTATGATTTATGGTCAGGGTAATTTTCTAATGGAGTATTAAGTACAAAAACAGATCAAAATTCAGATTTGCCTATTTTTGGCCACAACTACGGTTTGTGCTCAATGAGGAGTTGGTTCCATTCTCCATGCTAAGCTTGGGACCATGCTAATTTTAGCATTTGGTTGGAAACCAATTATGCCCAGGAGAGAAATTCTATTAAGAAAGAAGATCGCAAGCCTGGATTAACATTGATTTGTCAGTTGCCATGTATGGGGTTTCCTGTCATTTTGAAAGGGGATCATTGCCTATCAAGGCCAATGTTGTAATGAATTAAAAGAGAGATATTGGTGCAAGTTTTTAAAACTATCAAAGTGTTGTTCAGAATATTTCTATCTGTAATTAAAGACCAAGTTTCGATTAATAAAGCATGGTTGTTGTTTGATCAGATCGTTTCAAGCTCCGCATTTATTGTGATTTTTTAAATTGAATGTTTTAAATATTTCATTTACTATAATCTATTAGAAGCTTACCTGTGAGTGGCCAGACCCACCATCATCTGGGAACAAGATTCTCTGTCGAATTATAGGTATTTAAATGTGTGTTAGCTTGTTATTTTCAATTCCATTCAGTCATTCATGAATTAGATTCATCTTCTCTTAGAAGTTGTGTGATATATGATATTTAATTTCAGAGTGTTTATGATTGTTTTTAGTTGTATATTCATCAATTGGTAACGAATGCAAGAGTGTTGGATATTCATAGATGAATTGCCAATTTTATATGAATGTGTGAATCCATTGTGCAAAAGATATACTATGTCTCTTTCAGGAAAATAATTGAGTCTTTGTTGATTGCTGAGTCTAGAGAAATTACACGCATGATAGCAATTGTGAACTGAATTCTCCTTTGGATGCATCGAATAGATCAAATTGTGATGTAATTTCGATTTGGTAAATAGTTGGACTGTCTGATGGCTTATATTGGATTGCAAACTCTGAGTGCCTGAAGAATCTCAATTTCATCCATGCATTTAGACCAGGAGTGATTGTTGCGTGATGGTATTCATTTTCTAGTGTGCATAGGTTGAAGAGTAAATGCAATAGGTAGAGGTTGGCAGTGTGTTTTAATTAAATAAGAAATATTTCATGATTCCTTCGAAATTCATAGTCAAGATTTGAGTAGGCCACATGATTTATTTTGAGAACAATGAAAATTATTTAGATTCATTTCATTAAGTACAGTAGCTTAATTTGAAGAAGAATTGAGTGATTAGTTAAAGTTATGATTCATTCTTAGGATTGAATGTTCAGCATTACCATTTCATTCAAGAGCATAGCTTTGAGATACAATAAAAATGTAGTATAATTATGATTAAAATTGATGATAGGTTACCGCTCTTTTTCATAGGAAGTTTTTTTGATTTTATTTAAATTAGTTTCAAATTAGAAATAGAACTTTTTTTTTTTGAATTTAAGTGTGTCAAATGGAGTAATATATAGCATAGATTTGAGTTGTAATTAAATTCCTTTTGAATTGGAATGCATTGAATTGGGCACTGATATAATTGTTATTTATTTTCCTTTTTTCGGAATTAGATATGTGAATTTCATATGATTAAAAATTTAATTTTAAATTCTCTTTCGCATGTCTTGTTCTCCCCGGAGAATGGAAATTAGATTTGTTTGGATTGAGATTTCTTATATTAATATTGACATCGTTTTTTTTAACAGAGTTAGTTTTGTTTAAAATAATAAAAAAATTATTAGAATTGGTTACATGAATTCTGATTTACATTTAATTTATTGAAGCTTTATTTAAATAGATAGCTGGTTATTTTCTTCATTTCATATAAGGTTCCAATTATAATTATTTCCATTCATTATTAAGATAAGTTGAAGTTGTCTACACTAATTTAAATTAGTTATGTATTAAAAGAGCATCAATTCTACCTTTGAATGTTCAGTTGTTTCAGTCAAGTAGCACATAAGGATTGAGTTAATTATATTTCTTTCATATTAATTACATTTTCTAAGAATGAGATGAGTGAAAGTTTGATTAATTTGTATTGTTTCTTTTCCATCATTTTTTACTTAACGATCAAAGGAAAATTACATACTCTTCATTTCAATACTGAACCAAAAACATTGTACAACTCATGTTTACGACTCCCAGATTGACAATTAAATATTAAGAGATTTAATCGCTAATTAAAACTCTCAACATATGGCATACAAATTGGATACACCTCCGTCTTCATGAATACACCCAATTTTGCATGTTTAATGTTTGAAGAAGGTTAATGGTGAAAAGCTTCCAGTTGAGACTATATTGCTAGAACTTTATGAGTAAGGAAAAATCATGTTGGAGCTTGAAGTAATCAAGGAAATAAGAATATAGAAGCTACAAAATCAATCAATTTTAGAGTATCTCATGACGTGGAAGAACCTACCCCCTAAATGTTCCACATGGGAGGATGAGTATTTTATGCAAAAGCATCCAAAACTACGCAACAGTTGAGGACAACATTTATTTGAAGGAGAGGGGCTTCTCAAGTCCCTATAATACTAGTGTATCTCCCTTATAATTATTATTGTGCCCCATAAAATACCAATATTATTATTATTGTGCCCCATAGAAACCCACTATTGTTATTGTGTACCATTAAATTATTATTGTTTGTAGGCCCTAATTATATGTTGAACCTTTAGACTCCTATAAATACCAAGGAGGTATTGTAATTTGAATCATTGAATATTTTTTCATTTATTTGATGTAAAAGGTGGTTTACCCCTCAAATAGGCTTATTTTCAAATATTTGATCTATTTTTTCTTATGTTTACGTGATTCGATTACATAACAGGACCCTAAGGAAATTGTTCTCTAGGAACGGGTAGCATGCCAACACATTTTTTCTAGGTGATTCCAGTATGTGGGTGTGAAGGATATAGTCTATATTACAAAGTTATATAGAGAAATTATCCCAACTAAAAAAGCATCATTTTTGTCTCATCTATGGGCTATAAGAAACATCCATAATGAGGACCTTTGGATAATAAAAGGTGACTTGAATCTCATTAATAATTTGGATGAGAAAAAGGGTGCAGTTTGTTGTTTTGACCTGGAAGCACATATTTCTAGGGAGATACTTCATGATGTAATGGTTATAGATGTGGATAAAAATAATAATATTTTACTTGGAACAGTCATAGGGGAGGGTGCCACCAAATTTCTAGTAGATTGGATTAGTTTTTGCTTTCCAAATTTTATTAGGGAGAGACATCTTTGTTGAGGTGACCATTCTTCTGCGTTTAGGGTATGATAATTATCCCATTTGACTAGAGATGGACTTGAAGATAAATTTGATAAATCAGCATTTTTACTTTGAAATATTCTAGGTCCAAAACCTATAATTCTTGTCTAAAGAAAAAACTTGGTGGAAGGAAATTTTGACATAGGGGAGCAATCACATGCACACTTTTCAGTTGAAGTTAAAGAAGCTCAAATCTAGAATAAGAAATATTTTGGGAACATTATCTTATATAAAGTGGTGTTGGAGGCTTGCATGTAGGAGGTCCAAAAAAAAATCATTCAGGATGGATACTTCAAATAATTGATCTTGGAAGATATGTAACTTGTCTACATAATGGAGCAATGACATAAACAAGAGGAAATCATTTGGAGATAGAAATCAAGAATCAAATGGATAAGGTATGGGGACAAAAATAGTAATTATTCCACAAGGAAACGATAAATAATCATCATCATCATCAAATTTTCTCTCTCATAGCAAGGGGAGGTCAAAGACTTCTTCAACATTAGGAGATAATAGAAGAACTAGTCTCATATTACCTAGAAATACTTAAAGAGACCAGCTAAGATAGAAACAATGATATCAATTGCATCATATCTCATATCCAAAAAATTATAAACCCTAACTATAATGTCGCTTTAATGTGGGAAATCACATTTTATAAAGCTAAGGAGGTGGTGAAGGCCATGCTCAGCAACAAGGTGCCTAGTCTAGAAAAATTCACTTGATAGTTTTTTAAATCTTTTTGGCCATTCATTGGAGTAGAAGTGCATGCTATAATATAAGAGTTCAAGAGAATTAAACAATTATGACATGGCCTTGATGCTACTTTTCTCACTCTAATCCAGAATAATTGTAATTCCAATGATCGTAGTGGTTTTTCGTCAATCTCCTTATGCAATTTGGTCTATAAAATTATTTCATCAATGATAGTAACTCAAGTTAAACTGTTTTTCAACCAAATTAAATCTCCAGAGAAATGTGGTGTTGTGAAAGGTTGTGAAATCCTAGATGGGATAGTAACATGGAAAATTTTAGGGGCTAATATTCACAGGTGGGCTAATTTTCCATGGTTTTTCCAAAAAAAAGATTCGCCAATTTCCATTTTTTTATAAAAAATGATTCGCCCAAATTTTACAATATAAAATTATTTTATGTTAAAAATAGCCAAAATTGTATAGAGGGTATATATAATATTATTATAAATATGAATAATTTTACAAATACATCAATAAAAATTTTATATTTTTCATATTAGGGACTCCTGAGATTTGCCAATTTTTTAAACTTCAAGATAATTCTCCATCCTTAAAATTTTCCCTGGATAGTAACAGTCCACAAAGTAGTACACTCGCTTAGAAAATTTTTAAGGTCTTACATGTTGATTAAATTGGGTCTCTCCAAGGCTTGTGACAATCTTAACTAGAACTATCTTCTCTAGGTGCTTTATTCCTATGGATTTTCCTAGTAGGGGATTAACTATATAAAATCACTCATAACAACCCCATTCTTTTTTATTTTTCTTAATGGCTCCCGAACCCAAAATTTTCAAGCATCTTGTGGTCTTATAATATGATACCCTCTCTTCCCTTTCCTTTTTATCCTAGCTGCAGAAGTTGGAAGGTACATCAAAGCGGTTTTCATCCAAGGAAATCTGAAATGAATTTGAGAACATGGTCTGAATATGCCTATTACACATCAAAAATTTGTTGATGATATCATGTTTTTTTGGTATCCTTATCTCTGTGAAATGAGGATTTTTAATTCCATATAATCTAATTTTATGGATTCTTTTTTCACTATGATCAACGGAGATAAATCTAATATCTAATTTTTCAATACTAGAAAGCCAATAAAAATGCATCTAGAATGAGTAATAGGTTTTTAGATAGGAAATATCCTAGCCCATTATCCTAGCATCCTTGCAGTAGAAAATTGTAGTGGACTTCTTGCTAGAAAGAAATTATACAAAGGATCACTAATCAATTTGATAATTGGGATTTTTTTTTGTTGAATTTGGAAGGTTGAGTGATCCTTATTAAATAAGTTCTGCAAACATTAATGGTATATCAACTTTCAATGTTACTAACCCCGAAGCTTATTTATAAATTTTTAGCCTCTAAATTTTGTGATTTGTTTTGTCAAGGAGTTATGCATGCTATGAAGTGGGATTTTGTGGCTTGTGAGAAGGTGTGATTACCAAATATGGTCAGGGGTGCTGGGATGTGGGATATAGAAATTATTAATAAGGCTTTGGGAGCCAAATTATGGTGGCACTGGTTGTAAGGGGGAAAATAAATTTTGAAGCAAATCTAGCACATAAAATATAGTTAATCAAGGTCCCAAAGAGATAAAATAAGGGCCAGTGTATACCCACCAGGATCGTCCATTTAGAACTTAACACATGATAATAAACAATTTATACATGACCATACCTTCTAATAGATATGTGATGGAATAAAAACTCTTTTTTGGGATGAATCATTGTGACAATATCCCTACTTGGGAGCTCACACTGACCTAAGGGAACTGCATATATATAGCAAATATTACAGAGCTACTGAAGTAGAAAATTATTTGGAATGTCAAGCCCCTACCAAATGATGGGAATGGAGATTAATGGAGCATTAGTCAAACCATTAGGCCTCAAATTTATGGCCAATACTAGCCCAAAATCTCCAAGATCGCAAGATTCATATTTCCCAAGACCTGGATAAGCTATGCTGGGGCCATTAAATGAAATTGATGTTTATTGTATAGGAAGCATACTTCATAATGGAAATCTAGTCAGACATTCCAAAGGAGCCCATATATTGTAGGATTTTGACACAAAACATGTAGCCAAATGTGGATCACTTTATATATCTTATTGGCAGGAAAAAAACTCCTTACTTTTGATCACATCTGAAGGAATGGATTCCTTGGAACTTCCTTTTTTTGTCTATAGGGAAAAATAAGAAAATTTGGAGCACGAGTTAAATACTTATCCTTTAATTGATGATATATCGAGTTGAGTCTTTCACATGTTCAGTCACATGGACATTCCTGTAATAGTTTGAGAAAAAATATAGAGTATTGGTGCCTTATGCTCTTTAAAAATCAAGTTGTTAATAGATCCTGGTCCCTACTGGTTGGTTTTGTTCTTTGGAGAATTTGGAAGGAGCTTAACTGGAGTATTTTTAAAAGCCAAACAATGTCAAAGGATCTAGAATGGAAGTCTATCAAGAGGAATATAAAGGAGAAAATTCTCTATGAACGCTAAGGACTAGAAGATTAATCAATAGAAGGAATTTATTCTAAATTATTCAAAACTAGCTCAGTCCATGAAAAATCTAGGAAAACCCATGTCGATACTTACTCCCAAATATTCTCCATCTCACTTTACTCTCCCTCCACTCTGATTTTGTAAAGTTAAATTATTATGGGGATTCTAAAGGTAATCCATGTCAAGCCCTATATAGAGGTATCTTAAGGGATAGGAATGGGAATGTTGTAATGTTATATGCATGAAACTTTAGAGTCACTAGAAAAAAATGTAACACAATTTCCAATTTGGAACACAGTCCCTAGATAACATGTGAATTAGGATTTTTGAATCTCTAAGCATATGAGGACTCTCAACTGGCTATCTTTAGAGCTCATAAACATATTTATGGTCCACGTAATTCTAAAGTGGTCAAGTGTGGTTTCTAGAGCTAATGATCTCTCAAATACACATGTTTATATACTCCCTTCCATATGTCATTACTTATAATTCTCATGAGATTGTAAGTAAGGAATTTAATCTTCTATCCAATTAGGGATGCTAGGAGAGATATGTGAGCTTTAACTCTACTTGGCCAATGTACACCCATCCTAGTTGGACAGATTAAATGACCTCCATTCTTGAAGAGAATAAAGGTACCTTAATGGGGGTGGATGATCGATGTGAAGGGTAACTCTGGTAACTTTTTCTGACTCTTAGATGGATACTAGTTGTGTTTTTATTTTTATGGCTTTCTAGATTATTGGACATATTTTTTTTGGGTTATCATAGTCCTTTATGTCTATTGTAAAAATATTGGTTTATCATCTAACAACCACAAAATATAGTAAGAGTAAGGCAGGTAAAATTTTGAAAAGTTGTAGAAAACAATGTAACTTCTTGACATGATGAAAATATTGAGACTTAGAAAAATTAAAAATAAAATTAAAAATTATAACTAATTAATTCCATCACTTAGTTAACACTTACTAGAATTATTTTATATTTACCTTTGTTTTCATTGATGATAAATGATTTTCAATCCTTGAGGAGGTGATATTGATTTACTTTCCTCATGAAGGTTGCATCCTGCATGTACATGTTAGGGCTTCCAAACACTACACCAAATATATCAAGTGGAATTATGTCTACCTCGATCTCACCAACATACTATAAATTTTATTTTACATTTCTCAATGAACCTAATATTTGCATCCTTAATTTATCCATCCCAATGGATCTAAGTGAGTATTCTCATGAACTTCCAATCCAATATTCCTAACCAGAAATTTTTATACGAGGTTATATTTTAAGCTAGAACCAACCAGACAATTCATATTGGTCTTCTTGACTTGAAAATTAATATGGATCTCTTGACGATGCCATATGTTTCCAACATGCAGGGGTTCTCCCCGATGTGAGGTCCCAATTAGTGTATAACTTACCCAAATGGATTCAATCTGATCGTGCAATGTACTAAAATAAAATACTGAATCCTTGTACAATTTCCGGAAATCAAATTCGATCGCACAATCGCATAACGCGTAAGAGAAAGAAATATCAATCACACAACATGTAATATTACCAATTGGCCCAAGCTAATGGGAATATACATTTTTTTCATTTTCCTGTTGCATGAATAAATGTGTAAAGGAGGACAATAAAAACTCTTAAAATAGTGAATAAATCCATGCCCCATGTGAACAAAGATAAATCTAGGCCATCTTAATAAAACACCCTTATGTGTGAAAGGGATTGAGACATTTGACTGGTTCAACCATGATCAGATCAACAACGTTGTCTAGAGGGGGTGAACCTCATTGATGCACAGTGCAGTCTTAGTTGGAGGTGGATGTTGTGAAACCAACTCCAAAAATAGAAGAAAAGAGATATCAATGCCTTAGAAATAAGCCACTTCGAGAGGGAAACCTCCAATACATTACATGAATGAACAATTCCTAGATGATTCAAATTACAAAACCTCCTTTCTATATATAGGAGTCCATGGGGCCACAATGTAATCTTAGTGGGGCCATAATGTAATCCTAGCTGACCTAACAATAATAATTTAAGGGCACAATAATAACAATATGGGGGGTTACAGGGGTACAATAATAACAATAAGGGGGTTACACTAACAACAATAAGGGACTATACTAGTAATATAGTGACCTAACATGCCCCTCTCCTTCAAAAAATTGTTGTCCTTAATGCTTGAGTAGCTCTGGGTGCTTCTGTATAAAATTCTCATCCTCCCCTGTAGAATCTTCAATGGGTAAGTTCTTCCACTTGATGAGATACTCTAAAATTGATCGATTTCGTAGCTGTCGAGTTATTGTTTCCGTGACCGCTTCAGGTTCCAATATAATTTTTCCTTCCTCATCAAGTTCTGGAAATATTGTTTGAACTGGAATATTTTCACCTATAACCTTCTTTAAGCATGAAACATGGAAAACTGGATGCACTCATGAAGAATTAGGAAGCTCCAATTTGTATGCCATAGTACCAATCTTTTGCAACACCTTGGAAGGACCATAGTACTTTGGCGATAATTTATTATCCTTCTTTGCTTGCTTGAGGGACATTTGTTTGTATGGTTGTAGCCGTAAAAATACCCAATCTCCTACATCAAAACTTCTCTCGCTATGATGTTGATATGCCTGTTGTTTCATTCGATTTTGTGCCAAATTCAGGTTATCCTTTAAGAGTTGGAGAACTTCTTGCTGATGCTCGATGTGATCTTCCACTGCTTGAACCTTCGAATTTTCCCTTAAAGATGATGTGATGGATGGTGGATGATATCCATAAAGTGCATAAATGGGGTCATTTTTGCTGCAGTATGGAAGGAAGTGTTATACCACCATTCAGCAAGAGGTAACCACTTGACCCATTGTGTTTGTTTATCAGATACAAAACAACGAAGATATCATTCCAAACATTTATTTACTATATCAGTTTGACCATCAGATTGAGGATGATAAGATGAGCTATGAGCTAATTGAGTACCCAAACAAGAAAATAACTCCGTCCAAAAATTTCCAGTAAAAATGGGTTCTCTGTCGCTCACAATAACCCTTGGGCTTCCATGTAGCTTTTGAATTCTGTCCATAAATGTAGTAGCAACTATGCTTGCTTTAAATGGATGAGATAATGCACAAAAGTGTGCATACTTGGTAAGTCTATCAACTACCACCATGATGACACTCTTTCCTTCGGACTTAGGTAAACCTGTGATAAAATCCATTGCAATCTCCTCCCAACGTTGACTTGGAATGGATAAAGGTTGTAGAAGTCCTGGGGTCTTAATTGTTTCCACTTTATTCTGCTGGCAAACCAAACATTCCGCCACAAAATTTTTAATATCAGATTTAAGGCCATCCCAAAAAAATTCTTTCTTCACCCTGTGGTAAGTTTTTAAAAATCCTGAGTGTCCTCCTAAAGGAGAAGTGTGCAATTCCAGAAGAATCTTTTGTTTTAGTTGGGAATTCTTACAAAGGTATAAGCGATCTTTGTACCATAGGGAATCATTTTTCCAACTAAATGTATCAGATGTACTAGGATCTTGCTGCAACTTTTGAATGAGTATCCATACATCTTTGTCCTTCTTCCATTCATCTCTTGCTTCAGTTATCCAATCTGGTTGGATAATAGAAATGGCACAAAGCAATGCTTCCACCTATTCATTCTTTCTTGAGAGTGCATCTGCAACAACATTCAGCTTTCCTTTTTTGTAGATTATTTCAAAGTCATAACCCAACATCTTTGTGACCCATTTGTGTTGTTCTTCTGACGATAGTCTTTGTTCCAAAAAGTGTTTAAGACTATCATGATCAGTTTTTACCTTGAAGTGTCTTCCCATTAGGTAAGTTCGCCATTTCTTTAGTGCATGCAGTATTGCTAACATTTCCTTCTCTTAAATAGGTTTCTGTAAATACTTTCCTTTGATTGGATGACTTTCAAAAGAAATGGGTCTTCCTTCTTTGCATTAAAACAATACCAATTCCATTTCCTGAGGCATAAAATTCCACAATAAAGGTTTTTGTGAAGTCTGCCATAGCTAAGACTGGTGCTAGGCACATTGAATATTTAAGATGTTCAAAGGCCTGAGTTGCTTCAGGAGTCCATGAAAATGCATCTTTCTTCAATAATTTTGTTAGAGGTGTTGCTATCCTCCCATAATTCTTAACAAAATTGTGATAATACCCCGTTAACTCGAGAAATCCTCGCAACTGCTTTATTTTTGTGGGGAATTTCCATTCTTAAATGGCTTTTATTTTGTTAGGGTCTACCTTAACACCCTTGTGAGATACAATATGACCCAAATATTACACCTCTTGTAATCCAAAGAAACATTTGGTTTTTTTTGCATATAATTGTTTCTCCTGCAATAGTTTGAGCACCCTGTCAAAATGTTGAACATGATCCTTCCAAGACCTACTGTAGATTAGTATATCATCAAAAAATACTAGCACAATTTTTCTAAGGGTTTGAAAATGGAATTCATCAACCCTTGAAATGTAGAAGGTGCATTGGTAAGGCCAAAAGGCATGACCAAAAATTCATAATGACCCTCATCAGTTTGAAATGTTGTTTTTGAAATATATTCAGTCTTCATTCTAATTTGATGATATCCTGAACAAAGATCTAACTTGGCAAAATAAATTGCTCCATGTAATTCATCAAATAATTCATCAATCACGAGAATGGGAAATTTATCTTTAATGGTGAGTTTATTGAGCTCCCTATAATCGGACACATGTGCCATGATCCATCCTTCTTGTGTACCAATACTACAAGAGCTGAGAAATAACTTAAACTAGGTTGAATTATACTAGCCTCGAACATTTCTGCAATCATACGTTCAATTTCGCTCTTTTGGACATAAGGATATCTATAAGGCCTAATGTTTGGAGGAACACTTCCTGGAATCAAATGAATAGCATGATCATGATCACGAATAGTTGGGAGTCCTTTGGGAGTTTCAAAAACCTTGGAATGATTGTCCAAGACTTTTTGGAGATCTGTATAAATAGATGATTTTTATGTTGGAACTTCTACTGAGCATAATTGTGCAATTACGCCTCGTTGTTCTTTCTTTAGAATTTTTCATGAAATTAGAGCTTATTATCTTTCCCATATTCCCTAAAATACCTCGTAATTCGACTTCCTTTCCTTGTGAAAAAAAATTCAAGAAAAGTTCTTGAAAATTAAAGGCTAATGTCCCCAAAGATTGTAACCATTATACTCCTAGTACAACATCAGCACCTCCCATAGGAATGGAAAGCATTGGAATATTCTATACATATTCCCCATTGTTAGCTTGATATTATCGAATTTTCCATAGAAATTTGTAGTTCCTCCATTTTCAACCATCACTTGACATTCTGGTGCTGGGTATAGGAAACAATTCAATTCCTTGGCTACCTTACAATGAATAAAATTATGGGTACTACCTGAATCAATCAACACTATTACCTTTTTCTTCTTGATATGTCCTTCTATTTTGAGAGTTTGAGGAGTGGTAATTCCTACCAATGCATTACACGATATGGTCAGACTCATCTCTCCCTCTTCTATGGTTGGTTCCTGGTGTATATCCTCTTCTTGTTCATTTTCTTCTTCCTCTTCACAATCTATGTAAAATAATTTCTTCTCAGCACACTTATGACCTTTAGTGTATTTTCTATCACAACTGTAGCAAATCCCCTTTGCTCTTTTTTCTTCCAATTGTTGTGGTGTCAACCTTGTAGGTTGTGGAAATCTAGGCGTAGCAACACTTCCTTCTTTATAGAAATGAGTGGTAGGCTTCCTTGTCGCCATAATTTTACATTCAACTTTTCTTGCCAACCTGAATGCCTTCTCTAATGAATCAGGTTCCAAAACACGAACTTCATGTTGGATGTTATCCTTTAGAGTACCTAAGAAGAGATCAATCCTGTGTTCCTCTGGAATATTAGTTACCCTTATATTCAATTTTTGGAAGTCCTCAATGTGCTGCCCCACTAAACCTTTTTGTTTGAGATTTATCAATTTGCTAAAGAAGGTGTTGCTCTTTGTATCCTCATAATGTGCTATCATTTCCTCCGTAAATAATGACCAAGTGACAATTTTTTTACGGGAGCAAAGCCATTGATACCATACAAATGTATTTTGTTCTAAATGTAAAGTTGCAATGCGTACCTTTTGTGTGTTTTGCACGTTATGGAGATCAAAATATTGCTCCATCTATAGTATCCATGTTACAAGATCCTTTCCATCAAACTTCCTCATATCCATTTTTGGAATATGGTGGTTCTTCCCTCCAACATTAGAGTTTATGAAATCACAATTAACATTTATTTTGTTCTCATCATGAGTTTCCTCTACTATCTTTTCACCATTAGGAAACATTTATTATATCAACTTTGTCAAACCTTCCATGTCTGCTTTTAGATCATTCTTCATGTTTCCATTTTTCATCGATATTAGCTTCCATGTCATCCATCTTAGATTCCATGCCATCTTCCATTCCATATATCTTATATTCCACGCCTTTCTTCAAACCATCCATATTAGTTTCCATGCCTTTACTAAAAACTTCCATGTCATTTTTTGTTGCTCTTTGCGAGAGCGAAAGTTGTTGCACTTGATCTTGTAATTTTGATATGTCATGTTGCCATTCTTCGTCTTCATGAGTCATAGTAGAGCCTTCTAAAGGCTTAATGGGTGTTGAATTACTTTTAGGGGCCATTTTTGAATCCAATACTGATATCTAATCTACAATATGCCCTTAGAATAAATTCAACTTGATTCGTCAAACAAGACTTATGCAATTCGGGAAAATAAAATACACACCTTTCACTTGATTTTGAGGAGCTCTATATTGAAATTGAATTATCTCAATAATTGCAGATCCTAAATATCTAAAATTCATACTTGTAGTAGCCCTCTGAAGCTTATTTCAAATGTCACAGGTCTGACCTGATTTCGATTCTTCAAGGCAAATTTATGTCCAATCTCCCACAATGACCCAATTATGGACTCGTTCAGTAGAGCGAACTTGTAATACTTTCCATGTGTCATTATTTCCTCCTTTGGTTCTGAAATTTATAGACAAGAAACTAAAGTCTGTGTACTTGTGGCCACTTTTTACAGAATTCCAATCCGATGTTGAAAGAGAGAATTATGAATATTGTCCCATGATAACCTCTTTGAGATGAAATTCAAGAGCCTGAAATAGACCTAACTTCCACAAATTATATCTCTGAAAATATTGCGAACCAAGCTCTGAAATTTTGCGACGATGTTGCTCAAGATTTCAGCTTTTCCATCTAAAAATTTCAGCTTCTGAATATTCGTAGAAAAAAATTTATACTGACAATTCCGCGATGACCTGTTTAGGTTAAATTCAGGAGCTTGCAAATAGCCCTAGCTTCCACAGATCATATCTCCGAAAATATTGCAAACCAAGATCTAAAATTTTGGGAAGATGTTCCTCAAGATTTTGGCTTCACACTCTAAAAAATTCAGCTTCTAAAAATTAGTAGAAAAAAGATTATAGCGAAAATTCCACGATGACTGGTTTGGAGCATCAGAAACCCTAGAATCCAAAGCTCTAATACCAAATGTTGTGAAACTAGCTCCAAAAATAGAAGAAAAGAGATATCAACACCTTAGAAATAAGCCACTTCGAGGGGGCAACCTCTAATACATTACATCAATGAACAATTCTTGGATGATTCAAATTACAAAACCTCCTTTATATATATAGGAGTCCATGGGGCCACAATGTAATCTTAGAGGGGCCCCAATGTAATCCTAGCCGACCTAACAATAATAATTTAAGGGCGCAATAATAACAATATGGGGGTTACAAGGGTACAATAATAACAATAAGGGGGTTACACTAACAACAATAAGGGACTATACTAGTAATATAGTGACCTAATAGTGGCACATGTGAAAGAAGCTAAATCATTGAGATGGTTTAGGGTTTTGCAAGATTTCTATCTTATAAAAGGAAGAGCAGTAAAATAGGAGAAGGTTGTTGAATATGTTATATTTCTGAATATATTTTATGTTTAGACATATATAATTCTGTTATTGTTTAGCTGAGAATAGTGTTGTTTGGTAGTGGGTGTTCCTGATCGGGAATCCTACCTCTTTCCTTAAAAGGCCTCTTGGAAGAGTCTTGATAATCTTTTCCACTATCAGGCATTTGGCCAAGCTTCATCTTCCAACTACAACGTAGATCCTATTAAGGGTTTGGTTGTCCTTGTAAGCTACAGCAAGTGGAGGCTAGATCTACTCAGATCTAGGCCATTCTAATGCCTCTTTTCAGTGGGAAAGCCTTCTATCCCATTGGAAAGAGTGTATTGGATCATTGGAGCTTCAGCTCCACATCTTGGCATCAGGAAAAATTGATCTTGAACCCTACAGCGTAGTCCATCTTCTAGATCTATGTTTTTCTGTAGGTGTTGTTGTAAGGGATTTTGGCATAACTTTAGAGGAGTGATCTATAGTTTCAAGAATCTTCCCTTCGCAGTGGTGATACATGTATTTAAGATCTAATCCATGTTATATTCAGATATGATCTGGATTATCCTGCATTTACTGTAGAATTTTCTGAATATTTCTGCAGATCTACAGCTTTAGATCTCAGATCTACTCCATGTGCTTCATGCATTACTGAAAACCCCAAGGGGTATGTAAAGTAGAGACTCTATAATGTATGGATCTATCATAGATATTACTATTCATGCATTATTTTTCTCTAGATCTAATTTTTAACCAACAGTTGTTGTAGCATAATAAAAATAATGTTGTCAAGCCTTTTGTAGTGAATACGTGATTTCGGCACCTCATTTTGAGGGATTTATTCTATTTAAGTCTTCTATGTCCTATTATACATTGTATGGGCCTCATTGTAAATCTTATTTGCTGATCTAAATGTTATTTTTGAGCCTCCTTATTGGCCTCTTGCTCTTACTTTGCTGAATTGTGTTATTTATGAGAAGTATTGTTGAATATTGCTGCGTGTTCCCATTTGTGGATATTACAGTGGTATCAGAGAAATCATCTTGGCACAGCCTGTGATTTTCTTGAAGAGCCAATATGTCTTCAAAAGAAGAAGATCCTCTTACTGATAGAGAGAAGAGGTATCTAAGAAGAAGATAGAAGAAATATGATTACATAGAAGACAAAGAAAACAAAGGTGAAACCCCTTTATCTGGAAGGTTGAAAAGAGAGGAGTTCTCTAAAACTCTTTCTCAAGCTATGCATGATTTGGAAGGAGAAATCCAGGGAATGAGGAGGGAAATACATGTATATCCCTTAAGAATATTTTCACATGAAGGAAACCCCAACATGTCTTACTATGTGTGTGAGAATTCAGCCACACAATCTGATCTACAACGTTATAACATGTGTACTTCTTGACAAAGGAATAAGAAAAATGAGGAGCACCAAAGGAGGAAAATCTTAGTGATTATATCCAAGAATATGATTCTTAGTCAGAGAGATTCAAGGAGCATCTCAGTTTCCAAGAGTTCTGTCAACTTAAATAAGAAAGAAGATCCAGCCACTACAGTAGAAGAGGAGGGTGCATGCAACACACTTTGAGTAGATTCTCTCTACCTACTTTTGATGGATCACTTGAGAGCTCAACCAAGTCTTGGGGAAGAAAGCTTGACACATATTTCTAGCTACATCAAGTTTTAGAAGAAGAAACCATGAGAGCAGCAGCGCCGCATCTTCGAGGTAAGGCTTATGCCTGGTCGCTTTTTGGGTCTTCTTCCTTGAAAAATGTAAATATCTCTTCTTATGCAAAGTTCACTAGGAGGTTAGTGAAAATATTTGACTTGAGACATTCTCAAACTTCCTTGAGGGATAAAATCAGGCCAAAGAAATTTGAATCTTTGCATGAGTTGAAAGAATCCATAAAGCCAGCTCCATTTCTAAACATTGTTGAAGGGGTTGAAGATCTGTTGCATATTTTGCCAAAGGAAAAAGCCTCGCTTCAGCAGGAACTCTTTTCTCAAGGAGGATATGTGAGGGTTCCTTTTCCAAGAAGAGATCAAGGAAAAGGGTCTCTTAGTGATGAAGAATTCTCCATTGATAAGATCAAGGGAAAGTAATAGCAGAGAATTTCCTCTAGCGTTGTGACAACAGGAGGAGATCTATTTTTGTTTGGAGATGGAGATGAAGAAATTGCTTCCACTAGAGGGGCTCTTGCATATTTTCAAGGAGTTCCAAGGAATCTTACATATGGAGAACATAAGCAACATGTGTCTATGATAATAGAAAATGAGACAGAACAAAGGAGGGGTCACAAAGATGACACAGTAGAAGATGACCCACTTTTTCTAGGAGAAGAGAATGGAGCAAATGCTCCAATCAGAGGCACTCTTTCACCACTAAGAGTGGTCTTCAAATGTCATGAGACTTCCACACAGGAAACAGAGTTGAATTTTTGTAGTGGAAGCAGTGGCATGAGGATCCCATCTATTATGCATATGAGGATGGTCCCTGAAACCTCACTAGCTTGTGGAAAACAACCTAGGAAGCCACCTGATTCATCTTTTATGGGGAAGACCTCACAACTTACTGCTCCAAACTTAGATCCAAGATGGATTGGAGAATTTGAAGACAAAGCTACATCATTGGGAGGCTTGGGTAAGCTCAAGAAGGAGGGAGATCTTCTTCCCTTATCATCATCACCCACTCTCATTTCTGGATCTGCGCTATGGGAGGAGAAAAATGGAAGGAACAACCTTCCAACACACACCTTTGGCATAGGAGATGTCAAGGAGGATATCAGCCACATGACAGACATTTCGGTTGAGGCATGATCAGCACTATCATTGTTGAATAGTGTAGATCTATATTGGAAATCCCAACTGCTAATGGATTATTCCAAATATCTTCACACAAATATGATACTTGATGACCAGCTGCATGAAGAGGGCTAATTTTTCCAAGGAGGAGTCATCTACTGTCATGGTAGGATCTTCTTGTCTAGAGCTTCTAAGCTCAACTAGAAGATACTCCAAGTAGCATACAAAGAGTTTTGTTACAGCCATATGCATTCCATGAGGACCTACAACATCATCATGAGGAGCTTTGATTGGGAAGGATTGAAAGAGGAAATACATCAGAATTTTCAAGAATGCATTAACTATGTGGAGTTGGGGCAGCCATGGGACTCTATGCAAGAGTCATGTTAGTCATCTCTTCCTTCTTTTGAAAGAGGATAAATATCCATGCGCAACTCCATGTGTATGAAAGACATTGTTGGTAAAGAATTTGAACATGTAAAGCAAGTTTTATTTTCTGATTGTACATGTTCTTTCACCATTTTTATGCAAGCCATGACTCCTAGAAGGAGTAATGTATCATGTAAATCTCATGGAAAACATTGGGCCACTAAAATTTCTGAACTTGGCCACTCCCTTGATGTGCAAAGGGACATTTTATTTCATGATGGGTGCTTCCCAAAGGCACCAAACATATCTCACACTTTTAGCCATAGTGAGATGACATGTGCAACAAGTAAGTGGTGGGGAAACCACTTACCACACCTTGATCTAATGTAGGCAGGAGATGCATTGCGCTGGTTCCATATGTGGGACTATGACCCACCTCCTCATGCTCAAATTTTTATTTGTTTATATATATTTTTGCTTCCATACATTGATGATATACTTGTACTATTTATGGGATTGTATGGAGGGAGGATGGGAAGCTTGTATGTACCTCATGGGATGGAGACTCTCCATGTACCTTATGATACATGTTTCAGGGAGAGTATTGGTTCAGCCATGTTTTTTTATTTGAGCTCTTAACTCCTTGTGGGATGGACTATGCACATCTCATAATTTCTTTTGAGGAACAATTCATGGAGGGTTGGATTGGTGAACACTTAGAAATATTAACTCATAATGGTGTCACCAATGGAGGAGGAGAAGTGTTGCAGCACTCACCTTATCAGTTGCTTCAAGACAAGCAACATTTTGGAGGGGAGGACTGTAATATTCCCAATTAGCCCAAGCTAATGGGAATATACAATTTTGTTTCATTTTCCTGTTGCATGAGTAAATGTGTAAAGGAGGACAATAAAAACTCTTAAAACAATGAATAAATCAATGCCCCATGTGAACAAAGATAAATATGTGCCATCTTAATAAAACACCCTTATGTGTGAAAGGGATAGAGACATTTGACTGGGTCAACCATGACCATATCAACAGCTTTGTCTAGAGGGGATGAACCTCATTGATTCACAACGCAGTCTTAGTTGGAGGTGGCACATGTGAAAGAAGCTAAATCATTGAGATGGTGTAGGGTTTTGGAAGATTTCTATCTTATAAAAGGAAGAGGAGGACAACAGGATAAGGTTGTTGAATATGTTATATTTCAGAAAATATTGTTTTTTTAGACATATATCATTCTCTCGCTGTTTAGCTGAGAATAGTGTTGTTTAGCACTGGGTTTTCTTGATCGGGAATCCCACCTCTTTCCTTGAGAGGAATCTTGGAAGAGTCTTGTTGATCTTGTTCACTATGAGGCATTTGGCGAAGCTTCATCTTCCAACTACAATGCAGATCCTGTTGAGGGTTTGGTTTTCCTTATAAGTTGTAGCAATTGGAGGCTAGATCTACTCAGATCTAGGCCATTCTAGTGCCTCTTTTCAGTGGGAAAGCCTTCTATCCCATTGGAAAGAGTGTATTGGATCACTAGAGCTTCAGATCCACATCTTAGCATCATGCCAAATTGATATTGAACCCTACAACGTAGTCCATCTTCCAGATATGCATTTTTCTGTAGGTGTTGTTGTAAGGGCTTATGGCATAACTTTGGAGGAGTGATCTCTATTGTTGGGAATATTCCCTTCACTGTGGTGATCCATGGATTTTAGATCTAATCCATGTTATATTCATATCTAATCTGGATTATCCTGTATTTACTGCAGAATTTTCTGAAGATTTCTACAGATCTGCATCTTTAGACCTCAGATCTACTCCATGTGCTTGATGCATTGCTGAAAACCCCAAGGGGTATGTAAAGTAGAGACTCTATAGTGTATGGATCTGTCATAGATCTGACTGTTCATGCATTATTTTTCTCTAGATATAAGTTGTAATCAAAAGCTATTGCAACATAATAAAAATAACATTGTCAAGCCTTTTTGTAGTGAATACATGTGATTGCAGCACCTCCTTTTGAGGGATTTCTTCTATTTAAGTCTTCTATGTCCTGCTATACATTTTATGGGCCTCATTGTAAATCTGATTTGCTGATCTAAATGTTATTTTTGAGCCTCCATATTGGCCTCCTGCTCCTACTTTGCTGAAATACGTTATTTCTAAGCAGTATTGTTGAATGTCGATGCTTGTTCCCTTTTGGGGATATTACACAACACAAGATGTATATGGGTAAAAAAATTGCTAAAAAACATACTATATGTATATTTCATAAATTCAACATCATGAAACAATACAATGCTTTTGTCTCACTGAGAAACATCTACATCTTGTTGACTATCTCACTCTGATCCTGCTCGAATCTGGCACAAATTTAAGAAATTTTGGTCCAATATTTAAACTCTTTCTTGCCTCTGTCTGGCCATCCTTGCTTACACATTCCTTGTCTAATTAATCCCTTACTAATTACGAAATTCCAAATTAATGATCATGAAATACCTTCAAGACTTCTCGATCACCTCATGCATGACCTGCACAATTATCTAATTATACAACTGATAGTTATCCTCCCTTTAACCTCAATCTCAACTAGGCCTTCCTTAGAAATGACATGCAACATCTATTTATAGAAAATTATTAGTTAGCTTATTGATCACTACTTGTGGATTAAACCAAATTTAATTCACTGGACCTATCACTAGCTCATCTCTTAGTTAGAACTAGTTAAACTTATTGTAACTCAAATAATTGTGTTAACTAATTTCAACTTACAAATAACTATAACTAGACCCCCTAAAATAATGGGCTAACTCTACATGATTTCTCTCTGAACCTCAGCTCGAACTTCCTAATCTAACTGAGTCTTCCTGACTTAGTTAACTAATACAAGTTGTCATGAGATGAAATTACAATTTCTCCTCTAATTTAATTAAAGGAAAATTAAATCAAAAGCCCTTTGGGTGCCATTTTGGGTGCCATTTTCAAGATTTCTTTTGTCCTTTTAAACTCTCCCACTCAACAAGAAAATAATTAAATCTATCTTTATCCGATACCTTTGGAATTTTCTGCATGCAACACTTGCCTAGTGTTGTTTGCTCCCATAACTCCTGAATCTAAAAATACATCCAAACTAAATCAGTTTGATGCATCTGTCATCAGAGTCATTGACTACTTCTTGTTACTGCATTTTCTAGTGAATAATCTGCTCCGCTGCTCACTCTACATCTGTGCCATCTTCACTACTTCCAAATCTAATCTATGATCCAGTATCTGACATCTATCACTCTCATATCTGACCGCATCGATTGCTACTGATCCATCATGCTACTGTGTATTATGGGCCCCCCATAGCTAGGTCTGATCCATGAGACATGCCATCTCAATGGACCTTGCCAAAATTTCTTTTATTGGTATTATTACTTCACATCGCCCCACCTCTCACCTTTAGGTATGGCTTGATGTGCTCTCTCTACCCATCTAGCTCGATATTCCCCCTACTAGAGATCTCTTCCTGGGCAGACACCTCCACTTGGTCTCCTCTTTGCTTCTCCAATTGTGGTTACTCCACAACTTTCTCAGATTTCTTCTAAGGCTACATGTTGAGGTAATTTATGATGTCTCTCAACCATCAAGTCTCTAACCTATGCTTTTCTCCTCAAATATTTGCATGAATCTTCGACCTAGAGAGAATATAAGTTCTTGACTCATACACCAATATGTTTCACCTGTCCCATGGTGATGTGTCTAAGGAAAACCTTTCCCTTTATAAATATCACATCATAGCCATGGTCTTCTAGTACCTCTACGGAAAGTGTATTATTATTTATTCTTGAAACAATAAAAACATCTTTGAGTCTGAGAGGGGATCCAGTGTCCCACTAAAAGATAAATGTAACTACGTCAGTCACATTATACCTCCTATCATATGCAAACTCTATGTTCTTTTGGAGGTCCTTCTCCTCCAAGTCACTAAATATATCTCTATTCCTCATCATATGGAATGAGTCACCGCTATCAAAATACCACATGCATCCCATTATAGTGTCAGACATGCATGCAATGAGAGTAAAATCAAGCTCAAACTATGAAGCTAAAGCCTCACTCGCTACTGTAACTGTAGGATCCTTCTTTCTTGCCTTTTGTGGAAATTGAGTGGCATAGTTCCCATACTCATGACAGTGAAAACACTTGATCTTGGACAAGTCTCTCTTGCCCTCTTGTAATATTCCCAAATGGGAAAAGTAGGAATATGGTGCAAAACCATGGAAATAGAATTGTAAAGATTAGATAAAAAGAAGAGGTTAATATGGATACCTTCCATTCATTAAAATAGTAGCATATATATCTAAAATATTGGGCCACAAAAGGTACAACAAGATATAAAAAACCTCCAATTAAGAAATACCTCTATAGAGGTGCTGCTACTATATATTAAAATGTCGGAAGACTTCTACAATGCAGTCATAAAGTGCACTGCTACAACAATTGAAAATACATAGATCTATGGCTGTTATATGTCTCAAAAGATATAATAAGTACAGATCTAGGCACTATACAACCTTCAGAAAATAACCCCCAAAAGGTTTTTAGCAATACACCAAAGTACAAGATAGGAATCAAAGCCCTAGGGCTGAAGATCCACTATAGAAAATAAACTGGAAAGATGGGACTAATCTGATATAACAAATAATGCACCCTCATCCAATATATCCTCTAGATGAAAGGCTAATCCCTTCTCTAGAAAAACTTCTCCCCAAATGGTGTACTGAAACCACCCTGTAACTCCTCCCTCAAAATAACACACTCCAAGATAGAAACTGTGTTGTAGGGGAAAATAAATAAGTGGCCTGATGCCAAGATATGAAAATATGCTCAAGGGCCTTCCTTACTACCATCCCAATGGAAATGAACCCTTCTCCAGTAAAAATAAGCACTGAAGTGACCCAAATATGTTCTCCACTACTCCAACCTACAACACAACTTAACCCTCAATAAGATCTGTGTTGTAGATGAAAGATGAAGCTTGGGCTAAAGCCTGAATGTGGAAGTGAAGTAAAATGATCTTCCAAGAAGCCTCTCAAGGAAAGAGGTGGGATTACTGATTAGGAACACCCTCTGCTAAACAACACTTGCAATCTTATCTAAACAACCAAATAAATCTATATTGTCTAAATAGACCACATATCAAAACATAGCCATATATCAACATATCAAATATGGTTTCCATCCTCTTCCTTATATAAGAAATGAGCTTTCTAACCCTAATCCCCATCCATTAATGACACTACTTCCATGCAAAGAGTCTCCATCTAAAACTGCGTTGTCCCTCATGGAATGCCACTACTCCATGACAACACTATTGATTTGGTCAAAGTTGACCTAGTCAAGGTGTTCCAACACCTTTTCACACCTAAGGGTGCTCAATTAAGTTGCCAAGATGTCCTCCTTTCACATTGGAATTTATTTTATTCATATTAAGGATATTTATGGATCTACATTATCCTCTTATTCATTAAACAAAGAAACAAAACAAAAATTAATATTCCAACTAGCTCATGGATAATTGGTAATATTACAGTCCTCCCCTCCCAAATATTGTTTGTCCTCGAGGAATTGACAAGGTGATTGATGCAACTATTCTCCTTCACCATTGTTGACACCTCCATGTGATAAGCTTCCCTCATAAGCTAAGTGTCACCCAATCCATCCTGCCATGAAATTCTCCTCCCATGTTCTCATGAGATGCAAATGACTCATCCCACAAGGAAACAATAGATCCAATGAAACAACCATTTTTTGCCCAATGTTATCCTTGAAACATGTAGTATAATGAATATGGAGAATCTCTCTCCCAAAGGGCACTTCCAGTCCTCCCATCCTCCCTCCAATCATTCCCATAAAAATAATAATCACATCATGAATGTATGGGATCAAAACCAAGTGCATATCAACAATAACATGAAAAAATGGAGTTGGGTCATAGTCCCACATGTGGAACCAGTACAGTATATCTCCTGTCTACATTATATAATGGTATGGTAAGTGATTTCCCCACCACTTACTTGCTGCCCAAGTTTTCTCACAAGTTCTGAAAACGTGAGAAATTTTTGGTGCCTTTGGAGTGCACCCAGAGTGGTAAATCATCTCCCTATATCCTTGAAGGGAGTGTCCATGATCAGAAATGTTTATGGCCCAAAGTTGGCCATGAAGTTTATATGGAAGAATTCTCTTCTTTGGAGCAATGGCCTGCATATACATGGTAAAGGAATGAAAATAGTCATCAAGTGAAACATCATGCACATAAACATGTTCCTTACAAAAATCTCTGCTCATACAAATGGAGTGATCCATAGATAAATCCCCTCTCATTCCAAAAGAGGAAAGAGGTGGCTATGATAACTCCTACATAGATTTATGTATCTCTACCATCTCCACATGGTCCATGCATCTTTTCAAATGTTGAGCTAGTTCCTATTCAAAGCCTTCCCAAGCGTAGCCTTCCATGATGGTGTTGTAGGCTCTCATAGAATAATTATGGCTGAAGAGAAAATCTTCATGAGCTCTTTGTAGCAACTTCTCCTTGATCTTGGAAGCTCTAGATAAGAATATCCTACCATGATAGTAGATTAATTCATCTTGGACTGAATAGCCTTCCTCTTGAAGTTGGTTATCGAGTATCATGCATGTAAAATGATCCTTGGAATAATCCACCAAGAGCTTGGATTTCCAATATGGATCTATCTTCCATAGTGAAAGCGTTGATGATCTATCACAAATAACATTTTTCATATGGCCATCCTTCTCTCTGACATCTCCCATGTAAAATATATATGTTGGAAGGTAGTTATCCTCCCCATGCTACTCCTTCCACAACACAGAATCTAAAATGAGAGTGGGTAATGATGATGTTGGGAAAATATCTCCCTCCTCCTTGAGTCTACCCAATATTTTCAGCGATGTATCATGGCCCTCCAATGCTCCCATTCCACCTGGATCAATGAATGGTGCATCATGATGTGAGACATTTCTCAGCAGATCTGGATCAAGTGGCCTCCCAATGGTTTGCCACAAAACAATAATGTCCCATGGGCCAAAGCCATGTGCATAATAGATGGGACTGTTAGGTCCTTGCTTCCACTGTGCAAATCCATCTCTGTTTTTTTTTGTGGGAGCTTCCTGATAATTGGGTACCACTCTTATTAATGTAAGAGTCCCTCTAATTGGAGCAATTGCTCCATTCTCACCTTCTGGTGGTGGTGGATCATCTCCTGCTATTCCAACATTGTGACCCCTTTCTGTTTCTTCTTCTTCCTCCTCCTCATCATCTGAGAATACCTCTATATAGTGTGCCTTTCTACTACACATCTATGTCTGGGTGCCCAATATTCTTGGCATTTGAAGCAAAGCTTCCTTCTCCTCAAGTATCTTTGGACATCATCACTAAGAGGTTTTTTACTTTATATCTCTTTTGAGAAAGGAGCCTTCTCATCTTTTCCTTTTGATGGAAAAGAGGGATTTTTATGAAATGTTGCCTTTCCTTTTGGCAAGGCATCTTGTATATCTCTAGCCCTTTCAATGGAATCTTTAAGGATAGTGGGCTTGGTAGACTTAACCAACCGATGAAATGGTTCTTCTAACCCATCAATGAACATATAGACCCTTCTTCTTGTAGATAAATCATGAACCATAAAAGAAAGTTTTAAAAACTCAGAAATATAATTTTATGGATTACCTGATTGTTTGAGCTCTGCTAGCCCCATGAATGGTGCCTCAGGATCTCTTCTATCAAACCTCTACACCAACCTCCGTGTGAACTCTGAATATGTAGTCACATTGGCATGACCCAATGTAGACAATCCATGGAACCACCAATCATGTGCTTCACCCTCAAGGTGCATCGCTACTATCTTAATGGCCTCCATCTCTGGTACTTTGGTCAACTAGAAGTAGATGCCAAGCTTCTCTATCCATGATTTTCCAGTGCATTTAGATAACCCATCAAAGTTGGGTAAGAAAAATCTACCCATAGTGCGGTGTAGATCATGATTCTAAATGAATCCTCAACCTCTATTGTGATTCATGGGTCTCCTATTGTCCTTAATCTCACAAAATTCTTGAAAACTAAATTTTTCCTTGAATATCTGAGATAGAGACTCATACTCCATGAAATAGTCTTCAAGCGTTTCTTGTTCTTTAAACCCTTCATTTCCCACTGCTAAGAATGTAGGCATTGTAGAGCGTTGGTAAACTTGTTGCTGCTTCACTGGCTGATCACTCCAGTGATGAGAAATTCCAAAGCCTTCACCATGCAGAAATACTTTAGGATATTCCTTCTATCTATCCATCCTCATATCCTTTATTTCTCTATAAATGTCTTGCATAGTTTTAAGAAGTATCCTGGGATACTCCCCTTCATCTTCTCCTAATAAAGGGGTGTTACCCTTGTCTTATTTATCATTTGTATAATCAAATCCCCAGTTCATTATTCTAATATGCCTCCTCTCTCTATCTGTGAGAGGATCTCCTTCTTCTGATGACATATTGGCTTTTCTAGATGCACAGGCTGAGCCAATATTATGCTTCGATAACACTGTAATATTCCCAAATGGTAAAAACAGGAATATGGTGCAAAACCATGGAAATAGCAGTGTAAAAATTAGATCAAAACAATAGGCAAATATGGATACCTTCCATTCATCAAAACAATAGTATATATATGTAAAATAATGGGCCAAAAAAGGTACAACAAGATATAAAAAGCCTCCAATGAATAAATCCCTCTATAGAGGTGTTGCTACTATATATCGAAATGCCGAAAGACTACTACAACGCAGTCCTAAAGTGCACTTCTACAGAAATTGAACATACATAGATCTATGGTTGTTATATTGCTCAAAAGATAAAACAATTACATATCTAGGCACTGTAAAACCTTCAGAAAAGAACCCCCAAAGGGTTTTCAACAATACACCAAAGTACAAGATAGTAATCAAAGCCCTAGGGCTAAAGATCCACTGCAGAAAATAAAACGGAAAGATGGGCCTGATCTAATATAAAAAATAATGCAGCCTCCTCCAATAGATCCTCTAGATGAAAGGTTGATCCCTTCTCTAGAAAACCTTTTCCCCAAATGGTGTACTGAAACCACCCTGCAACTCCTCCCTCAAAATAACACAGTCCAAGATAGAAACTACGCTATAGGGGAAAATAATTAACCGGCCTGATGCCAAGATATGAAAATAGGCTCAAGCGCCTTCCTGACTACCCTCCCAATGGAAAGGAAACCTTCTCCAATGAAAATAAGCACTAAAGTGACCCAAATATGTTCTCCACTGCTGCAACATGCAACACAACTTAACCCTCAACATAATTTGCACTGTAGATGAAAGATGAAGCTTGGCCTAAAGCTTGAATGTGGAAATTAAGTACAACGCTCTTCCAAGAGGCCTTTCAAGGAAATATTTTGGATTCCCGATCAAGAACACTCTCTGCTAAACAACACTTGCAATCTTAGCTAAATAGCCAAAGAAAGCTATATTGTGTAAATAGACCATATATCAACATATCAAATATGGCTGCCATCCTCTTCCTTATATAAGAAATGATATTTCTAAGCCTAAGCCCCATCCATTAATGACACTACTTCCATGCAAAGAGTCTCCATATAAAATTGCGTTGTCCCTCATTGAATGCCACTTCTCCTTGACAGCGTTGTTTATTTGGTCAATATTGACCCGGTCAAGGTGTTCCAACCCCTTTTCACACCTAAGGGTGCTCAATTAAGCTGCCAATATGTACTCCCTTCACATTGGCATTGATTTTATTCATATTAAGGAGATTTATGGATCTCCATTATCCTCTTATTCATTAAACAAAGAAACAAAACAAAAATTAATACTCCAACTAGCTCATGGCTAATTGGGAATATTACACCTCTTCGCCTTGGGACATATTTCCCTTGGATTTCTTGCCTTTTCCAACTAATGAAAAATATTCTTCTTTGTCTGTGTTGGAGCTGCCATCTCTAGTGCTCTGCCTTATCTCTTCTTGTACAAAGTTATACCATAATTGCTCCCATTCTGATAGCTTCTCACTTCCATTCACATAGTCTTGGTAGATATGCCAACCCTTGGGAAGCCCTGGAAGTGTTAGGCTCACCAAATCATCCTGGGATACTGTCACACCAACACTTCCAAGTTCATCTCGACACTGAGGGAACTTCGTTAAGTATTTTTATATCGTCTCTCCCTCCTCCATCTCGATCTTTTCGAGCTTGTATTTCAGTGCCAACTTCCTGTGGTCACTACTATTCTAAAAAATATTTGTTAAGGTCTTCCACATAGTATATAGAGTGTTGAGCCCCGATTTTGTTCATTTTTTATAACTTTTCTAAGGCGTTTATTTCCCACTTTTGAATGCTTTTTTACCCTTAATAACTCTCTTTTTTCCATATTATATTTGTTTTGACCAAAAGGGTGTTGTGAGCTCTAAGGTATGCAAATCATTCTAAAAATTATCATTTCACTTTATTCTTGAGTATTTTTGAAGTTAAATGTGACTTAATCGGATTATCTACAATTTCAAGGGTTTTGACTGAATCTTATGCAAACAAATTATCTTCCTAAGTAGTCCCATGATTTTCTACAAACATCCCGTGATTTCCTATGAACGTTGATTTCCTGTAACTGCTCTAATTTCCTGCAGTGATCTCGGTGGTTGAGTATGTTCAAATCATCCTCAAGAAGAAAGGAAACATGGGTTTTGTTAAGGAATATGCTTGCATGTATCTTGTCCTATTGGCTGCATCAAAAATTCCACCAAAACTGCCTAGATCTTCAGTCCTTTCATAGATGGAAATATTGGGAAATAGCTCTAGCAACTCAAAAAACTCAGTGTGATCCAAGCTTTCAGTAATGGATCAAACTCAAGATTTTTATTTTTATTTTCATTTCCAGTTATTATTATAAAATACTTGTAGTATGTTTGTTTTCGTAATTCAGGCAAGCTTATGCCTCTGCGCTTGTATAAATATTTTTATGTTTAATTTGTAAAGGAGGTTGGATATACCAAACTTCTGCACTACTGTAATATTTTTCTAGATTAATATATAACTTCATGTTTTGTTGATCTTACCATGTAAACTCCTTTAGAAGTTAACAGGGTTGTGGGTAAGGGAGGGCCCCCTTTACTCACAACTCTAGTAGTTGCAGATTTGTGTTTCTTTTAATTATTTCTCATGAATTCATAGAATCAGTGTACAACTGTTGTTTATCTTTTCTAATTTGTAGCAACACATGTATGATGGTTAAAAGATGAGTATTTTTTGATGAATATGTTTGGATTTATTCTATCATGCTTTAATTTACATTGTGAAACGTTGAATTGGTTTAATTGATGCTTGATTTATCCTTTATCTTTTTTTTTATCAACATCAACAAGTCTAGGTGTTGTAGAGGGATGATTAAATCTGCTACATAACCTTTGTTGCTAAGTGTTGATAAGGAAAATAGATATCGAAGTTGTGTGTGTATGGTTTTTTATAGAAAAAAAAGTAATGTATTAGCCTGCATATATTTTTCAAAACATCTCATAAGATTACCTACCCCTATTTGATGATTTATGTTTGTCAATTTATAAGTCTATAATTTTCCCAAAAATTTTGGCGTTGTTGTCGGGGAGGTGCTAAGGGATGATATTTAAAGTGTTCTAGTATGATTTCTTGTTGTCTTATATTTTCAATATTGGGGGAGTTGAAGTGGTAAGACATGGGGTAAGGCATACACACCTGTACAGATCAAAATTCCCCAAAGTCGTGTCTTGGTTGATTTTTTGGTAAGTAGAAGTTTGAATTATTTTTGCATTATATATGAATATGGTCCAATATTTTCAAATTTTTTTAGTTTTGGTGTGAGCACCACTTCGTCCACTAATAAAATCACAAGGAAAATGAAGTCTGTAAAGAACAAGTCAAGGGAGATAGAGGAATCTAAACAAGAGGTTTGTAGTTTAGAAAAGAGCTTGGTAGTTGATCCTAAACAGATTATTACTCCCACAACAGATTCTTCTATTAGAAATTCTTCTATTCATGCTCATCTAAAATATCCTCTTACAAGGAAGAAAACATATCTGCTCAGTGGTCAACCTGAAGAGGAATTCCTCGTCAATCCTATTTAAGAACCAAATCTCCAGACCATTGACTCTGAAGAATATGTAGCTTACGAGAGTCGTACTCACACCTTGTTCGATATGGCTCATATAGAGTGTACTGGTACTATATATGGGGAGTATAATGTGAAGGAAGAGGAACTAATCACATTTGAATTTCCTATCAGGGAGAATGGTGGAGCTACTCAGATGAAAAACATTCCTCCCTCAACCTTGCCTAATTTTCTTGGTATCTCTAGTGAAGATACTGACGCCTTCTTATTTGAATTTGATGTATTGTGTACAAGATATGAATATTATTCATGCTCAGAAGTTGAATTTGTTTCCTACTACATTAAAGGATGCAACCCTCAGGTGGTTTATGGGGTTGGGCTCAAACTCCAATGCAACATTGGATGAATTGAAGAAGGCGTTCCTCAAAAAGTATCAGGATTATTGTAGAACTAAGGACCTCAGGGAAGAATTTTTGGCATGAATCAGAAGGAAGGGAATATTCTTGAGGACATGGTGGAAATATTTCAATATAATTTGCAGAGATACAAGATGAATCAATTGAGTGAAGAGACAAAGAGAACAATTTTTCTCAGGGAAATCAAACCTGAATTTTTGGAGGTTTTGAACCTGATGGGAGAAAGTGATATATCAAAACTAGGATATGATGATGCGTGTTATTTGTTTCGATGATATTCAAGGGGAAATTATAAAATTGGAGGAGGATCAAGAGATGCTTCTTCTAGGATCATCAAACCAGTTTCCAAAGCTAGAGTAACTAGAGATGAAATGGGTAACTTATTTGAAAATTTTAAAAATGACATTACTAGCACTTTTTCTTCATAGTTGGATGTTTTGCAGGCTAAGAAGAAACTTGAGGAAGTGGAAAAGGCCCTCCCTATGTTTTTATCTAAATGTAGGAAGAAACATCCCTTGAAGGAATGTCTTGCAGATAGTATAGAGGTATTTCGAATTTGTGAGGATGATCATTCTACTAATCAGTGATAAATGTCTTTCTCTTCCATAGATTAAAGCAACATAAATATCATATCATGGAGTTTTAAATGCACTCTATGCAATGGCACCTAAAAAACCCTGGAAACCATGTCCTACAGGTATTTCATAACATCATTTTCAATTTCCTTATACCCAGAATCAGATGTGGAATATTCCAATGCCCTGGTGACCCTGGCCTCCACAAAAAACTTGGAAATGGAGCTTTCCTCACCCTGTTGCACAAAATTTTCCATCTCATAATTTCTATTCAACACAACCCATACCACAACAAATGGTTCAGCCACAACAACAACAACTTCAGTTTCCTACCCTTCCAAATCAACCCCGTCCCACACAACTTCTTGCCTAGCCAAT
Organism: Pinus albicaulis; assembly: GCA_034641835.2. Classification (NCBI taxonomy): domain Eukaryota; kingdom Viridiplantae; phylum Streptophyta; class Pinopsida; order Pinales; family Pinaceae; genus Pinus; species Pinus albicaulis. Next base: position 493,908,106 of record CM076580.1, on the reverse strand, counting down.
ATCCAACCCCAACAACAAAGACGTACAATCTGATCACAATATTGGAGTGGCCACTTATCGCACTTTTCCTACCTATTTTATTTCACCACAGACTCTACAGGAAATTTTTGTTCCTGTGTTACAGGAATTTCTCGTGTCGTTGGAGGAGATTAAACTCATATCAGGATAAGTGGTGACTCAGCCCGGAAAAATTGAAGAGATTATAGAGGAAGACACTCTGGGCACACCTAACGTAGAAAAAACACCATAACCAACAGAGCAAACCATTCCAAATTCAAAAGAACCTTCCTCATCCCATACTGTCCAACCTCCTTTTCTGGAGAGGTTGGAGATGAAAATAAAGAAGGTCAAGTTCGTTATTGTGTCTAAACTAAGAAATGTATGCATTAGGATCTCGTTGCTACAAGAAATTGGGGATATCCCAATTTATTCCAAAATAATGAGGGAGATATGTACCAAGAAACCAGGGAGACAAAAGAAAGAACCCTCCATAATTCAAGAGGTGGGAAACTTGCAAGCCTTACATCCATCGAATTTGCTACTGAGAAATATGCAGACCCTGGAGTCCCTATGGTTACCACCTTTATCAATTGATATCTGGTAAGAAATACTAATTTATTTAGGGGCAACCATCAATGTGATGACAACAGAAACATTATCCCACATAGGATCCTTTGACTTACTTCCTACTCCTACCATGTTAGAATTAGTAATAGTTCTAAGGTAAAGCCAGAGAGTGTATTAGAGGACATTGCAATTTCATGGGATTGCTGGGAGTACCCTACATATTTTTCATATTATTCAGCCTACTACCAACTTGGGATGACAACCTTTGATCATGGGGAGACCTTTTCTAGCTACATCAGATGCCTACATATGGTGTAGGTCTGGAAACTTAACCATCACTTCTGGAGCTGAAACTAAGAATTAATTTGTATCCCCCTACTAAACCCCTCTTAAGATCAGAAAAGACTCATTTGGTTGAAGAGGAAGAACATAATTTAGAACCTACCCCTCTAGTTTTGACAATAGCCCAAGCCATGAGCCTTAAGGAAAATACAGAGGAAAATCTGATAAGTTGTTATATTTCTAATCTCGATTTTTCACAGCATTTAGAAGGGTAGTCTATTCATAATATAGGTATCATTACTAATCCACATAAATCCTATAAATGTAGTACAACATTTGACTTACATTCAACCCTATTATCTAAATTCCTTTCATATTCAATGGTCGAATGTTGAGGTAAGCTAATTGGAAATTTTCCTAGAAAAACTCCAAATATCAATTCTGCCTTGACTCCTGAACAGGAGAAACAATTAATTCAGACATTGAAAAAAAATTCAGATACATTTTCTTGGGAATATACATACATAAGGGGTATTCACCTGGATACATGCATTCATAATATCTACATATAAGGAGATTCCAAGCCTATGATACAACAACAAAGAAGAATGAACCCCGCTTTAAGAGAAAATGTAAAAAATGAACTACAAAAATTGTTAAATGTAGGGTTCATTTATCCATTTTCAGACAACCAATGGGTATCCCCACTGTTATAGTCCCTAAAAAGAATCGTAAATAGAAAGTGTGTGTATATTATAGGGAACTAAAAAAAGATACATTAAAGCACCACTTTCCCTTGCCTTTTATAGACCAACTGTTGGACACTTTAGCAGGGAAGAAGTATTTTTCTTTCCTAGATGGGTTTAGCGGGTACAATAAAATTAGGATATCTCCAGACGACCAGGAGAAGACGACATTCACATGTCCCTGGGGTACCTATGCATATAAGGTACTACATTTTGTTTTATGCTATGCACCAACCACATTTCAAAGGGTGATACTTGGTATTTTCTCTGATCTTTTGCATGATTGCGTAGAGGCTTACATGGATGATTTTACAATAATGGGTGATACTTTTGAATAATATTTACATAATATTAGGATATTGTTGCAGAGATGTAGAGAAACAAATATTTCATTGAGTAATAATTTTTTTTTATGATTATAACTGAGGGTATTTTTTTCGCTCATCATTTTTCTATTGCAGGAATTAAATTTGATCCGGCTAAGATCAAAGTAATTGTAAAGCTACTCCCACCAACCAGTCAAAAGGGAGTTATAAATTTACTTGGACATGCAAGCTACTAGAGAAGGTTTGTTGATAATTTTACAAAGGTAGCCTTGCCATTGTTTAAATTATTCACTAAATAATATGAATTTCATTGGAGTGATGAGTGTCAAACTGTATTTAATACACTCAAGGAAAAGCTTTCTTTAGCACCTATCTTGAGAGGCCCACATTGGAAAATTCCATTTGATATTTCCATTGATGCCTCTGATTCAACTATAGGAGCGGTATTGGGCCAAAAGGAAAATCTTGTAACCCATGCTATCTATTTTGTTAGTAAAAATTTAACTCCTGTAAAACTGAATTACACCATAACTAAGAAAGAGTTCCTTGTTGTAATTTATGCTATTACTAATTTTAGACATTATATCACTGGTTATGAAGTTTTTTTACATGCTAATCATTTTTTTATTTGATATCTCATGAAAAAAAAGTCACTAATGGCAGGATTACTAGGTGGATTTTGCTGCTGCAGGAATTTTACATCATGGTATTGGACATGTTGGGAAAAGAAAATTAGGTAGCTGATTTCCTATCCAGGCTCAACCATACAGGTGACGATATTCCTATTAATGATAGCTTTCCTGATGAGAATTTTTTTTCTATTTCCATCAAGACACCTTCGTTTGTAGACATGGCGAATTAAATTTCTAGAGGAAAGTTACCACCATACTTCTCATCTAGTCAGAAAAAAAGAATTATTATAAAAAGACTTGATTACTATTTGATAAAAGGAAACCTCTTTTTCACTGGACCTAACTTGATTATTCACAGGTGTGTGAGAGAGGATGAGATATATGATATCTTGAGATATTTTCACAATGAAACCTGTCGAGGACATTTTGCAGATAAGCGAACAACCTATAAGATCCTCTGCTCAAGTTACTATTGGCCAAGTCCTTTCAAAGATGCAAAGGAGTATGTTTGTAAATGTGATATCTTCTAAAGAATGGGGTGACTTGTTGAAGAGGATGAAATTCCTTTCCAGTCACAAGTTGTCATAGAAGCATTCAAGAGGTGGGACCTTGATTTTGTAGGTCCCATCAATCCTATGTCCAAAGGTAAGAAGTATATTTTGGTTTGTACTGGTTATGTTACAATGTGGGTGGAAGCAAGAGAACTACCTAGATAAACAGAGAAAGCATTGGAAGAATTTCGTTTTTATTATATTTTTGTAAGTTTTGGGGTACCAAGGGAAATTGTTGCTAATCATTGTACTCAGTTTGTTTCAAAGCTTTTGTAGGGAATTGTACAAAAATATCGGATTACTCATCAGAAGTCTGCCCCTTACCATCCACAGGCCAATAGGTAGGTGGAATCAACAAATAAGGTGTTGGAAACAATCCTAACAAAGACGGTGCAATTACATAATAAGGGTTGATTCGATCAAATTCTCGAGGCATTCTAGGCCTACAGGATCACATGGAGAAACACCACCAGCTTCTCTTTGTATGAATTGGTGTATGGAAGAAAAATTTTACTACCAATTTAATTTCAGATCGAAACTTTTAATTTGGCAACATATTTGGGTATAGACCTTAATGAAGCACAACAACAGAGAATCCTATAGCTTAATGAGTTGGATGAGATTAGGCAGCATGATTTTCAACATATTGATATGACCCAACAACAGTGGGCTAAATGGCACGACTGATACATCAAGAAATATTAGTTCAAAGAGGGAGACTAAGCATTTTTGTTTGATTTAAAATTGAAGAATTTTAAAGGGAAATTTAACACACATTGGCTTGGCCCCTATGAAATTGAGAAAGTTTTCTATAATGGATAAGGTTAAAACAATTAATGATGGAAATCTTACCTTCATGGTGAATGAGCACAAACTCAATCTATATCAGAAGCCCCAATATAAGGAGGAGTTTTTGGAAGATATTGTGAAGAATAAATAGATGGAAGTGGTGTGAAAGGGAGTCGTTCCTTTCACTACCTCTTCTTTATTTTCTTCCATAATAAACTGAGCTCAATTTTTTCCTTCTCGTGCTCAGTAAACCATTAGAGGAATGTATATTGGGTATAGTTTTATTCCTTTTTCCAACCCCAATGGACTAATTACGGAAAAGGAGACCCCTTGGAGTATTTTTTTTTTCAGCATTTCAGACTCTCTAAAATTGAAAAGTGGCAACCATGAATTTCCCTATGCTTGTAAAAATCACAGGATGGTAGATCCTTAGGGATCCTCAAAATAAAAATTTATTTCAGTTAATTTTTGGTTTTGTCATGTTGGAATGATGTGGGATCTCTTAAGGCCCTCCTTCCAACAATATTGGCCCATCAACATTAGCAAATTATTTGGGTTCAAGATTAGAGAATTTTGATGCCTTGAAGCTTATATACCTTAATGACATGTTATCTTGTTAGCAACAATGGAAATTCATCATGGCCCCTTGACTACTGTATCCTATAGGGGGTTCAACAATAGCTCATACATTCACAATTGATAGGATGGATCAGATGTACCTCACATTGGTTAACAACTGGCCTTAATGGATGGTAATACAATGAGATCACTGCACATCTGACCTAAACACCTATATTCATGTGCAATGAGATTTACAAAAAGGGGAGAATATGGTTTCCTGCAAAGGGATTTCCTACAGAAAATTTTAGGAGTTACATTTTGTGCAGCAAAATCACTTATTTCTTAAAGAATGAATTTCAAGCAGAACATTATCTTAAATAATCTGGCAAGTATTGATTATCTTCATCATTAGTTGAGGCCATGTAACTACACGATTTTTCATATGATATGGTTTCAAATTGTTTTATTATTCCAAGGAAAGCGCAATCGTCACTATAGGTACTTTACCGTTGTAAGGTAAGATTGAGTAGGTATGTTTGGCATGAGAATACTTAAGGAAAAAAGGTAAATATACGAAAATTTTAAATTTTCATAAGTCATGTCCACCCTCATAGAATAAGGCGACTATGAGTTGTTTGTGTGATAAAAATGAGTTCCCATTCCTTATTATTATTTTTATATGTAAGTTGGTTATCTTCCCAACATTTATCCCGTGGGATGGATTATGATTGAAATCATGATCACGTTCTGCGTCATTCGAAGTTGAATCACTACCCTGAAATGTTATTAATTTAAGTTATCCTTGTTTTTATTGGGTTATAAATTATCTCTCTTGGTCTTAGAAGCATATCTGTGCCACTCCTAGCTATTGTCGAAAATGTGGTCTGGCGCCAGGTTTGAACCTCAGGGTCTTGCATTACCGGATGTTGACCCACTGAGTAACTGAAGGTTGGAGAAGGTAGGATGGCTACCTCTATTCCTAAATTTTAGAAAGCATAACTCAGATGTGACCAAGTATTTTTCCTTAAACTTAAATGGCAATAGGGTGCAGGTCGGTAATATTAAGTTTAGATTAACAGAGGAGCTGGTAGCCCAAGCTTGTGGAATTTCATAGGAAGGGGAGTGCTGGTTTAAAAACCAGTGATTTGACAAGGATATTTATGCACCGTTCCTCAGAAAAGAGCATGCAAGCTAGAACTGGAGCAAGGGAATTCCGCAAGATTACCTTAGAAGTAAGTACCGACGTCTCTTATTTTCCTTGCAAAAATATATCACTTGTGAAGGTTGTTTTGGGTTATATTTTATGTTTAATATTCGTCTCCTTGTCCACTTCGAAGACAAGCCCCTAAATTTACCATATTATCTTAGAATATCCTTGTTGAAGATGTATACTTCTGTTAAGGAGAGGCCAACACATATAGAGGAGAACCTATATCATCACAGTCTTGTCAAAATAATCATGACGAAGGTTTTGAATAAATATAAAGAAATGTGGGAAGAATTTCTGGTAGAGAATTACTTTGTGGATGATAGGAAGGATTTAGATTCACTGGAAGGCAAAGAGGCAGAACCAGCGAAGAAGCTGAGAAATAAACCTTGGACCCATAGTTAGTCGATAGAGGAGGTTAAGAAAGATGAGGAGGTGGTATTAATCAAATAAACTGTAGGAAAGAATCGTAAGGTGTAAAAGGGTACTTCTACCCCTACTAAGGGATTTACAGGAAGCTAGGTTGCGAAGCTGGTGATAAATAAAACTGTAGAGGAGGGGGTAGAACAAATTAAAACTGATAAGAAGGATAAGAAGCCCCGATACTTTTCTAAGGGGAATAAAGGGAATATTGAGTTAGTTGAATTCATTGACAAAGAAGAGTGGGAGGCTGCCTATTTCCAAGACCCGTAGCTACAGGAAAGTGGGGATAAAACAATTGAATATTACCAAGAGTGGGAGGAACCAAGCCTGCCTCAGTCCTCTCAAGGACAACTTGGGGATGAGGGAACTTATAAGGGAAAAATTGCTCGAAAGGAGATGGAGGAAATGATCATCGAGCTCACTTGTTTGAACAGGTTCTTGGGAAGGAAAATGAAACTATAAATGAGAACAACCTATTCCTGTAGAAAGAAGTGGATGAGTGGAAGGTGAAGCATCATAAGGCATGTCAAACCTTTAAGAAAAAATAGGCTGAGATCGATCACCTATAGAAGAGGAATGAAGAATATCAGAGTAGGGCTCAAGAATTTGAGTCCAGCATGGTCCAATTGGATCACTTGGGTGCAGTAGCTGCAACATAGGGAAACGAGTGAATTTTCCTTTTGAGTTGCAATTTTTTTTCTTGCATAGGGGACATGCAAGGAGCTAGGTGTGCGATAGATTTTGAGCCCCAATTTTGTTCAATTTTGATAATGTTTCTAAGGCCTTTCTTTCCCCCTTTTGAACTCTTTTTGACCCTTAATAACTCTCTTTTTTCCATATTATATGTTTTTTGACCAAAATGGTGTTGTAAGGTTTAAAGTATTCAAATCATTTTAAAAAGTATAATTTCACTTTATTCTTGAGTATTTTTGAAGTTAAATGTTACCTAATAGAATTATCTAAAATTTCAAGGGTGTTGGCTGAATCTTATGTAGACCAATTATCTTTTGAAGCAATTCCACGATTACTTATAGACATCCCACGATTTCCGGTAGGTTCCAACTTCCCTGATTTCATGCAGACGTCCTGTGTTGTCCTGCAAATGTTGATTTCATGTAACCGCTCTGATTTCTTGTAGCATTATTGGCAGTTGAGTATGTTCCAATCAGCCTTAAGAAGAACATTTACATGGTTTTTGTTATTAAATCCGCTTACATTGATGATGTCCCATTGCTTGCCTCAAAACTACCAATGAAACTGCCCAGATTTTTAGTCCTCTCATAGATGGTCGTATTGGGAAGTAGCTCCAACAACTCAATGAAATCAGTTTGATCCATGATTTTGTAGAAATTTATTAATACTGATGTATTACTGGACTCTCCTGATCTCACAATATTTATCTTCTTGCAAAATTCAGAATCCTTCCACTATTAAACTTGTGGAAATTTAAAACTGAATTGCAAACACATGTGAATAAATTCAATCGCACATAACATAGTTTTTTAATGGGAAAGCTTAAAGCTAAAAACCCCAACTATCATATATTATGTATATCAATGGAATCATGTAATAATCTCATACAAAGCTTAGTACATCAAGCTCTCAATACAATGTAGATTCATTACACACTCTCATGCAGAAATTTGCATTTCTATGCACCAATTTCTTGCCTCTTAATATCCTGCCTTCATTGCGTAATCCCTGCTAAATAAGACCCCTGAATGAATTAAAATTGGCCTTGCCTTGACTGTGGAATCCTCATTGGCAACTCCAATGTGTGTCAGATACATTGAATGCATCACTATAGTCACAACGGATAGTCCATATCACCCTTTCACCTATCTCTCCATTAGGTATCCACTGGAACTGACATGCACTATAGTTAACTGTTGTTTCTATTAAGTTGTTAGTGAGTTATTAGTTATGAATTAATTAACTAATTAATTAACTAAACTCTCACTAGTGTATCTTTCAGTTAGACTAGATACAACTAGCTCAACTAAGTTTAACTCACTTAACTGATTTAAACTAAATAAAAACTCCATAAACTACTCTTTCAACTCTGTCATAACTTTTCCACTTCAGTTCTAATTGAGTCCTCCATGCATGAGCCACCAATAACCCTAGGAATTGTGTAATTCCTTCATCCCACTGATTTGCCAAATCTATTCACTGAAATAAACTGCTCCAAGAGAATAAGTTGATGTTTATTTTCGGATTATTATTAAGAGCTAATAATAATCGACATGCATATATTTTTAGACCAACGATATATAAATAGACTTCACCCAATATTCTAAAAATAGAATTTCATCTGTTTTTCACATTTGACCAACCATATACAAATAGCATCCTACAACTTATAGAATATTCTCACCATGTCTAAAAATAGACATATACCTAAAAATAGCCTACGGGCCCCACTTAGTGAAGGTGCTTACTTTTCACTAAGCTCATCATCTTGTTGAATCTCAACGCTCCCTCTCAACAAGATAAGGATTATCCTTCACCTCAATCCTGCCTCTATGGTATTTGAATTTTCTCCTGCCAAGTGCCTTCGTCAGAATGTCTGCATCCTAATCTTACATAGGAATGTACTGAAGCAACATGATCTTCTGCTACACACAATCTCTAATATGATGATACCATATATCAATATGTTTAGATATATCATGAAACAAAGGATTCATAGAGAGTTTAATGCAACTCTGATTATCACAATGTATCACTATAGGATCTAAATGTGAACCGAACAAACGAACTAGGATATTCCTCATCCAGATAGCCTCACATGCAGCTTGACTTACTGCCATGTATTTTTCTTCCGTTGAAATGAGTGCCATGGATTTTTTTTCCTGTTGTACCAAGAAACTGTTCTAGATCCAATACTAAAAACCCCTCCTGATGTGCTTTTTCTATCTGTTGGGCTATTTGCCCAATCTGCATCCGTGAAGCCATTCAACTTCACCTCATCTATTTTTCTGTACCATAAGCCATACTCAGATGTGCCCCTGAGATACCTCAGGACATGCTTTCCTGCCTTCCAAAAGTGCTTGGTAGGCTTAACCATCACTTGTGAAAGCTGGTTCACTGCATAGCATATGTCCGGTCTTGTATTAACTAAATACATGATCGAACCCACCAACTGTCAATAAACAGTGGTATCCACTATCTCTACTGATGTAGCATCCTCTTTCCTCAAATTTCCTGGAAGAGGAGTATCCATGGGCTTGCAGTCCTCCATGTGAAACTTACCAAGTATCTCCTGAGAATACTTTCCTTGAGACAAAAAAATTTCACCTTCTCACTGCCATATTTCCAATCCAAGGAAATAATAAAGGAGGCCCAAATCCTTCATCTTGAACTCCTTTGCAAGATCTGCCTTGCATGAGTCTATCAATTGCTTATCACCCGTTAATATTAAATCATCAACATAAAGAACAATGATTAAAATCTTACCCTCAACCACAATTTGGTATAGGTTTTCATCCGCCTCACTCTTGGTGAAGCCAAGTCCAGTGAAATAGTTGTCGATCCGAGTGTACCAAGCACACGGTGCTTGCTTCAGCCCATACAACGCTCTTTTGAGTCTGCACACATGCGACTCACTACTAAAGATCTCAAATCCTTTAGGCTGCTCAATATACACCTCTTCCTCAATGATCCCATTAAGGAAGGCAGTCTTCACTTCCATATGATGAATGTGCCAACCCATCTGCGGTGAGAGAGAAAGGACGGTCCTTATGGAAGAATATCGTGCGACATGTGCAAAGGTTTCTTCATAATCAATCCCATCGATCTGTGAGAAGCCTCGGGCAACAAATCTTGCCTTATACTTCTCGACGCTCCCATCAACTTCTTGATTTACCTTGTAGATCCATTTTGAATCTACCACTGATTTACCCATCAGCCTTGGAACAGTCTCCCAAGCATTGTTTCTAACAATGGAGTCATACTCCTCCACCATGGCATCTACCCATGTGGGCTCCTGTGCTCCTTCTTCACAATAATATGGCTCTGTCACGATACACTTTCTCATAAGAGCCATGTATCTAATAAATTGGTCATGTGACAGTCTTTGTTTGCGCTGTGATGTAGGGACTCCTACATTCTTTGCCACATCAAGCTTCAGTATCTTAGCTTCTCTAATACGCCTTCTGCTAATTATGATTTTTGGATCTGCGTGAGTGTAATCCTCCACTCCATGAACTTCCTCATATGGTTTCTCCACATATGGAGGCTCATCTTTCAGAACTTCCAGTTCCTCCACTGCATGCAAGTCTAGCTCCCTCTCAAGAATAGCTCATGCAGCACCCACAATTGTTTTATTCTTCCTCTCCGTGACCCCATTCTACTGTGGGTTATGAGGCACTATGAGTTCTCTTTGAATTCCTTCTTTTCTACAGAATTCCTTGAATTCGTTCGAGACATATTCACCACCATTATCGCTCCGTTGAGACTTCACTTGCTTCCCCTACTCCTTCTCCACCAATGCTTTAAAATCATAGAACTTTGAGAATTTTTCGCTCTTCTTATGCATGAATAAGATTTAGCATCTACGATAATATTCATCAAAGAATATAACGTAATAACTATGTATTGTTGTTGAAGAAACCAAGAAAGGTCCACACAGGTCTGTGTGAATTCTCTCCAGGATCATCAAAGCACGATTCTCCTTCTCATGAAAGGTGGTCTTCACAAACTTACCCATAGTAAATCCCTTGCACTGATATGACTGTGCAAGAGTACCCTTGGGAAGTCCAGTAGAAATTTGCCGCAAAATCTTCAAGGCGCCATGGTGAAGATGGCCCAATCTCTTGTGCCATCATTCGCCCTCATTTCGGCTGATCACTTCTTCTGCTTTTCCCATCATTGTAGCACAGCCATCTACCTCCAGCTTGTAGATATTCTTAACTTGAATCCATATCCTCTTGGTTTGAACCATTTTTTTGTGTCACAGGAAATATTTTCCCTTGCTGAAAACAACGTCATAACCTCTATCTTCCAACATTGCAACCAAGACGAAGTTCTTCTTCAGACCTAGGACATGCATAACATATTTTAACAGAAATGGTTTACCTGACTCTCTCTCAAAGGTAATGGCTCCAATTCCAGTCGCACTGTATCTGCCATTGTCGCCCATCTCTATATGCATTTGTATATCCTTCTCCTCCAACTCACTAAACAACTCCTTGTCTCCCATCATATGGAAAGATGCACCATTATCAATATACCACATCGATCCCATTGAGCTTGAAACCAAGCATGTGATCAAAGAGAAATCAAGTTCAAAATGTCAGGCTAAGGCCTCTCTAGCTGGTCAGGCTAAGGCCTCTCTAGCTGCAGCTCCAGCAGCCTTCTTTTTCTTCTTTTTCCGCGGGCAATTAGTAGCGAGATGCCCATGTTCATGACAATGAAAACACTTCACTTTGGACAAATCCAGCTTCCTGCCTTTAGCCTCAGATTTTGGATGGGATTTATTCCCCTTCCATTTCCTTGCTTTGGCAGCCAAAGCACAATTCTCTTCATCATCATTCTTCTATGAAGAGCCATCCCTAGTACTTCGCCTTATCTCCTCCTACACAAGATCTGACCAAAGTCACTCCCAACCGAGCAGTTTCTCCCGTCCATTGACAAAGTCTTCGTAGCTATGCCAACTATTCAGAAGCCCAAGGAGAGCCAAGCTCACCAAGTCATCATCATAAACTGTAATCCCCACACTTCCCAGTTCATCCCTACAGTGGATAAACTTCATGAGATATTTTGGAATACTGTCACCCTTCTCCATTTTTATTTTTCTAAGCATATCTTTTAGCACCAACTTCCTATGGTCACTGCTGCTTTGGAAAAGATCTTTCAAAGAATTCCACATTGAAAATGGAGTGGATTTCCCATGAATTCTTGACAAAATATGATCCTTCACACCTTCCAACATAATTCTTCTGGTCTTTGCTACCTTCTTTTGCCATGCGTCAAGTCCTGAAGCATCGCTAGAAGCAGGCTTAGGAACATCGCCACCGATGAACTCCTTTAGGCCATTGTCTTCAAGAACCACCTCCATCCTATCCTTCTAGGCTATGTAATTTGAGCCACCCTCAAGGGCATACTCCAATTTCAACCCATTAAAAGACATTTCAATGAATACTCAATTGTCGCACCAAGAAATTTTTCCAACAAATTCAAATTTTCCACCAGCACAAAACTCAACAATTATTCACAATTGCAATCTCTAGTGATAAATACTGCTCCAATACCATGTATAAATATATTAATATGATGTATTACTAGACTCTCCTGGTCTCACAATATTTATCTTCTTGCAAAATACATAATCCCTCCACTATTAAACTTGCGGAAATTTAAAACTCAATTGCAAACATATGTGAATAAATTCAATCGCACATAACACAGTTGTTTAATGGGAAAGCTTAAAGCTAAAAACCCCCAATATCATATATTATGTATATCAATGGAATCATGTAATAATATCATACAAATCTTAGTACATCAAGCTCTCAGTAAAATGTAGATTCATTACACACTGTCATGCAGAAATTTCCATCTCTATGCACCAATTTCTTGCCTCCTGATAGCCTGCCTCCGCTGTGCAATCCCTGCTCAGGAAGAAGACCCCTAAATGAATTCAAATTGGCCTTTCCTTTATTTTGCAATCCTCGTTGGAAATTCTAATGAGTTTCATATGCATTGAATGCATTACTATAGTCACAACGGATAGTCCATATCACCCTTTGACCTATCTCTCCACTGGGTCTCCACTGGAATTGACATGCACTATAGTTAAATTTTGTTTCTGTTCAGTTGTTAGTGAGTTATCAGTTATGAATTAATTAATTAATTAATTCACTAAAATCTCACTATGTGTCTTTCAGTTAGACTAGATACAACTAGATTAATTGATTTTAACTCACTTAACTGAATTAAACTAAATAACAACTTTGTAGACTACTCTTCCAACTTTGTCATAACTTTCCCACTTCAGTTCTAACTGAGTCCTCCATGCATGAGCCACCAATAACCCTAGGAATTGCGTAATTCCTTCAGCCCACTGATTTTCCAAATCTGTTCACTAAAATAAAGTGCTCCAAGAGAATAAGTTGATGTTTATTGTTCGATTATTATTAAGAGCTAATAATAATCGACATGCATCTATTTTTAGATCGACTATCTATAAATAGGCTTCACCCAATATTCTAAAAACAGAATTTCATCTATTTTTCACATTTCACCAACCATCTACAAATAGTATCCTAAAACTTATAGAATATGATCACCATGTCTAAAAATAGACATACACCTAAAAATAGCCTGCGGGCCCCACTTAGTGAAGGTGCTTACTTTTCACTAAGCTCATCATCTTGTTGAATCTCAACAGCTTTCAGTCATGGATCAAACTCAACATGTCTATTTTTACTATATTCTCTAGTTATTGTTAGAAAATAGTTGTAGTATGTTAGTTTTCCTAATTCTGGCAAGTTTATGCTTTTACACTTGTATAAATACTTTTATGTTTCATTTGCAAAGGAGGCTCGATATACCATACTTCTGCACTACTGTAATATTTTCCAGATTAAAATATAAATTCAGGTTCTGATGATCTCGGTATGTAAAATCCTTTAGTAGTTAAAGGGTTTGTACTCCAATAGTTGCATATTTGTGTTTCTTTTAATTATTTCTCATGAATTGACAGAATCATTGCATAACTTTTGTTTCTCTTTTCAAATTTGTAGCAACACATATATGATGCTTAAATGGTGAAGCTTATTTGATGAATATGTTTGGAGTTATTTGATTAGGCTTTAATTTACATTTTGAAATGTTGAATTGGTTTAATTGATGTTTGATTGATCCCTTATCTTTTTTCGGATCAACATTAGCAATTCTAGGTGTTGTAGAGGGATGATTAAATCCTCTCCATAGCCTTTGCTGCTAAGTGTTGATGAGGAAATCAGATATCGAAGTTGTGTGTGTATGGTTTTGTTTAGAAAAACACTTAAAGTATTAGCCTGCATATATTTTTCACAGCATCTCATAAGATTACCTACCCCTGGTTGATGATTTATGTCTATCAAATTAGAAGTCTATAATTTTCCCAAACATGGAGTTTCATTTCCATGGAGACTCGAGACAATATGATCTCAAACTCCTTATAACAAGATCCTTCTCTCCTTTGCTACATTCTTCTACCATGCATCAAGAAGTTGATCATCTGCTGCTGCGGGCTGGGGAATATCACTTTCTATGAATTCCTTCAGTCTATTGTCTTCTAGAACTTCCTCCATCATGTCCTTCCATGCTATGTAATTTGAATTTCCCTTAAGGGAATTTTTGAGTCTCAAGCCATTGAAAGACATCTTGATTTGTTGCTAGTCCTGAAGAATAAATATGCAAATTTGATGTACATGTTCAAAAAAAACTTTGGTTCTTCTCTTATATTGTGATTCCTACTATGATACCATGTATAAATTATCCAAAGGGATTCAATCTGTTATTCTAATGTAGCAAAACAAAATACTGAATCCTTCTACAATTTGTGGAAATCAAATTCAATCACACAATCATAGAACAAGTAAGAGAAATAAATATCAATTGCGCAACACAAGATGTATCTCGGGAAAGAAACTGCTTGAAACCATGCTATCTATATATTGCATAAAGTCAATATCATGAAATAATACAATTATTTTCTCTCACTGAGAAACCTCTACACTATTGACTATCTCACTTTGATCCTCCTCGAATCTAGCACAGATCTAAGCTAGTTTGGTCGAATATTTAGCCTCTTTCTTGCCTCTGCCTAGACAACATTTCTTATGCATTCCTAGGCTAATTGATCCCCTATTAATTAGGAAAATCCCAATTAATTATTGTGCAATACCTTCAAGGCTTCCTAATGAACTCATGCATGACTTGCACAATTTTCTAATTATACAACTGATAGTTATCTTCCCTTTAATCTTAATCTCAACTGGGCCTTTCTTAGAACTAACACGCAAAATCTATTTATATCAAATTATCAATTAATATATTGATCACTACTTTTGAATTAAATCATATTTAATTCAATGGACCTATCACTAGCTCATCTCTCACTTAGAACTAGTTAAATTTATTTAACTCAAATAATTGAGTTAACTAATTAAAACTCATAAATAATTGTAACTGGACCCCTAAAATAATTGGAGAACTCTACATGTCTCCTCTCCCACCCTCAAATCAAATTTATTAAGCTAAATATGTCTTCTTCACTCAGTTAACTAATACAATTTTTCATGAGATGAAATTACAATTTCTCTTCAAATTTAATTAAGGGAAAATTAAATAAGAAGCCTCCTGGGTGCCAATTTGGGTACCATTTTCAATATTTCTTGTTTCCATTTTCAAAATTAGTTCTCACATCATTTGGAGTAGGATCCCCATACAAATATTAGGTTTGACCACCATTGCAAGAGATCTTAGAGGCATGCCTTAGCTAGAAAACACACAAAAGAGATCATATGTATAACTTTGGGGCAACAAGTATGTAAGGTTCGTGAGACACAGATTGTAAATTTTAAATGGAACTTCCAAAAAAGGGAAATAATATATGGGTCTCTAATTTAAAATTATTAGTACTGTCCTAAGAGAGACATTTGAGAGCAATAGAAAATAATCGTTAATTAATCTGCAAAATGGTTCACAAGGTAATAATGATCATGAAAACACATAACAACACCCATTCAATAAGATTCATATCAAAATTTAATTAAATAATTCATTCTCTTTACTATACATAACATAAATATATCTCGTAAACATCTAAATTCTAGACTTACAACATTCATGATACATGCATTAAAGAGTGTTGGCTCTAATATCTCTGATAATGAAATGAAAGATCCAAGTACACTATTATATTGATGAAACACTTGCCCCAATAGTGGAACATGAAGCTACCACTTACTTTTCCAAAGAATGATTTTCTCTCTTCTGCATAACTAGAGAAGTCAAGGCCAATGCTCCAAAGCTTCAAGCCCTTTGTTTGAGTTATGATAGCCTATTTATAACAAATTAAGTGACCTTTGAGATTCCTCATGAATCTTTGACTTCTAAAACCTTTGGACTTCTATGTGACTCTTCATATTCCATATGTGCCTCTTTGACTTCTTTTAGATTGAATTTCTTATTCATAAAAGACAAATTAAATTCAAAATGGTGGCTATATAGGAAAAAATTACAATAAGACAAAATTTCCTCATGTAGGAGTAAAAGACAAATCAATAGCTTGAGAGTGGGGATCATTAGTAATATAAGGGTTCCATGCTTTCAACTTTGTTACGATAAATTTGACTCTTGTTGGTATATATGCATTGTACCACATATTTAACTTTGGATGACCCAATTTGATATTGTAGAATGGTGTTTTTAGTCACCTCCAATCTCTTATGATCTGCTGCTTGCTTAATTTTTTCAGTGAAATATTTCAACTCCTACATAATGAAATCCTTTCCCCTTATTTATCTAAGCATGCCCATAGAAGGTATTTTATGTTTCTGTGCTAGGAAGTCTAAATTTTTTTGTATTCGAACATAGGCATATATGCACCAGTTATGGTGTTGGTCACTTTCTCGCCAAGAAAGTTATAATTCTGAATGTGTAGCCTCAAATCTACTCTATCCACATCAGCTACTAATCTATCCTTCTTGACCAACCACTCAGTAATATTAAGGTACTTAATACCCTAATCCTGTATAAGACTCATAATTGTTCCTGCAACCTTTAGAACCTTTAGGATTTCTTGAGATATTTTCTATATTTTGACCAATGGTGCCATCACCTCGTGTGAAATTATCATCTCATTGTAAAGTTCCTTCACATTTTCTTCCATTGGCATCAGTTCTTCAAGTATGGCCAATCGTAGTTCTTCCATACTGATACTAGGAGAAGAAAACCTTTCTTTTTCTGCAAGAATATGATCAACTTGTTTCTTTATGACAATGAGCTCACCTCATAGTTTCTCATTATCACTCAAAATATACTCTATGTTATAATGTGTTTTTGTTGCATAGGCCATATTTTTTATGATTATTTATTGAGGATTCCTCTTGGTGTTAGATGTTATAACCTTCTTTGTGGCTATGGAGAGATGGTGAACATGGTCATTGGGAAAATTCCTTTTCCTTTCATGTACAATTATCTTCTTCATTTATTCTAAGGTAAAACTAGATATATCTATAACAATATTGTCAAGTGGAGGAATGATTTCCATCTTTTTGCTTGGGAGATGTCCACCAATGAGAGGAGTTCTTGATTGAATACTTGGATCATCTGAAACTTCTTCAATTTATTCCCCCTCTTCTAAATATGATTCTATGTCACATCCCACTAGTTCTTTCTCCATTTCCTGTGTAACTTATTCTTCCCATTCTCTTTTCCTATCCTCTTCTACTTTCTTCTTTCTTAATATTTCCTCTTGTTTTTTCTTTTGTAGCTCCTCTACCTTTCTCCTCTTCAACTCTTCTTTCTTCTTCAATGATTCATCTTTCTTTTTCTTTTCTTGTTCCTCCTTATGTTTGTGCTCCTCTCTTTTGTGTTCTTCTTATTTCTGCTCCACTTTTGCTTTTAGTTTCTTCTCTTCCTTCCATTGCTTCTTTTCCTACTTCACCTCTATTTCAACTTTGCAAAGAGGATCTGCCTTGAAATTTATGCTATTCTCTACCACTAGATCATCCTTTGGTGTGTTCCTTGATGATACAATGTCATCTTGGGAATTCAATTCTTTTTTAACTTCCTCCATCTATGTATTAGGTACTTTTGAAGCAAGGGAGGGCCCTACCTCACCTCGTAGTTGATTCTTACTCAATGCATTGTACCAGTTCTTCATTTTCTCATCTTTTGGTAAAGTCATAGATACATAAGTCTAGGTGTAACATATCTTCCTATAATTTTTTTCTGCCAACATTTTTAGGGTCGTATCTATGAAAACTCATTAATCGAAAATGAAGGCGCCTAATCTCTTCAATCTCGACTTCAATCGCCTTAAAGGTCTTAAGCTCATATGATTCAATTTGTAAAGGAAAATAGGGCCAAGGATACTTCTTCTTTCTTTGGAGCTGTACAAATAAACCGTTGTTGAATTGATAGACAACCTCCTATAGGACCACGTTGTTGATCACATACATCAGCATAACGTGAGGGTCATTTTGGCACCTGAAAAATATAATGTATGTGCGTTGTGGTGAATTGAAGAAATAAAAAATGTCATAAAGTTCTTCCTTCACTTGATCTGTCATATATGGAGGTTACACCTTAGAAATCATCTAATATAAAACTACAAAGAAGTGCTCAACAAGTTTCGTATATACTCCTACGAAACTAACTTCTCACAATAGTATGCAATTGAAATTAGACAACCAAATTCTCTTGAGGGGTCCAATTCAATTTCATCCATGCAAACTCATAAGGAACACAAATTACATCCACCAGATAAGAATGCATATAGAATTCTAGTGGTTTTTTGGGTTGTGAAGTTGTCTTGGCCTACTACATATTGATCTGCAGTTCATGAGAGAGGATGTCTTCCTAGTTGAAGATCCTTCCTCTAGAAACAAATAATATGATTAAATAAATACATCTCTCTTAAAAATAATTTGTGTTATTCTACCCATACAATCAACAACACATCTCCATAATCTATTGGAAGACCTTTCTCCAATATTTGGTCTTGTAAAACACACTTGGCTTCAGGTGAAACTTTGCAGGCTCTTGCCATTATGACTTGATAATGTCCCTTGGCATTTAGGTTATCCCAAGTTGCATAAAACTGGGTATTCATATATTTCTTGGGAGTTACCATCTTATAATAATAATGTAGATCTTGTGGATGATAAGTGGCAATCTCCTTTACACTATAACATTTGAGAATCAAATTATTGTTATCCCTATGTAGTGATATCCATTCAATAGATTCTACATAGGGTAGTACTAGAAATATTCATGCAACTCTGAATTCTATACCTCTTAATTTTTATGTATACTTAACTATATTCTAAGGTTTCCAGAAATTTATTTTGCACGAAAGTATACATTATGTCCTTCCATTAGACTTTGATTTATTTATCAATGAAGCATTATGTGTCTAATAAGAAGGGAACACTTTTCTTAGAACATTCCACTTCCTCCGTAGTACTATTTTCTAGAGTTTCTTTCGATGTAGCCTATCGAGTAGTAGGAGGCATTGCTTCTAGAGAACATGAGAGACAAATGTGTTATGTATCTCTAGCACCTCTTAATTCTTGTTATCCATATGTATTAAGATCCATTCAATAGCTTCTATATAGGGTAGTACTATAAATATTCATGCAACTCTAAATTCTATACCTCTTAATTTTTATGTATACTTAACTATATTCTAAGGTTTCTAGGAATTTGTTTTTCACGAAAGTATATATTATGTCCTTCCATGAGACTTTGATTTATTTATCAATGAAGAATTATGTGTCTGATAAGAAGGGAACACTTTTCTTAGAACATTCCACTTCCTCCGTAGTACTATTTTCTAGAGTTTCTTTCGATGTAGCCTATTGAGTGGTAGAGGGCATTGTTTTTGCAGAACATGAGAGACAAATGTCTTATGTATCTCTAGCACCTGTAAGTGGAATATCAATCATGGGAAAAAAATATTAGTTCCTAGAAATACTATATCTATCACATGAAAACAGTAATGAATGAAAATGGTTTAGACAAGCTGGGAGAGAAATCTTGTAAATATGAGAAAAGGTGACTTAACAAGCCACTAGAAGTATGCATCTAACTAAGGAAAGGAAGAGAGGGCACAAGTTGGGATCACAATGGAGAAATAAATAAATACAAGGGCTTATAAATGTACCATGCACACTTTTGAGTGAGAGAGACTTATTGTGGGCACAGGTTGTAGTTGCAGTGAGAAAGGTTGAGGCACATTGCTGAGTAGAAGCGTGCAGTGCACTAGGGAGGCTCAATAAGGGCACAGGTCATGGATATAGTGGGTAGATATGCCTCACTATGGCTTAGAAGTGTGCTATGCACTCTGGAAAGGAAGCATTTCTTTTTTGGAAAAAAATTGGATTTCCAGTGTGTTCATGTTGCATGGAAGTGCACAATTCTATAAAGAAAGTGAAAAATGGTAAGTGACGATCAGTAACAAGTTAATATCATAGTGAAAGCAAGAGAAAAAACTTGCATGTCTTTACATATCCTGTCACAATCATGACTAGAAGGTGAAAAGTCATGGAATGCGAAGAGTTAATAGAAACACCACTTGCGACAACAAGAAGACACTTGTAGGAGGAAGATTGGATAAAAATGACACTTCATATGCAAAAATTAGTTCAAAACTCCACCATAGAAACTAAAGCACCACTAAAAATGAAAAAAGAAAACAAAAGTGACACTTTACAAAACTTACCAAGAATTAGTGCACTAGTGACCAAGAGTGAGAAAAATCAATACGATGAGAGAATGTGCTAAACTAAAATTGAATAGTGATTACGAGAATCAATAATGAGTTGGGATCCTTATAAAGAAAATAGACATGCAATTTAAGATTATATTTTTAATGCATCCTTGCCACTTGTCGATTGATCACTAAGTGGGGTGGGTTAAGTGGGAGAGGATCACTATTTTTTAGAAGTTTTCCTTGATTTAGTCAAGGAAGTGTGAACCTACCAAAAACAAGGAGTGCATAGTTACTAATGATAGGGAGTGCACACTTGCTAAAGACAAGGATTGTGCACTTGTTTTTAACAAGGAATGCACACTCACTGTGTGTAGGTTTTAACCTTGTAAATAAAATATCTGCAAATGAATTCTTAAAATAGAAAAAATAAACAATGGTGAGAAAATAAAACAAATATACACATATATTTTCCCCTGAATCCCAAAACCGACACTACCAAATCTATTTTTCATTATATTCCTTTCAATTTTACAATACATATACATACATGTCGAAGCATTCGTAAACCTCAATCCACTAATTGTAGATTAGAAAATAATTTTATTTCCCTTGACCTTATCTACAAAATATCATGGGCAGAAAACCATCATGCCCAAAACCATGTGCAAAACCCATGCACAAAAACATGGGTAGGTATGCCCACCATATTTGGGTTTTCCCCCATTCCTTAGTTCTGCCCAACTATTATTGGGTATAAATAAAAATAAATTTCTAGGGAACTACACCGAACCCTCTGCACGGGGGCTACTTCCCCCCTACAAACCCCTCGATAGGGGGGGTTTCCGTCCCCCCCACTGTGCTCGACACACTGTAGATCTTGTGGGAATAGTCGTGGAAATAATATAACACACACCCAAAATTATCCCACTTGTTGTTTTATCTTCATACGAGGGATCATATGACAGATTAGTCATTGGTATAGCCTTGAAACACCCATTATTTCTATACACCAATAAAACATCTTAATGCTAACAGACTTAGTCAATGCATCTGCAACATTCTTCAAAGTGTCCACCTTTACCAGCAACACCTTTTTGTCATCAACCATATCCTTCAAAAAGTTATACTAAACATCAATGTGATTTGTTTTTGAATGAGAAGAAAGGTTCTTTTCCAAAAACATTTCACTTTGGCTATCACAGCCTATCCTTATAGTTCATTGTACCAACCTTATACTTGAACACAATCTCTGCAACCAAAATTCTTCCTTGCTTGCATGAGTGATTTCCATGTATTCAAACTTTGTAGTTGAAAGAGGCACTATAGACTATATTTTGCTCATCCAACTAACTGCTCAGGCCAAATAGGTTAAACACATACCTACTTGTAGATCTTCTCTAATCTATATCTCCATCCCAGTATGCATCAACAAAGCCACATATGTCCAAGAATTTTTCCGATATTGGTCTTCCTTGGTAGCACATACCATAATCACTAATTCCACACAAATACATTAAAACTCGCTTCATTGTTGTCCAATTCTCCTTCCCTAGATTTGACATAAACCTACTCAATACTCCCACTACATGTGCAATGTATCGTATAGTATAGACCATTTCGTAAATCAGGCTACTGACTGCACTTGCGTATGGAAAATGAGACATGTCCTCTTACTCTTCTTGTGTCTTGGGACACTGTTCAACAAATAAATTTGCAACTATTGTAATAGGCACCTTCACCAGTTTACTATACTAATTATTAAACCCCCGCAATATTGTCTCAACATACTTCCTTTGGTTTAACTAGAGCTCTCTCTTTGCCTAATAACGTTTAATTTCTATGACCAAAATATAGTTTGCAACACCAATACCCTCATGTCGAATTTGGAGGACAATTGGATCTTCAAATCCTCAATAATTTCTTTGTCATTTCCAATCAACAACACATTATCCACATACAAGACCAAACAAATAACATAGTCAGAAAATAATTTAAAACACACACAATGATCCAATTTTCTTCTTGTTAAGCCAATTCCATGTATATATGTATCAAATTTATTATACCACATCCTTGGTGATTGCTTTAAGCCATACAAATACATTTTTAACCTACATAACATTTATTTCTTACCCTTCAATGAAAAGCCTTATCGTTGCTTCATGTAGGTATCTTCTTCCATATCCCCATGAATAAATATTTTCTTCACATCCATCTGTTCGACCTCAAAATCAAAAGTATTCGCAACACATAAAAGTAATATAATAAAATCAAACCTGACAACAGGAGAAAAAATATCACCCAAAGCAATTCCCAACACTTGGGAATTAACCTTTTTCTACAAACTGAGCTTTTATTTTCTCCACCTTTCCTTTTGCATTCATATTCTTCTTAAACTACCATATTTAGCCATCGGTTTTCCTTCAAACCGGTAATTCCACTAGATCCCAAGCCTCATTTGTGTCCAAAGGTCCCATTTCATCAAACATGGCCTCTTTCCATAATTTTCCATATTTTGAATCCATTGCCTCCCTGACAGTTCTGGGATGATAATCAATAATAGATAAAATAAAATTTGAATAAAAATCAGATGGATTGTACCTCTCTGGTTTCCTTCTCTTGAACTCATATTCTGAAAATTAGAGTTTGGGGCTCTTCTTCTTCTAATTCCTGCATTGTTCACTACAAGAAAAAAGCACATTGGTGAGGGTCATGCTTGTGACGGACCTTTAAGGTCCGTCACCAATGTCACATATGGTGACGGTCCCTAAAAAACCGTCACTGTAAGTGTATATAGTGATGGTCCTTTATGGTCCGTCACCAAAGACATTTTCAATGACACTTTTGGTGAGGGTTGTTAAAGGCCCATCACTGATTCTCTCTTTGGTGACACTTCTAGTGACGAACTTTTAATGACCCTCACTAATGCTCTTTTTGTTACTTTTGGTGACGGTCAAAAAATTTCCGTCATCATTGATAATTAAAAAACCGTCACTATAAGTGTATATAGTGATGGTCCTTTATGGTCCATCACCAAAGACATTTTCAGTGAGACTTTTGGTGAGGGTCGTTAAAGGCCCATCACTAATTCTCTCTTTGGTGACACTTCTAGTGACGAACTTTTAATGACCCTCACCAATGCACTTTTTGTTACTTTTGGTGACGGTAAAAAAATGCCCGTCATCATTGATCATTCCAATGAGTTTTTGATGACGCTATGTGCCTGTTAATATATTTTTTGTCAAAAGTTAATGATTTAATACCATTATTGTGGAGCATTTTTTATAATATGTCCAAGGCCATAGTGGTTCGGGTTAGTCAATTTTTTTAGAAGTAATTAGTGTTTATCATTTTCCTCAAGTAATGACTAGTCGAATAGAGATTTCCTATGAGTCAACACATGATTCATATATATTAAGTTTATTATCTAGAAAATTCCCTTTAGATAAAGTTCCACTATTGTGTGTAGGAAATATATTATTTAATACATAATCAAGCTTTGACATTTCTATTAATGAGAAAGACCTAACGATCCTCACCAATCTGGGCACGCCTTAAATTAATTCTTTGGCACACACTAACATTTCTTAGCACCCCACATGTATTGGAACATCTTTATACCTAGAACATCTCATGATGACACTGACGCCCAAGCACATGGCGGCATGCGCTAGCACAACATGGAACTCTCCTAGCATGTGTTGGCATGCTGCATATAGTCCCTAGCATGCCCTAGAACACCTTGGTTGAATGAATTGACATACATTAGCACTTGGCACACAATGCCACTTGGCACACAATGCCACTTGGCATGTATTGGGACCTATTATTAGTGTGCCTAGCATGCCCCTTTTCAAAAAGATAAAGTCTTGACTTATTAACCCTCTTATTGGTTCTTCCTTTTGTTGCCTTGACACATATTGACATACCCTGGCACCTTGCACCACATCCTTAGCACCTACCATGTATTGGCATATCTTGGCACTATTAATTGGCACGTGATATAATTAGCACACCCTGGAACTCCCAAGCACGCTTTGGGAATTCTTGACATGCCTTGATATTCCCTAGCATGCCTTACCAATGCTTAGCATACCTTGTCAGTCCCTCCTTGGCATGACAACTAACACTCATTAACACTAGTCTTTGGCACATGTTCCTCATATTCATTAAATTCCATGATTTTTTTCCTAGTGCTCCCTTAATAATGTTTTTTCCTAGTAATCCTTAACACTCATCAACATGCATTATCACTCTCTAGCACACCTTAGCACTCTTCAACATTCCCTTCCACTTCATAACATGCATAACACTATTCCCTGACACATATTGGCGCTTGGCACATGTTGGCGCTTGGAAAGTCTTAGCATGTATGGAATACCTTAAGATGCCTTGGTATGATTTGGCATGGTTTAATATTAAATTTATTTGTGATTATCAATTGTTGGAAAGTAGATGAGAAGCAACAAAGGAATACTTGGCACTTAGAATGCACTAAGACTTTTCACTTGGCACCTAGTGTTGGTGTGCCTAGCATGCCCCTCTTGGAAAAGGTAAATTGATGACTTATTAACCTCTTATGTGTTCATTTCCTTGTAGTTTAACTTTTTTCTCCCTTTGTTGTCTTGACAGTCCCTGACATGCATTGACACACCCTTGCACATCTTGGCATGCCTTATCACTTGGCACATCTTAGCATGTTTGACATGTATTCCCACTATTTGGCACATCAAGAGGGTGAAGAGAGATGTAGTCCTAAAGTAGGTCGAGTACGAGGGCTGAGTAAGGGTTGCTAAAGGGAGGTCATGATCATCCTCCAAGAGCAAGATCATCATGTGAGGGTTCAGAAAAATGTTTCATATCTTAAGGGTCGGTTTGCGCTAGGAAGTAGGATGGCATATTGTTGGTTCTCTTCTGGCAGATCGAGCTTAAGAGAGGTTTCTCATGAGAATCTGGGCATGTGATTTCAATGGTGTCTTTGTGTGAAGGTCGCATCAAATTCTGTAATGTTGAAATTTGCACAAGAAACAGTGAGATTGGAAACCAGAAAGGACAAAAAAAAAAAATGCACCCACACTGGTGAGGAATTTTGATGCACCAGGAGTGAGGAATGTGGGGCGTCTAATTTATTTTTCCCTTAAATAAATTGGACAATAAATTGTAATTTAATCTCATAACAACTAGTGTCAGTTAATTAAGTCATGATGACCGAGTTAGCTCAATAAATTCAAGTGCTTGAGGGTCTAAGATGAGGCATCTAGAGGGATTCTAATATTTTTGAGGTCTAGTTGAAGCTGATGCATTAGTGGGGTGCAAGTGTAATTAACTCGATTAAATGAGTTGAAATCAGTTTAACTGGTTCTAATTGAGTGATGAGCTAGTGAGAGGTCCAGTGAATTAAATTAGATTTAATTCACAATGAGTGATCAATCATATAACTCATAATTTGTTATTAATAATTGCATGCATATCAGTTTTGAGGAATACCCAGTTGAGACAGAGGTTAAAGGGAACATAAGTATCAGTTGTATTCAGAGAAAATTTCCCATGTGCAATTATAAAGTCATTGGGATGCCATGATGGATTGCGCAATCAAGGAAGACTGATTTTCCTAATTAATAAGGAGTTAATTCCCTAGGAATTGCATGAGCAAGGTAGGCTGAAGTAAGGATGCGAATTGGCTAAGTACTAGACCGAGTTTGCCTATATCAACGAGAGACAATTGACATAGTGCTGGAGAATCTCATGAGAGATTAAGCATTAATGTATTGTTTCATGATTCCTTGACTTAATACACAATAGAGATAAAGGGGTTTTGAGCAGTTTCTTTCCCCAAATACATCATGTTGTTGTGCGATTGATAATTTATTTCTCTTACTTATATGTGATTGTGCGATTGTGTTTTATTTCCACAAATTGTAGGAAGGATTCAATATCTTGTTTTAGTAGATTACAAGATTAGATTGAATCTCGTTGGTTAGATTTTCTACATGGTATCAGAGCAAGAATTTTTTGGGCGGTGAGTTTGCAGAGAATATTTGAATAGTTTGGTGTAAAATTTTCAAAAACAAATAGAATATTTGGATTCCTCGCGAAAATTTACCCAAATGGGAAAAAAAAATCGGTCGAATAGGAGCTCGGATGAGGGAGATATCATCGATTTAAAATTAACTCTATTTTAGAAACTTTTTGTAACGTCGGGACAATTACACTATGCGCGAGTCAATAACCTATATGTAATTGAGGTACCAGATGCATGCAAGGCTTTGAGGAGAAAGGCAGAATTTAGAGACTTGGTGGTTTAGAGCGAGCATAAATTACCTCTCAACATGCATCCTCATGAGAAGCAGTCTCAGAAGGTTGTGCAGTAACTGCCACAATTGGAGAAGCATAGAGGAGACTAAGTGGAAGTGTCCAATCAAGCAGAGACCTCCATGAGGGGGAAATTTCGAGCCAGATGGGAAGAGGGAGCATCCATACGTCGAGGTGTAAGGTGGGGTGATGTGTAGACATAATCCCAAGATAAGAAATTTGGGCAAGGTCCATTGAGATGGCGTGTCTCATGGATCGAACATGGCTACTAGGAGCCCACAGTACAATAGTAGTAGGAAGGATCAGTTAGATTGATGTAGTCAGATGTCAGCAAGACATAAATCAGAGTGACAGATGTCAAATACTGGATTACAAATCAGAGTTATAAATAGTTCAAAGGGCACGGATGAAGATGTCAGCAGCAGCGTAGAGAATCCAGTACTAGACAGGTGTAGTAGCTAGCAGCAGTCAGAAGACTCTGATGACAGATGCATTATACTGAGTAAGTTGTTCGGAGGCTATTTAGTTTCAGGATTTTTAGGTGCAAACAACACTAGAGAAGTGTAGCATGCAGAACATTCCAAAGGTACCGGATGGGGATATATTGAATTCCTTTCTTGCTGAGAGGGAGTGTTGAAATTTGCAACAAGAAACAATGAAATTGGCAACTATAAAGGACAAAAAAAAAATGCACCCACATTAGTGAGGAATTTTGATGTACCGGGAGTGAGGAATGTGAGGTGTCTAATTTATTTTTCACTTAAATAAATTGGACAATAAATTGTAATTTCGTCTCATAACAACTTGTGTCAGTTAACTAAGTCATGATGATTGAGTTAGCTTAGTAAATTCAATTTAAGGTGATCGAGGTGGATATTGGTGGCCACCTGCCTATTCCACTTGGGCCCTCGCCATTGTCTCTTTCAGTTTTCCAGTTTCCTTAATTATAGCACAATTTACTATTTTTGTCATTTTTTTCGGGTCCTAAACTTCCAGAGCCATTTTGAGGCCCCAAACGACATTTTTTGGGCATGAAAGGTTTGGTGATTTCTTAGAAATCGCATTAGTAGTTGTAGTCCTCGGAGAGATCTTTCTAATGAGGTATCATGTGCATCAAACGAAGATCATATGACCAAGTTACGACCCCAGAAAGTTGGCTACCCAACTAACCCCAACGGGGCCCATAAACTCTTGGTGTTACATCTCCTCGGGTTAGGGTTTTGGTTGTTTAGGGTTTTATCTTATTTTTAAATAATAATAAAAGACCCTTCATCCTTATTGTAACACAATTAAGAGGAACATAACTATCAGTTGTATTTATAGAAAATTTCCCATGTGCAATTATAAGGTTATTGGGATGCCATGATGGATTGCACAATCAAGGAAGGTCAATTTTCCTAACTAATATGGAGATAATTCCATAGGAATTGCGTGAGCAAGGCAAGCTGAGAATTGACTAAGTATTAGACCGATTTTTCCTAGATCAGCAGGAGACAATTGACAGAGTGCTGGAGAATATCAAGAGAGATTAAGCATTGTATTGTTTCATGATTCCTTGACTTAATACAAAATAGAGATAGAGGGTTTTGAGTAGGTGCTTCCCCAGATACATCTGGTGTTGTGTGATTGATAACTTGTTTCTCTTACTTATATGTGATTGTGCGATCGTGTTTTGTTTCCACAAATTGTAGGAAGGATTCAGTATCTTGTTTTAGCACATTACAAGATTAGATTGAATCCCGTTGGTTATATTTTCTACATGAAATAGAAGAGAGGGTTGATACCATCTTGCCTTGTGGTGGTTAGTAGGCGGCAAGGTCTGTGATAAAGAACAACATAAATGGAGGAGGGCTTGCACTATAATTTATAGCCATAACAGAAGTCGACATAGGCGTAATATTGACTGATTTAACCCTAGTTTGAGGGTCGACATTGAGATCTGAAGTTCATGTCAAGATTCTATCAAAGAAATGCCCAGAATCTATGGATCCATATGAGCTAGGTCGAGTCCCTTATGGAGGCAAGAGTCGTGTTTTTTCTATGTGTGGATAGGGTTTTTTCTACAAAAATTAGAAGTACATAAGTATAATGCCCTAGTTAGGACAATTTCCTAGCATGTTTAGTTCATAAGGTATGCCCTTAAGACTGTGACAAATTTGTGTAGAAGAAGACGGGTTGTGACCCTTAGAGCGAGGTTTATTTTTGCAATAAAGACCGCAGATCTGGAAGATGGTTTGCAGATTCAATATGTGTGGAGACAATAGAACCAAAGGAGGGTGGAACCTGAGCAGAAGATTGCGCATGCAGAAGAAATGTGCCATATGAAGAATGGATTGACATGCAGAGGAGTTGATTTTGGTGGACTTTCCATAGAGTTTTAAACAAATATCTGAAGAAACCTATAAAATTTAGTAAATGAACTGTTAGTGGCTGATTTGTAACCCTAGTTCAGTCATCTACAGATTGTTAGAAGTATGATAAGAGGAGTAGTTCATATTTGTTCATAGATTGGACAACAAAGATAAAATTGTCGAAACACAAGAACAATGATCTTGAGAGGACTCAAACCATTGTTAGGTGGCATATTTGAAGAGCCCTAGATGAAGACAATATTGTGGGCCCTAGATCAATAAAAATAATTGACTGTGGTTGGGCAGATTGATGGTAGTCCAAGTACATTTGGAGGGTTGTTAGGTTACTGTCAAAGAAGAGCCCTGAATCTTGTTCTGGTGAAGGACAACAAAATTGGTAGAAGGGTAGGTGTATAGGGCCTAAGGATGTGCATACTTTGAAGGATTAAAGTAACAGTCAAGTGGGCCAACCAACTAGCCCTAGTTCACTATATTGTAGAGGATTGATTCAGAGAGAAGAAGGGCAGCCTCCATAGCCCTGGACTTCTCATCTTGGAGCTATAATATGGAAAAATTGGGCTTACCAAAGAGTTGTTGACAAATGGAATTGTGAAGATCGTGTTACCACTCAAACTAGTACACATTAACACACCCTTTCACATCTTGGCATGCCTTATCACTTGGAACATCTTCTCATGTTTGACATGCCTTCGCACTATCTAGCACATCTTAGAATTCCCTAGCACGCCTTGGCACTCATGTCCTCACAACTAACCTTTACATTTTTTCACGGCCTGGGAACCCAATCAAGTCCTTGGCTACTGCAGTTCATGTGAAAACATTGGCATGCTTCAATCGCAACAACCTGACCAATTGCACCTACTACAATTAGATTGTGCCTTGTTCACCTGAGAACTGTCTATAACTCATCTTACGCCACTCATGTCCAGGCTCAACTTGTCCCACTTAACTATTTACTAAGACAAGGATCACATGATCTAGCCATGGCCATAAAACAACTAAGCAACATATCTTACACAGGCAATATTTCATATGTATGTTCAGTTCATATAAACAATAGAACATTAACTGAGAGTTTGCAAGAACCACAAGATTCACAAGGCACACAAGATATAAGCTGACACAAGCTGAGTGCCCCAAAACTTATACACAACAATCTACAATATGAAATTATCTATAATAGTTTAAAACATGAGCATGTACCCAAAGTGTGCCACATCTAATATAAAAAATAAAAATAACTAAAGGAAAAAAATGTTGTGCCTAGCACAAAGTGATATCCCTTTGCCTAAAAATGCTATGTCGAACCCCTGATAACAATCGTAGGCTTTCCTCCTGTAAATCATATTATAAACTTCTCCTAACACACTTCATCCTTAGCAAACTTGAATTCGCTAACACTCCCTGACACACACTCTTATTT